>CM035841.1:204660227-205115208 GCA_020510985.1 Pholidichthys leucotaenia
GAGCATGTAATAAACTGCCTTGAGATAAAACCTGTCTCATCAATTACACACTCTACAATACATTCATTACACAGAGTGATATATTTCAAATGTTTATTTATTTCAATTTTGATGATTATGGCTTACAGCCCATGAAAATCCAAAATTCAGTTTCTGAAAAAATTAGAATATTGCATAAAATTAATTTTTTTAAAAATTAATTTTTTTTACTAAAAATGTTGGCTGACTGAAAAGTATGTCCATGTACACACTCAATACTTGCTCAGGGCTCCTTTTAGATTAATTACTGTACCAATGTGGCGTGGCATGGAGGTGATCAGCCTGTGGCACTGCTGAGGTGTTATGAAGGTCCAGGTTGCTTTGATCGTGACCTTCAACTCGTCTGCATTGTTGGGTCTGGTGTCTCTCATCTTCCTCTCGACAATCCTCCATAGATTCTCTATGGGGTTTAGATCAGGAGAGTTTGCTGGCCAATCAAACACAGTGATGCCATGGTCATTAAACCAGGTTTTGATACTTTTGGCAGTGTGTGGGGTGCCATGTCCTGCTGGAAAATGAAATCAGCTTCTCCATAAAGCTTGTCAGCTGAGAGAAGCATGAAGTGCTCTAAAATTTCCTGGTAGACAACTGCACTGACTTTGGTTTTGATAAAACACAGTGGACCAACACCAGCAGATGACATGGTTTCTCAAATCATCACTGAATGAGGAAACTTCACACTAAACCTCAAGCAACTTAGATTCTGTGCTTCTCCACTCTTTCTCCAGACTCTGGGACTTTGATTTCCAAATGAAATGCAAAATTTACTTTTATCTGAAGAGGTCATCTGCCGGTGTTGGTCCACTGTGTTTGATCAAGACCAAAGTCAGCGCAGTCGTCTACCAGGAAATTTTAGAGCACTTCATGCTTCCCTCTCCTGACAAGCTTTATAGAGAAGCTGATTTCATTTTCCAGCAGGACTTGTCACCTGCCAACACTGCCAAAAGTATCAAAACCTGGTTTAATGACCATGGCGTCACTGTGTTTGATTGACCAGCAAACTCTTCTGACGTAAACCCCAGGCAGAATCTATGGCATATTGTCAAGAGGAAGATGAGAGACACCAGACCCAACAATGCAGATGAGCTGAAGGTCACTATCAAAGCAACATGGACCTTCATAACACCTCAGCAGTACCACAGGCTGATCCCCTCCATGCCACGCCACACTGATACAGTAATTAATCCAAAAGGAGCCCCAACCAAGTATTGAGTGTCTACATGGACATATTTTTCAGTCGGTCCACATTTGTATTAAAAAACATTTTTTTTAAAATTAACTTATGTAATATTCTAATTTTTTGAGAAACTGAATTTGGGGTTTTCACGGGCTGTAAGCCATAATCATCAAAACTGAAATAAATAAACACTTCAAATATATCACTCTCTGTGTAATGAATGTATATAATATATGGGTTTTATTTTCTGAAAAGAGTGACAAAAAATATTGAACTTTCTCATGATATTCTAATTTTTTGAGATGTGCCTGTATATTGTGCACACCACTGAGAGAGAGAAACAACATTTCAATTCTCCTGTATGTCCTGTACATACAGTATGGAAGTATTGACAAATAAAAATCTTTGATTTGAATTTGAATTATAGCATGATGCAGTATTGAAGTCAAAACCTTTATATACAGTGGTCTTGGTCTCTCCCTGGCTTGATCTTGACCCTTTTATATCTTGGGCTTTCTTCACTCTGGTCTCAATCTGGTCTTGACTACAAAACTAGTACGATGTAACAAGAAAACCAGACAGTCAGTGATGGAGTAGCTCATTCCGGTATGATGAAATCCCCCCTAGAGTATTGAAATCTCTTGATCTCTGACCTTGACCTTAAGCACAGCCTAGATGCAGACCTGTTATGTCGGTATATGGAGCCAAGGACGAGGCCGGGTGTCGAACTGAACACACGTTTATTAAAGCGTACCTGTGGTGGTCGTGAAAAAAAAGATATTATATTGAGCCCCTGTCTCACGTTCTAGTTACCTCCGCCAGGCCGAAAAGGCCAGGAGGAGGTTATATTTTTGCCGGAGTTTGTGTGTTTGTCTGTCTGTCTGTCTGTCTGTCTGTCTGTCTGTCTGTTTGTCTGTTGGTTAGCAAGATAACTCAAAAAGTCTTGGACGGATTTCCATGAAACTTTCAGGCGTTGTTGGAAATGGTACAAGGAAGAACTGATTAAATTTTGGGGGTGATCCGGTTCACCGTCTGGATACAGGAATTTTTTAAAGCATTTTTCAACACTGTGACATACAGCCATTTTCAACATGTGCGCAGGCGCAATAGAGGGCGCTGGTCGTCGTGTCTGATGAACACAAACTCCGTCTTCTTCAAAGTTTTAGGCACAAAAGCACACAGAAAACAGGGCTCGCCAGACTGCCTGTGTTTGCACTACGCTGCAAAAGCTGACACGGGCAGCTGTCCGGCGCCGGATTATTTGGCAGAAATTCCCCAGCCAGCCATAGGGGCTGCGCAAAAACCAGCTCTCTGCCGGGGGAGGCTTCCAAATCCTCTTTTTTCCGCGGATCGCAAACCCAATAAAACCCACGGCAACCATTATCGCACCTTCTTTTGTCCTGCGGCTCCGGAACAGAGAGGAATCCCGGCGCCAGTAATGCTGCACCTGATATGTGTCACTCTAATGCTAAAAGTGATGGCAGAAATTCCCCGGCCAGCCATAGGAGCTGCGCATTTGGCAGAAATTCCCCGGCCAGCCATAGGAGCTGCGCAATAACGAGCTCTCTGCCGGCGAAGCTTCTAAATTCTCGTTTGCCGCGGAGCGAAACCCCAACATAATATAATATAAAACCCACGGCAACCTGTCTACCCAATTTGCATCCGTCAGTGGAGGAGATGGACACAACAGCAACACTTCAGTTTATTACCTCCGCCAAGGAGGCAATGCTTTTACTACTGAACCACTAATCCTATCACTATCAGATTGATTGTCATTGATTAATTGTGTGTTTATTGCACTGTCCCTGTCAAATAAACAAATAATCATTGTGAATCCAATTGCTAGTCATATGTTTACATGCTCAAGGAATCTGAAAACGTACACACAAACACTGTATGGGGGGAATTGTGGCGCTTGGCGGAGGTCTGCGCTCTCTGAGTGCTTTTCTAGTTCAAGTTTAAGTTCAAGTTCAAGTTCAAAGCAATGTGATATAAATCCATTGCTGATGTGCTGGTTCAGCTATGTCAGCAAAACATGGGTGCAGCCATACTAGCGGCTACATGGCCTGCCAGGACGCTTCCTGTGAAGTAGTAGCGTGGATACCGCGATCTGGATCAATATTGGCTGAGCCTGGAGTGCCCGGATGAGCAGTGGCTTTCGGGATATTCAAATTCAAATTCAAACGTTTATTTCAAACTCAGGGTTCATATTAAATGCAGAACTAAAACGAGTAGAAAATAAATAAATAAATGTTTAAATTCAGCGGGTCGTCTCGTCTGATCTGAGGTCGTAACGGCCGCCAGACGGCAGATGATTCTACAGAGCAGCAGACACTTGGCGCTCTTGTAACAACAAAAACATACAATGCGATATGGATATTGCAACATGGCGGAATGTAAAGCCTTTGGATGTCTCAATAATAAGCGAAAAAACAAAGATAAACACTTCTTTTGTGTACCCAAACCCAGCTCACCTTGTCAGAAGATCGTAGCGGAAAAGTAATTGCGCAATCTCGGAACAGGGCACAGACGTTTCCTTTCAGACGAAATTGCGCTGTGTGTGAGGACCACTTTGTCACTTTCACCCTCAGAAGATCTTTCTGGCTCAAACCTGTAGCCATGTTGGACGGATTCTTCATCAGAGTCCGACAATTCAGCCATAATAGAATAAAAACACTCACAACAGCACCCTAGTCTCTCATACAGGCGGAGTATTGACTTTTCAGTGTCAACGAAATGACGTCACATCCGCATGTGTCCTGGCTGCGCGCAGAGTTTTCATTGGCTGGCCATGCCTGTGGTCGTATTTGCATATTTCTCTGGTGGTATATGGCTGGCAATAATTATTTAACCAAATAACGAATACTTTGCCTAATGTTTTCAAGTTGAATGCGTTTAGATGACCACCACAGGTACCCTTTAAAGAGGTCACACACAGCACACCAGCAGCCATCAGGCAGAGAGGTGGCAAAGAGACCGCCCCCCCTGCCCGCTGCCCTCTTATAGCCGCGGGTGGTGGCGGAACCAGAAGGTGGAGCCGCCACCCGTACCTCACAAATAAAAGCCTAAACTATAACACAACATTCTCCCCCCTTTCACAAAAGCCAAAAACACACACACAATTCGGACCCACCCCGATTTAGGACCCGAGTCACACACTATTTAATTAATTAAACAATACAACACAAACAGCCTAACACAGTTACTTCAAAATAACTAAAACTAGGGGAGATGGGAAGACTGCCACCTCCCCCACACGGCGAAGCGGGTTATTCTGCCGCTTAATCTAAATGAGTCCATGTGAAACTAAAACATTGTCATGTCTCCTAAATTAAAATAAAACACATAAATTAATCCCCAAAACTATATAGAAATAACAAAATAATCATAACACCAACACGGCCATCAACTTACAGTATACATACAATAAAACATTCCAACTACACACACATACAGTAAATCAAACTATATACATACGTCAGGAGAAAATAAGTCCGTGGGCCCCCTGGACCACCTTGCCATCAGTCTGTCCCTGGAGGCAACCAGCCTCCAAGGCCACAGCAGGTCGCTTCAGCACCGGTGTGCCTCCTCTTCATCACCACCGGCCACTCCGTTTGTCCAGGCCCACGTACGTAACTCAGTTCCCTCCCGGGCACGCCGCAGCTTGTTCAGGTGCCCCCATGAACCGTCTAGCAGCTGGAGATGAGCGTCCTCCCGTCTGGCCATGATGCATGACTGTCCCTGGTGCTCCTCCGACTGCCGACCGGCCCGTACCTGCCATGGTCGCCTCTCCTCCCAAATCCAGTCCTTGACCCCCAGAGGGGTCCCACTTAGCCTGCAGGGTCTCTGCTTGGCACATTATTCTACCGTGCCTGACAATCCGGCCCCGACCTCTTTTAACTTTGCCATCGCCGTTGTGGCCCCTTGTTCACCAACCCGCTTCAGCGGAGATCCAGGAATAGGTGGAACTAGCCTCTCGACATTGCCCGTTGTCACAGGCGTCCCGCTGTGTCACCCAGCACCCTCGTCCAGGGCGACGAGCTCTGACACAAGGACCCTCCTGTGATGACCCTGAGCGATATTGGTTTTGCTCACTCTCCAGGGTGCCAGGCAGTTCCTCATCCCACACTGTGCCATCTACCACTCTCATGATCGGACAGCCCCACATCTCGGCCGATTTGTATGGAGCTGTCAGTTCCAATGTTCCCACGATGGCCAGCCGTCCTCCTCCACAACCACAAAGCAGGTGCTCGGCCACACAGTATGGACAACCGTGGGAGCGAGAGAGTCCCCTTTGTAGCTCAAGTAGGTTCATTTTGTCTTCTTATAACTATTTACCTTTTGTTCTTATTAAAGACAAAAATAGAAAGATGTTTTTACCTTCTGTACATGTTTCAACTGTGCACTGCAGTCTTCGTCAGAAGACGAAGGTTGCAGGCTTCTCCCTTTGTGCCATGGACTTCCTTGCTCGGATCTGTGGCATACCCTGGTGACATGAAGCAAGTGCCCACACTTGCTGCGGCACTTCGCTCCTGCCGAACAGTCTCTGGCCTTGAAATGGTGCTTCATTGACCCACAACCCATACATTTGAGCTTTCCTGGGGCGAACCTCACATTCCCAGCGTTGGCGTCATACACATTGTTCTCCACGCTTCCAACGCTGTCTGGGTCCACTGCATGCGTGGTCGACAGTGATCCCAGATGTCAGTGTGACAAGCTCTCACTCAGCTCCCGTGACAATTTGGAAGCAGCTTCCAGCAGTTGAGCTAACTTGATGGCTGTGAGCAGCGTCAGTTCGCCCGTAAGCAGCCTCGACCTAATTGCAGTGCAGTTGATATGCTCCACCAACTGGTCGCGAATCATCTCCTCTTCCAACGGTCCGAGCTGGCACCCGCTGACCAACAGCCTCAAGTCTGCCATGAACCGCTGAATAGACACGCCCACCCATGGCGGCGCCGTCAAAACTGAATCTTGCGAACCATGACGTTTTCCAGGGCACGAAAATAGCGCACCATTAGCTCAACCACTTGGTCAAAACTATCACAGTCACCCTGCTTGCTCGGAACACGCCGTTCCTTCACTGCAAGATTGTGCACCAACAACCATGTGCCCTCAATTTCTCCAGCTTCCCAAGGTTTAGTGCCACCATGCACATCCGGAAAGCGGCGCACCACCTTGGCCAGGGGACGGGTGGCTCACCAGGGGGCTCCAGAAACAGACGAATTTCAAACTCACACGCTTCCATACCTTGTTTTAATCCACTTTTATCCTCATTGCCAAATGTTATGTCGGTATATGGAGCCAAGGACAAGGCCAGATGTCAAACTGAACACACGTTTATTAAAGAGGTCACACACAGCACACCAGCAGCCGTCAGGCAGAGAGGTGGCAAAGAGACTGCCCCTCCTGCCCGCTGCCCTCTTGTAGCCGTGGGTGGTGGCGGAACCAGAAGGTGGAGCCGCCATACGTACCTCACAAATAAAAACCTAAACTACAACACAACAAGACCAATCTGAGTATCACTGTGCATGAGTTTACCAAACATTGGGAAAATTGCCTGGGAGGAGCAACAATTTTCGTGAAATCATAAATTCCCCATTTCTGGACCTTTGACAATGACCATGAGCTCAACCTGGATGAAGACCCACTTGAGGGTCATTGCAAGTTAGTTTAGTGACCATCCAGGCAAATGCCTAGGAGGAGTAACGATTCCCGTGAAGGAAGGACGTGCCATCACATTAGTTCCTTTCGTCTTTGCCAGAATGAGCTAAAAATGACTTGAACATAAGTATATAGTGCATGTTTGTAATGCTGCATAAAATGTCATGCTGTGAATGTCTTGTCAGTTGAGCATCTTGTACCCTGAACAGGCCTTCAGTCATCTTGCGATGAATCTGCCTGCTCACATCTGAATCACAGTTTCGCAGATCTTAAGAAGGAAAATCACTTGTGCCAGTCTAGTGCCAGCCTTTGGCCCATATCTCACTCATATCCATCCCAATCCATAATTCCAGATTGTCCTCCAATGCCTTTATTAAGTAATGTCTGTGACGACCAATACCACATCTGCCATGTGAACATGTCCAGTTGAGAAGTTGTAATTGCAGCTTTAAGTGCCCAGGTGGCACAAGCATAGAGGAGTGCAGAGGAAAGATTTTATATATTCTGATCTTGGTGCCTAGCAAGATTCCTGTTTTTCCAGGTGTGAGAGTTCATTGAAGGCGCTGGATGCTAGACCAATTTTGACATTAAGCTCTTTATTGATGGAGCCGTCTCTAGAGATAATGGAACTGAGGAAGTGGAAGTGGTTAACCTCCTCCAATTGTTTACTATTGTGTAGCAACATTTAATTATAAGGTACTCTGGCAATGCATATTGGTGATATAGCAATGTATATTGTGGTTGTGTCAGCAGACAGCATCTCAGTCAGGAGGCAGTGGTTAAACACAAGAGAATAATAGGCAAGGACCTCATGGGGAGTTGGCAGGAAGAGAGAGCTGGGGGTTTAAGGGAACTGTATGGTGGAGGTGAAATGTCATGCAGATGTGAGATGATCTGTGGAGTTTTTAAGGAGAAACCTGGTTTGGCTGATTCAGTGCTTTCTGTGTATGATGATGTGAGAGTGAGAATAAAACTTCGTCTGATCGTAACTTGGCCTCATCATTTCCACACTCTCCACACTGGTGACCCTAGACGTATTATGGAACAAGAGGCAAGAACCCCAGAGTCGGCCCGGACTGGAAGCCCCAGCAACGCGGCAAGCATCCCACAGACGGCCCGGACGGGAACCCCCAGCAACGCGTGTGCTGTTGCAGTAAAGCTACCGGACTTTTGGCAGCACAACCCGCGCTCTTGGTTCCACCACACCGAGGCCCAGTTCACCCTCCGGGGAATAACGGCAGACGACACCAAGTTTTTCCATGTGGTTGCAGCGCTGGACGCTCACACAGCTCAGCAGGTAGCGAGCCTGCTCGACCAGCCCCTAGCCCACGACAGATACGAGGCTCGCAAAGCTGCGCTGACTCGGCGCTACACGCTCTCGGACGGTGAGAGAGCAGAGAGGCTCCTGAGGCGTTCCGAGTTAGGAGATGGTTGGATCTGATGGAGAAGATGTTGGCATTAATGGGCAGGGACGACGGGCATTTTCTGTTTGCCCACCTTTTCCTCCGGAACCTTCCAACAGAGGCGAGAGCGGTCCTGGCCAATTCGCCGTTGCTGGCCGTGCGTGACTACTGTGCGCTAGCCCAGGAGGCAGACCGGATCATCCTCACCACCAGAGCGCTCACGGTGAACGCAGCGGCGTCGGAACCCAGCGAAACGACCAGAGGAGGCAAGGAGCCACCGACGGTAGCGGCAGCGGGGGCCAAGGAGCGCCAGAGAGACACACTCTGCTTCTACCACCGCCGTTTTGGAGGGAACGCACGCAGATGTGCCCCACCGTGCCAATTCAAGCGCTCGGGAAATGCCAGAGCCGGCAGTCGGTAGCAGCTGCGACCGCTGGCGAAGAGAACAAGCTGCTCTACGTGGTGGACTCGCGCTCAGGGAGGCGTTTACTCATAGACACCGGAGCCCAGAAGACCATCATCCTACCGACCTACGCTGACCGGCTGGCAGGACCCAGCGGCCCCGGGCTGGTAGCAGATAACGGCTCGGACATTAAGACCTTTGGTGAGAGAACACTGGCTTTATCTCTACACGGCCGCACATACTAGTGGACTTTTGTCATAGCAGCACTGAGTTTCCCAATCCTGGGAGCTGATTTTCTGTGTGCGCATGGTTTACTAGTTGATGTTGCTAACAGGCGCCTGGTTAATGCACTGTCTTTTGATTCTCTCCCCTGTACAGCTCGAGGGGCCGGGCCATTAACACAAGCCAACGTCACAGCTCCAGGCGGTAAGTTCCACACACTGCTCACTCAGTTCCCAGCACTCACGGTCCCGACGTTTTCAGCGGCCATCGCTAAACACGGGGTGGAGCACTTTATCACCACCACTGGGCCGCCTGTTTTTGCACAACCTCGGTGCTTGGACGCAGCTAAACTGGCCATAGCGCACGAGGAGTTTGCCAACCTGGAAAGGTTGGGCATCATCAGGTGATCGAACAGCCCATGGGCATCCCCGCTACACATGGTCCCTAAGGCTGAGGGGTTGTGGCGACCGTGCGGCGATTTTCGCAGGTTGAATAACGCCACAGCACACAACCGCTACCCGATCCCCCACATTCAAGATTTTTCCGTTCACCTTGCCGGAGCGTGCATTTTTTCTAAAATAGACCTGGTCCGCGGTTACCACCAGGTCCCAGTGCGCATGGAGGACATACCCAAAACAGCGGTAATAACTCCGCTCGGCTTGTTCGAGTTTCTGCGCATGCCTTTCAGATTAAAAGGAGCGGCACAGATGTTCCAGCGCATGATGGACGCGGTGCTGCGCGATCTCCCGTTTGTGTTCGTCTACCTGGATGATATCCTGGTAGCCAGTGCGTCCGAAGACGAACACATAACCCATCTCAGGACGGTTTTCCAGAGGTTGGAGGAGCACGGGTTAATAATCAACAAGGCGAAGTGCCAGTTCAGCGTGACGGGGTTTGATTTTTTGGGGCACCGCGTCTCACCAGAGGGAGCGATACCCTTGCCCGACAAAGTGCACGCTGTGGCGAACTTTCCCCGGCCTCAGATGGTCAGGGCGCTGCAGGAACTTTTGGGGATGGTTAACTTTTATAACCGTTTCCTCCCCCACGCAGCTTAGCTCATGCAGCCACTGTATGCCGCACTCAAGAGACGGAAACTCGCGGATGGAGTCAAATGGACTCCGGAGCGAGAGCAGGCGTTCTCTGAGGTGAAAGCAGCTCTGGCAAACGCCGCACTGTTGGCGCACCCAGACCCGGCGGCCCAGATAGCGCTCACTACCGACGCCTCGGACGTGGCCATAGGGGCCGTCGTGGAGCAACGTGTCGCCAGTTCCTGGCAGCAGCTCGCTTTTTTCAGCAGGGCTTTGCGAGACAGTGAGCGTAAATACAACGCGTTCAACAGAGAGTTGCTGGCTCTCCACCTGGCCATACGCCACTTCCAGTTCTGGCTGGAAGGGCGCAGCTTCACCGCGTTCGTGGACCACAAGCCGCTGATGTTCACGATGGCCAAGGTTTCGGAACCATGGTCGGGCCGGCAGCAGAGACAGCTGGCCGCGATCTCAGAGTTTACGACCAATATTCAACATGTGTCGGGCAAACTGAATGTGGTGGCGGACTGCCTCTCACATGCGATAGCGGTCCCGGTCTGCGTAGGGATAGATTATACAGCCATGGCCGCAGAGCAGATTAGCGATACGGACGTGCGCACGCTCCAGTCTGGACCAACAGGGTTAAGGCTGGAGAGCAGGGTACTGCAAGACAGCAGCCCCCTCCCTAATCTGCGACGTCTCCACGGGACGCTTGTGCCCGGTGGTCCCGGTCGCGTGGTGCCGCCCTGTGTTTGAGTCAGTTCCCGCTTTGGCGCACCCAGGAGTGCACGCGTCAGTCAAAATGGTGGGAGCGAAATTCGTGTGGCCAGGCCTGTGCAAACAAGTGAAAGAGTGGGCTGCAGCCTGCGTAGCGTGCCAACGAGCCAAAGTGCACAGACACACCGAGGCTCCTTTGGAGCCGTTTAGTATACCGGCTAAAAGATTCGACCATGTTCACGTGGACCTCGTGGGCCCCCTCCCGCCGTCGCAGGGGTGCACGCACCTTCTGACAGTGGTGGACCGCACCACACGCTGGCCAGAAGCAGTCCTGCTGGTGGCAACCACATCCGTGGACATGGCGCGCGCTGTTTTGACAGCATCGGTGGCGCATTTTGGAATCCCGTCCGACATCACGTCTGATAGGGGCCCACAGTTTGTTTCCGAACTTTGGTCCGCGATGGCCCGCAGCCTGGGTGTTGCAGTTCATCGCACAACCGGGTACAACCCACAGGCAAATGGGTTATGCGAGCGTTTTCACAGGTCACTGAAGGCAGCACTCATGGCTTCATTGACGGATGCAAATTGGGTTGACCGGTTGCCATGGGTTTTATTGGGGTTGCGTTCCGCACCAAAAGAGGATTTGGAGGATTCCCCGGCTGAGCTGTTTTTTTCCCAGCCACTGCGGCTGCTCGGAGAATTCTTGCCAGATAATCCCGTGCCGGACAGCTGCCCGTCTCAGCGTTTGCAGCATAGTGCAGACACAGGCACGCTGCCGGGCCCGGCCCACTGCTGTTTCCCACACGCTTTTGTGCCAAAAACTTTGAAGAACACGGTGTTCGTGTTCGTCAGACACGATGCCCACTGCCCGCCATTGCGCCCACCCTATGATGGCCCGTTCAGAGTGCTGGAAACAGGGGACAAGCATTTTTTGTTAGACTTGGGGGGGGGGGGCGTCGGGAGAAAATATGCATAGACAGACTTAAGCCCGCCTTTGTAGTGGCGGACGAGCAAGTGCTGCTGGCTCGGGCCCCTCGGCATGGAAGACCCCCACTGAGAGCTCCCCAGGCAAACGATTCACCAGGACAGCCACACAGGCAGAGCGAAGTTCCCCCCCCCCCTCGCCTTGGCCCACCCGCAGTCAGACACACGTCCAGCAGCCCCCCGCCAGCACAGAGACCCCTGTTACAGCAGATATGGGAGGAGACTGAAGCCCAAAAGACGTGCCGACTGAAACTCTGTCTGGGGGGGGGGGGGGGGGTGATATGGAAATGCATATTGGTGATATAGCAATGTATATTGTGGTTGTGTCAGCAGACAGCGTCTCAAGTCAGGAGGCAGTGGTTAAACACAAGAGAATAATAGGCAAGGACCTCATGGGGAGTTGGCAGAAAGAGAGAGCTGGGGGTTTAAGGGAAATGTATGGTGGAGGTGAAATGTCATGCAGATGTGAGATGATCTGTGGAGTTTTTAAGGAGAAACCTGGTTTGGCTGATTCAGTGCTTTCTGTGTATGATGATGTGAGAGTGTGAATAAAACTTCATCTGATCGTAACTTGGCCTCATCATTTCCACACTCTCCACAGTACAAAGATTATTTAATTTATACCTAGAGGTGTATGTGGAAAAGGAGGTGTACTTTGAGTCCACGCACACACCGGAAAACTCGTTTTTGAGGCACCAGTTCACAAGCTTGGACAATTTATTAATAACTAATCTTTATACCTTCAATGAATCAGTCTCAAATATTCGTGAATTCTACTGGGTGACTTTAGAAACAAACGCAGGAAAAGAAATCAACAGAAACTTCCATATACCATTTACTTTTTAATGATCAGACTCAGATTAAATGACATTACATTCAGCGGATTTGTTGGTAAAGTGAAATGACCAAGTATTAAGCATCACATTCAGCTTGTAACTGATTATTGAGCAACAGAGTGTAATCACATTTGTGGAACCAAGGAAACCTTAGTATGAATTTGTAACTGTGATAAAAATGTAGACTGAAATAACTGTAACAAAAATATGAAGAAAATTGGACACAAGTTTTATGAAGAAAATAATAAAAGCTGATTACATGGAAAAGAAATTCTGAATTACTCTAAAAACAAAAACAGAATGTAATGAAAAGAGGAATATTATTTCTCTTTAATTCTATAGCACCGATCAGAGTTAAGAACTAGTTTTAAACCTGAGACAAATTATAGCATATTTAGGCGATGGACATCGCATTTATTCAGCAGATGAAACAAAGGAATCTTGCTCATGTGAACTCTGTGTTGGGGTTTTTGTTGGCTTCTAGCTGGATCCAGGAACTGAAGCTTTATTTGAAGATTATACCAGAGAATATCTCCCAGCAGATATTTCTTCCCAGGGCAGTAATCAGGAGCTGAGGTCCAGTGATGCTGAAAAGGCTGCTGGCCACGTAATATGCCATGTGGAACAACATAAGAATCTTTCAGTGGCGTTCACAGGTCCAAAGAAATTAGATATAGTGTTCACAGTCTGATCAGAGTGACAGGATTGGAGAGAAAAGATTAATAAAAAAAAAATTCAAGCCACGAAATCCAAGTTCTGCAGGTGTCGTGGGGGTTGGCGAAAACAGCTTCCAGTGTGAAGGAAAATGTTCAGTCCACTTTAAACACACGGTGAGTTAATAGAAAAAGTTTAACAGAATAAAATAGAAAAACATCTGTGAACACGGAGTTTCACTCCATATAAAAGAAAAGTTTGAGCTCAAAAGGGAAGAAAAGTACTTCCCAGACTTTAAAGGAAAAAACATTAAAAGCAGGACACAGACTTAGACAAACTTTCACAAAAGTCTCTCTCTTGCACTGATGTGTTCCTCCTTTAAACTGAGTAAGTTTCCATGGGAACAACTTGACTGACATAAAAGGGAACCAATTGTCTCCCATCACAGGTGGTTTGAATGAACTCTAGTCCAATAAGAAAACAGTCCTTTGTCTGTAACCGACTAATAGAATGAAAGGAGGTATTGTCCAACAGAGACTGGCTGGTGATTGGCTGAGCCAGTCAGATGACTTGAGTAAGCTTTTCCAAGAGGATAAACACATCTTGATTCATATAAAAATTCACTTTATATACTTATGTATAAAGTCTAAGCTAACTTCAGTAATTCATGACTAACTTTCAATGAGCATTCACTTTTATAAACTTGTCCTTCTATAATTATCATGCATTAGAATAAGGTTCATTTAAGCATTTTCAAACAGGCAACACATTTAAAATCAATGATTAATGAAACATTTTAAACCTGAATGGTATGCCAGAGTCCCACTTGATTTTCCAAGGTGTCCTGAAAAAGAAAATAATCTGAGAATCGAGTTTTTGTAAAAAGAAAGTCATTTCATTCATTAACCTCAGTTCAGTTTGTAGAGGCAAAAGCGAACATCTTCCAGAGTCGTCCACCAGGGGGTAATGTTGAGCTGTGGATAATTCCTAGTGACCGTGGAGTGCACTCAAGGAGTCTGGAATGTCTCAAACAGTTGTTAACGCATAAAACTGTCTGATTGGGAGGGAGTTCCAGTTATTTTTGATGGCAAACTAATCCGTTCTTTGCACGGAATGGGATCCTTATTGTACCTTTTACCATGGAATGTATTTTCCAACTGTGGTTCTTCGATGAAGGAAACAATTCTTGACCAGACATTCTGGGTGAAACAATTTCTTTAAGGTGAAGAGTAATTTTATAGATTAGAGCCAAAGGGAGTTGATGCTACAATTGACAGTGATGTCAAACAATTCAAAGCTGACAGGGATGCTGATTATGAAACTTTCCAATAAGCAAAGTCTTGGTCTTTTGTACTCTGATTTGGAGGCCAGCTTCTTTTTGAAAAGATACAATATTGGACGAGGTTTTTTGAAGTCCAGCAACAGAGCTGTCAAATGCAGCCCCCTCAGGACTCTGGTGGCAGCCGTTGATAGCTTCCTCCTTCTGCCACATCCAGGTAGTTTATCCACTGTTCCTTTAACTTTAGACTTGTGAACTATGCTTCCAACTGCATTTCTAGAATCATTCAATGCCTTTGCCATCTTTTTGCATTGTTTTCCTTGTTTTTGCAAGGCAATGATCTCTTCTCTGAACTTTCTGGAAAATTCAATCTAGTTTGCCATATTTGTAACATGCAATCAAAGGCCACCATCAACAGTCCAGGTATGTGAGGAGTTCTATCTCAAGTGCACCTGATGCCACTAATGAAGCCTTTGATTGGTTGCATCAGGTGTGCTTGAGACCACACTTGATTTGCAAATGTGTGCTCTAATGAGGAATTCTATTGAGAGGGTTAAATAATTTTCAGACTGCAGTAGATACTGAATATAGGATTTAGTGTTAATTTTGGCTAAAATCCTTGTAATATTAGTTTAACTATTTAAAATGTTATTGTGTAATTTGTTTTTTGCAAACACCTGAAAACTTAAATTTTACAAAAAAAAAATACAATGGAGATTGAATAATCTTGATTGCAACTGTACATCACAGCAGGTCTATCGTCTTGTAAATCTTCCCTTTTATTCTAGCTGCTATCCTTTTGTCATATATATATATATATATATATATATATATATATATATATATATATACTGTATATATATATATATATAGGGGAAATTGGTTGTAAGGTACAAAGATTATTTAATTTATACCTATAGGTGTGTGTGGAAACGAAGGTTTACTTCGGGTCCACGTACACACAACAAAACTCGTTTTTGAGGCACCAGTCCAAAACCTGGACAATTTATTAATAACTAATCTTTATACCTTCAATCAATCAATCAATCAATCTCAAATATTAGTGAATTCTCCTGGGTGACTTCAGAAACAGACACAGGAAAAAGAATTCAACAGAAACTTCCATATACCGTTTACAGTTTTAATGATCAGACTCAGATTAAATGACATTACATTCAATGGACTTGTTGGTAAGGTGAAATGATCAAGTATCAAGCATCACATTCAACTTGTAACTGATTATTGAGCAAAGAGAGTGTAATCACATTTGTGGAACCAAGAAAACCTTAGTGTGAATTTGTAACTGATGAAAATGGAGACTAAAATAACTGTAACCAAAATATGAAGAAAATTGGACACAAGTTTTATGAAGAAAATGATAAAAGCTGATTATATAGAAAAAGAAATTCTGGGTTACTCTAAAAAGGGAAAATGAAATTTAATGAAAAGAGGGATACTATTTCTCTTTAATTCTATAGCTCCGATCAGAGTTATGAACTAGTTTTAAACCTTAGAAAAATTATGACATACTTTAAGGTGATGATCATTGCACTAACTCAGCAGATGAAACAAAGGAATCTTGATCATGCGACCCGTTGCATTGGCTTTCAGCTGGATCCTTCGCTGAAGCTTTATTTGATGATACCGGAAAAATATCTGCCAGCAGATATTTCTTCCCCAAGGCTCTGGAGCTAAGATCTGGCGACGATGATGACAGGCTGCTGAAGCAGTATGACATGTGGACAACACAAGAGGTTTTTTTTCAGCGGATCTCCCGGGTCCAAATAAATTGATGAGATAGTTCAAAGTCTGATCAAAGTCACAGAATCGAAGAGACAAAAATAATAAAAAATTATTCAAGCCACGAAATCTGAGTTCTTCAGATGTCGTGGGGATTAAAAATCAACTCATTGATTATAGCTAAATTTGTTAGTCAAGGGTTAGCCTTGAGTGTTATTTTATAATAGTGGTAGTTATAAGCTCTTTTTAGAACTTCTTCCAACTTAACAGCTTGTAAGAATGGAGGGAGAATTTTGAAATTATTTAGAAATGTGGAGATGTTTCAATTTATTTGTTTGTTGAAACTGTATTTTGATCTGTATTTCACAAAAAAAATGTGTGGATTGACTTCTTTACTTAAATTTTCAAAGCCTAGTATTGGAATTGTCATCAATAACTAGCTTTGGAATTTTTGTTGAATGTCACTTTAAAGTAATGATTTATTTCCAAAAGGGAACAACAAAAATAAAAAAGGTTAAATGCTTTAGAGATTTTAGATTATAAGTTTTCACTTCCTTTTCAAGTTAAGGTTGACTTTGTCTTTATTATTAAAGCAAATTCTCATTTAAAGCTTTTTAAAATGTTTAATATTTGCAGATTAGGAAACAAGTGAATTGTTTTTGTGTATTTTGCGACCAAGGATTTCTAAGGATTAAAACTAATGGTGATTTGTTTGATTATTATCTTTAAAGTTTTTTATTTACAGAATAATCAGTGTTTTCACCTTTTGACTTTTCTCTTTTAAATCCTGGTGAGAGATAGTGAATTTGTGAATGTTTTCCTTTTCCTGTGGAGAAAAACATGAACCAAGAGTAATACAATGACTTTAAATAACACCCAGAGCTTTTAAATGTTAATTGATTAATGTGGTTTCCTTATTTTGAAAAATTTCGATAAATATTCAGTGAATCACTTTACCAGCATGCACTGAGTTAACACTACTTTAACCCCTTGCACTCTGGTCAATTTCCCTAAAAACGCCAAAAAATAACATACCCAAAGTAAATCAAAAGTTGTTCTTCAACCCTTTGCAGCATCTTCATGGGGTTGGTCTCATTTAAAAGAAAATACTTTGAATTTTTTGGCAAAACAGTCATAATCTCTCTAAGTGCTCCGGCCACTGAGTAACAGTCATCTAAACATACTGAACTTGAAGAAAATAAATTTCGCCTGGGTGTTTTTTTGGATACAAATGCTTGCAAATAACACACAGCTTCAGATCCGGGCTGGAAAATGCATCAGAAATGTAGAACCAAGTGTTATCCAGCTGAGGTCAAAATTTTGTAGCAATACCACAAAAAATGAATATACTACACAGCTTTTTTCTTAGGTTGTTCCCAGGCGTTTTTGAACTGTGCCAAATTGTGCCAAATGGCACAGTTTGGAAAAACGTCTGTAACTTTTGAATGATTCAATATTGAAGCTTGATGTTGGGCTCTAATGAAAGGTGACACTCAGGGCTGTGTATGTGTGTGTGTGTGTGGGGGGGGGGTCCCCCCACTCCCGCTACAGAGGACGGACATCGCCCGGTGCGCCGCGGTCACGGTGTGCCGCGGAATTTTCAGGGATAAAGAATAATTTAGCTTATAACACTTACCTGTTCACAACAGCAGCGTAGCTGGCGAACTTCTCTTCCTCATTGTCAGACGAACATGAAGCTGGTCCGCTTGTTACGGACTCGTGGTTCTGATCACGCGACCCGGTCAAAACATAATTCCATTATTGCGGTTTTGCGCTTCCATGATTGCGGTTTTGGAGAACGATTTTTCAAAACAAATAACAGTAGTAAGAAAAAAAGACTGGCAAACGCGTGTGTGTCACCCAGCCTTTGTCGTCGGCCTCCGTCGGTCTATGATGACCATGGAAGAGAATCCTAAACGTCTACTCTGCTGGGACAGCACCGCCTGTGGCTGAACAGGCCAATGTGTGAATGGCAGTCCCTGTCACACAGGTCGCACTTGTGGGTGGTCTCCATGCTGCTGGGTCTGTGGCGGTTCTTCCTGCGGGTCCTTTTTTCATCTGCTGCAGCAGTCAGTCTCTTTTCACCCAGCCTTACACAAAACAGCTTTCCAACTTCTGTGCTTCAGTTGGCTGGCTGTATTCGCAGCCGTTGGTAGGCGGGTCCTTCTTGCTAGGTTTTCAGTCATTGGTTCTTCAAGGTTTCAGAAACCCAATTCAAGGCTCTTATTAGTCGAATGAGAGGTCAATCACATCTAAACCAATCAAAGCACTCCTTTGGCTTTCTGTTCGTGGCTGTGTCTGTAGTGGAAGAACGGAAATGCAGGGGTTTTTTTTTCTTCAGTGTGCCCTAGGACGCACAGTGTGCGTTCTAGGGCGCCCTCGTGCGCTCTAGGACGCAGAGACGTGCCCGCCCGCGGTACACCGGAGTGCAAGAGGTTAAGGTCACTCTTGAATAAACATTTGCATTTATTAGAATCCTAAAGCTGAAATGGGCTTCCTGAGGAAGAAATCACACAATGCAGCATTAAAACACACACACACACACACACACACACACACACACACACATATATAGCTTCAGTAGTTTGCAATTGCTGCATAAAATGTGTAAATATAGTGGTGTGAAAAAGTGTTTGCCCCCTTCCTGATTTCTTTTTTTTTTTGTACATTTGTCACACTTAAATGTTTCACATCATCAAACAAATTTAAATATTAGACAAAGATAACACAAGTAAACACAAAATGCAGTTTTTAAATGAAGGTGTTTATTACACAGGGCTACAAAATTATTTTTTTTTGTACGTTGTCTCTGTTTTTTCAACTGATTTAAGACAATTTTGCACCACTGAATCCGAAAATAACATCTGTTTCTCTCGATCAGGTGCTAAGTAAAAACCTGTACTTACTTAGTACTTACTTAGTACTGTGCATGTACTTACCTTTATATAAAGGCAAGTACATGTAAATTTAATGTTACGTCATCATTGTTCAAAATTCAGAGAATTTCAAGACAAAAAAAGAATTTTGCATCGTATAAAGCGAAAATACCTGTACATGTAAACAAAAATGTATAAAACAACATGTGGCCATAATTCAAAAAGTTGACCTGATTGAGCAAAACCAATGTGATTTTTGGATTCAGCACATCAAAATTGTCCTAAATCAGCTAAAAAAAACTTAGACAATAAATTTGGTGTTGACCAGTGTCATTCAGGGGGAAAAAAATCCAAACCTACATGGCCCTGTGTGAAAAAGTGATTGCCCCTAAACCTAATAACTGGTTGGGCCACTCTTAGCAGCAACAACTGCAATCAAGTGTTTGTGATAACTGGCAATGAGTCTTTTACAGCCCTGTGGAAGAATTCTGGCCCACTCATCTTTGCAGAATTATTGTAATTCAGCCACATTGGAGGGATTTTGAGCATGAACCGCCATTTTAAGGTCATGCCACAGCATCTCAATCGGATTCAGGTCAGGACTTTGAGTAGGCCACTCCAAAGTCTTCACTTTGTTTTTCTTAAGCCATTCAGAGGTGGACTTGCTGGTGTGTTTTGGATCATTGTCTTGCTGCAGAATCCAAGTGCACTTCTGCTTGAGGTCACAAACAGATGGCCGGACATTCTCCTTAAGGATTTTTTGGTAGGCAGCAGAATTCATGGTTCCATTTACCACAGCAAGTCTTCCAGGTCCGGAAGCAGCAAAACATCCCCAGCCAATCACACTACCACCGTCAATTCTCCTGGGTGACTTCAGAAATAGACACAGGAAAAAGAAATCAACAGAAACTTCCATATACCATTTACAGTTTTAATGATCAGACTCAGATTAAATGACATTACATTCAATGGACTTGTTGGTAAGGTGAAATGATCATGTATCAAGCATCACATTCAACTTGTAACTGATTATTGAGCAAAAAAAGTGTAATCACATTTGTGGAACCAAGAAAACCTTAGTGTGAATTTGTAACTGTGATGAAAATGGAGACTAAAATAACTGTATCCAAAATATGAAGAAAATTGGACACAAATTTTATGAAGAAAATGATAAAAGCTAATTATATAGAGAAAGAAATTCTGGGTTACTCTAAAAAGGGAAAATGGAATTTAATGAAAAGAGGGACACTATTTCTCTTTAATTCTATAACTCTGTTCAGAGTTATGAACTAGTTTTAAACCTGAGACAAATTATGACAAACTTTAAGGTGATGAACATCGCATTAACTCAGCAGATGAAACAAAGGAATCTTGCTCACGTGAACTTTGTGTTGGCTTTCAGCTGGATCTTTTGCTGAAGCTTTATTTGATGATACTGGAAAAATATCTGCCAGAAGATATTTCTTCCCCGAGGCTCAGGAGCTAAGATCCGGCGACAATGATGACAGGCTGCTGGCCACTGAAGCAGTATGTCATGTGGACAACACAAGAGGGTTTTTTTCAGCGGCTGTCCCGGGTCCAAATAAATTGATGAGCTAGTTCAAAGTCTGATCAAAGTCACAGAATCAAAGAGACAAAAATAATAAAAAATTATTCAAGCCACAAAATCCGAGTTCTTCAGATGTCAAAAGCAGCTTCCAGTGTGAGTAAAAAAAAAAAAAAAAAAAATCAGTCCACTTTAAAACACGGTGAGTTAAGAAAAATCAATAGAAAAAGTTTAACACAATAAAATAGGGAAAAATACATCTGCAAACACAGAGTTTCACTCCATATAAAGAGAACGCTGAGCTCAAACAGAAGAAGAAGTATTTTTCCCAGACGTTTAAAGGAAAGAGAGAATTCAAGGCAGGATATAACTGAACAGGACACAAAGACAACTTTTACAAACTTAGACAAACTGGGAATTTCTTCCTTAAACTGAGCACTTTCATAGGATAAAAACTTGACTGACATGAAAGGGAACCAATTGTCTCCCATCGCGGGAGAACTGAATGAACTCTGGTCTATTAAGAAAGCAGTCCTTTGTCTGTAACCGACCAACAGAATGAAAGGGCGCGTTGTCCAAGAGAGACTGGCTAATGATTGGTTGAGCCGGTCAGATGACTTGCGTATGTTTTTGAATATGAAGAACACATATTGATTAAAACATATTGGTTATATATATATACTGTATATATACAGTATATATATATATATATATATATATATATATATATATATATATATATATATATATTTTTTTTTTTTTTTTTTTTTTTTTTTTTTATAAATATATACTGTATAAGTATATATATATATACTGTATATATACAGTATATATATATATATATATATATATATATATATATATATATATATATATATATATATATATATATATATACAGTATATACTGTATATATATAAGCTAAACTAACTTCAGTGGTTCATAACTAATTTTCATTACTACTTCCTTAAGCATGGATTAAAATAAGGTTTGTTTAAGCATTTTCAAACATGCAATACATTTAAATCAGTGATTAATGAAAAATTTTAAACCACGATTGCTCATTACAGAATTGCTCATCTCTTCCAGTAGTGTCCTGAGAATTATCTTGGGGAATTGGCATCAAACTGGGGATTCTAAATTGTCCTTAGGTATGAATATGAGAGAGAATGGTTGTCTGTCTCTCTGTGTTGGCCCTGCGATTTACTGGTGATCTGTCCAGGGTGTACCCTGCCTCTCACCCAAAGATGCTGGAATAGGCTCCAGCACCCCCCCCCCCCCCGCGACCCGAAAAGGATTAAGCGGAAGAAGATGGATGGAATGAAAACTTGAAGAGAGAGTTAATGTTCAGTCAAAAAAAACCCAAAACAAAACACTCCAGCAGTTGACAGAAGTAGTACAAACATATTCCTGAGCTGTCCAAAGGGGCAATGTTGAGCTGTGGATAATTCCTAGAGACCTGTGGAATGTGGTCAATATATCTGAAATGTTTCAAACAGTTCTTAAAGCATAAAACTGCCTGGTTGGGGAGGAAGTTCAGGGATTTATGATTGCAGACTAATACGTTCCTGGCATGAAATGGGATCCTTATCGTCCCTTTTACCATGGAATGTGTTTTCAAACTTAGGTGCTTAGGTGAAGGAAACAATTCTTGACCAGACTTTTGGATGAAACAATTTCTTTAAAGTGAAGAGTGATTTTATAGATTGGAGCCACAGGGGTTGACAATACACATATCACGCCAGACACTCGTCTCCACCCACTCCACCCAGCCTCCAGTTTCTTGTGCATTTTCCATTGCTTTGAAATGTTGAACCCTGACGCTGGCTGAAGCACTGGAGATAGTGTCCCAACTAGAACTAGAAGAAGCTGCCCAGTCAGCATTGCAGCAAGCGAGCCCCGACCCGCACTAGCCACAATCATCTCCACTGGTGCAGACGGTTGTCCCGGTTGCTAAGCCTGTCGACCTCACTTCTGACAGGGACGATATCAACACTGTGGGCTCCGAGAACCGGTCAGGACTGCAGTGTGTAGCAAAGCTGGACGGCATCACTGTATCAATGATGATGGTCACCGCTCCCTCAAGGTCCCTGGTAAATGAGGCTACGATGAGAAGGCTTACTCCCCGGCGAACTGAAGCAGTGGAACTGCTGGATGACAGATGCTTCAGGACCAGCAGAAACATCACCTTCACAGTGCAATATGGTGACAGAACAATCCCAGCATTCTGGTTCCAGGTGACATGCCAGGGCAATAATGCTGTGGGGTGGGATTTTTTTCTGTGAACTGAGCTTCTCCTTCACAGACCCCAAGCGGACCAACGACGGTCCGGGTCCATTGCACTCGGATGTGGACGTAGCCACCCCCTGCCTGACACTGCATACTGAACAGAACCCAGCAGAACTGAAGCAGCAGCAGGAGCCCCAGTTTGCAGCTACATGGGACATGGAGCCGGTCCCCGTGCAGCACGAGCATTCTTGAGCTGCAACCAGATCACAGGAGGGAGAGTGTGATTTTGCGGAGATGGGAACAGCTGGAGAACAGTGCAGAGAGCAAACACAGTGTGGAGAGAGAACGCAGCACAGAGAGAGAACCCAGCACGGTGAGAGAACACAAACTGGACACACCTCCAATCCTCACCCAGCATGGGTTTCAAGCAGCCACCATGGACTCGCAGGAGGGGGAGTTCATGGAGAAAGGGGACCCTGGTGACCGAAGACAGCCTGGCACGCTTCCTGGCGCCAACGACAGTGACACATCACCGCGACCACATCCAGCATCCTTGCCGAGTATCAACCTCAGGGAGCCACTGCAGCACAGCAGGATGGAGAGTTCATGACCCAGCAGAGCAACGCCAACTGATGGCACGTCCTGCCGCTGGCGCAGATGGCACACCACCACAGCAGCAGCCAACATCAGAGACGAGAGAGCAGCAGTGCCGAGTGCAGCCGAACCAATCGCTGCACGCACTACTTGATTGAGTTCGGGTCCAATGATCCAACCGCTCGGACCAACAGACGGTCTCGTCATTGCAGATGAATCGCCGCACAAAACAGCCCAGCCGCCGTCCAGATGGCTGATGGTTTGAGATGGCACACCAGCTGTCTGTGAAAGGTAAGAGCAGTTGCCTCGGATCAAGACGCAACGCTGGAGCCAATCCAGCTGGTATGGGGCTTGGGCTGGGACACTGCTGACGAGCGAACCATGATTCCAGTGAGATGGCACCAAGGTCCGCTGCAGCTGGCACCTCCAGGGGCGCGTCCATCATGGGCTCAACTGAGGGCCCTGAAGCTGAACTGTTGAAAATGACTCTGTTTTGAAATGCTTAGGCAGAGCATGGTTGCAACATAGTGGCAGAATAACACACTCAGCCATGCAGGGTTAACCGGCAGTCTACCTGGTGGCCCGGGTTCTATTTTCTCTGCTCATTTAAAAAAAGAGAAAAAAACTGTTGTGAGTTAAGCTGCTGTGAGTTGGTAATGTTTTGAGCTTTTTCGGGGGGCTGGGGGGATGTTAGATAAGATAAGATAAGATAAGCCTTTATTAGTCCCACAACGGGGAAATTCCAGGATTGCAACAGCACAGGGATAGCAACACTCAGAGCAACAATCAGAAGGCAAGAAAAAAACAAGCAAGCAAGAGCAGCTAATATACATATGTACGTATTACTATAAAATATATATATATACACACACACACAGACACACAGTGCAGAGCATTGTAGCTGGATGGAATAAATATATGAATATATGAACACACAGTGCAGAGCATTGTAGCTAGATGGAATAAATATGTAAATATATAAACACCCACAGTACGGAGCATTGCAGCTAGGTGGAATAAATATGCAAGTATATAAACACACACAGTGCGGAGCAATGTAGCTAGATGGAATAATATGTAGATATATAAATATATAAACACACCCAGTGCTGAGCATTGTAGCTAGATGGAATAAATATGTAAATATATAAACACACACAGTGCAGAGCATTGTTGCTAGATGGAATGAAACAGCATAACCGTCTACTTAGTTATCCTACATGGTATGATTATGTGCCCATACATATTCTCACCCTCCATAGCGACCGGTATGTTCCTAGTTGTATGCCGGAGGGGACCATTGTGTAAGTCTATTGCATCTTTTGCATTCAAAAAACTATTAGTTTGTTACGTCTTTTTGCTATCTCTGCGAGCAGCCCTGCTTAGGTTGTACAGTCTGACAGCCGTTGGTAGGAAGGACCTACGAAACCTCTCGGTTGTGCACCTGGGATGATGTAGTCTGCTGCTAAATGAGCTCCTCAGTGCATTCAGTATGTCCTGCATAGGGTGGAACTCGGACTCCAGCAGAGATGACAGTTTAGCCACCATCCTTCTCTCTCCTATCTCCTCCATCGGATCAAGGCGCTGCCCCAGGACAGAGCTAGCTTTCTTAATCAGTTTGTTCAGTCTCTTCCTATCGGCTGCAGTAATGCCACTGCCCCAGCAGACCACTCCAAAAGTGATGGCTGATGCCACCACCGTGTCATAGAATGACTTCAGCAGCGCCCCTTGTACACCAAAAGACCTGAGTCTCCTCAACTGCGCTGTCCCTTCTTGTAGAGTGCATCAGTATTGTGTGACCAGTCTAGTTTATTGTTCAGATGAATACCCAGGTACTTATAGGATGTCACCATCTCGATGTCTGTTCCCTGTATATTTACTGGTACTGTGAGGGGCTGCCCATGCCTGCGGCAGTCCACCACCAGCTCCTTAGTTTTCCTCGCGTTGATCTGGAGGCAGTTCCGATGGCACCAGTCCACGAAGTCCTGGATAAGCCCTCTGTACTCAGCTTCATCTCCATTGGAGATGAGGCCAACGATCGCAGAGTCATCAGAGAACTTCTGTAGATGGCAGTGTGTTGTGTTGTGTGAGAAGTCCGCAGTATAAAGAGTGAACAGGAAGGGAGCCAGCACCGTTCCCTGGGGGGCCCCCGTGCTACTGATGATCGTGTCGGACACACAGTCCCGGGTTCTCACAAACTGAGGCCGGTTCGTGAGGTAGTCCAGGATCCATGATGACAGGTGCTGGTCCACCCCTGCGCGCAGCAGCTTGTCCTTCAGGATCATCGGTTGGATGGTGTTGAAAGCACTGGAGAAGTCAAAGAACACGATCCTCACCATATTCCCGGGCTTCTCCAGGTGGGACAGAGAACGGTGAAGGAGGAAGATCACCGCATCCTCCACCCCAATGCCATGCTGGTAGGCGAACTGGAGTGGATCCATCGCTGGTTCCACCAGGGGGCGGAGGTGAGCAAGGAGCAGTCTCTCCAGGGTATAGTATATATATAGTATAATATGTATAATAAGTAGTATAATATAGTATAGGCACGGGTGACATCGTTACGCCGTGCCTATATTAGGAGACTGTTGGCAGGAGCCGGGGTCTTTGGCACTCCACCTCTGTCACAGCAACAGCCTATGTCAGTTTAGTGTCAGCTTATAGTTATAGTGATGCAACACATGTACCGCCTTTTGTTTTTGGAATAAAGTTCGAGTTCAGCACAACTCCTGCCTCCGCTGCCCTGCTTTCCAAACATAACACATACCTTCACCTCTCCATGTTCTATTCCACATGCTTCCTACTCTCACTACAGATCACAATGCCGTCTGCAAACACAGTCCAAGGAGACTCCTGCCTGACCTCGTCTGTCAGCCTGTCCATCACCCTGGCAAATAAGAAGGGGCTAAGAGCTACTCCCTGATTTACTCCCACCTTGAATCCATCTGTCACTCCTAGAGCACACCTCACCACCATCTTACTGTCCTCACACGTTCTGCACCACCCTCACATACACCTCTGCCACTCCGGACTTTCCCATACAGCACCACACTCCCTCTCTTGGCACCCTATCATATGATTTCTCGAGATCCACAAAGACAGTGTACACAAACAAGCCTAAATGAGTTAATTTCTAGGTCTGCAAACTGCAGCCAACTGCTGTAGTTTGAGCTGCTGTCTGGCTAGAGTGCAATAAACTGTAGTAAAATCAATTAAAATAGCATCTAGGAGACCTATGACAGATGATCACAGATGGTGAGGAGTCCAAAGTGCTAAGCCCAATGAGATTACAGGGCGAAAGTGGTCTCTCTCTCTCTCTATATATATATATATATATATATACACACACACACGCACAGTAGACATAGAAACACTCACACCCCTGTTCAAATGCCAGGTTTTTGTGATGTAAAAAAATGAGACCAAGATAAATCATTTCAAAACTTTTTCCACCATTAATGTGACCTATAACCTGTACAACCCAATTGAAAAACAAACTGAAATCATTTAAGGGGAACCCCCACAAAAAAAACTTACAATAACCTGGTTGCATAAATATGCACACCCTTAAACACTTTGATACAGCACCTCTGGCTTTTATTACAGCACTCAGTCTTTTTGGGTAGAAGTCTTTCAGCGTGGCACATCTTGATGCAGCAATATTTGCCCACTCTTCTTTGCAAAAATGCTCCAAATCTGTCAGATTGCGAGGGCATTTCCTGTGCACAGACCTCTTCAGATCACCTCACAGGTGTTCAATGGGATTCAGGTCTGGACTCTGGCTGGGTCATTCCAAAACCTTAATCTTCTTCTTGTGAAGCCATCCTTTTGTTGATTTGGATGTGTGCTTTGGGTCATTGCTGTGCTGAAAGATGAAGTTCCTCTTCATCTTCAGCTTTCTAGCAGAAGCCTGAAGGTTTTGTGCCAACACTGAATGGTATTTGGAACTGTTCATAATTCCCTCTACCTTGACTAAGGCCCCAGTTCCAGCTGAAGAAAAACAGCCCCAAAGCATGATGCTGCCACCACCATGCTTCACTGTAGGTATGGTGCTCTTTTGGTGATGAGCAGTGTTGTGTTTGCACCAAATATACTGTAAAGTCGGGGCTGTGTTAAGGGGGCGGGGATTCTCCCGGCATACTTACGCTGCGGAGGATTCAAAGAATGTTATTATTCGTGTGTTCTAAGTGTTATTGCTGAGTCATTATAACTGTGTTATGCCACAGCAGTGTTATAAGACCAGTTAGAGCAGTGATTGATCATGTGTTTGTGTCACCACAAGTGAGACGGGGGTCTGTGTGAATGACCTCCCCTCCGTTCTGTGTTGAGTGGGTGTGTATAAATAAAGCCTGTTTCATCACAGTCACCTCTCCTTTCTTGTATGAACCTTCACATCACAGTACCTTTTGGAATTATGGCAAAAAAGTTCAACCTTGGTTTCATCGGACCATAACATTTTCCCCTATACGTTTGGGAGATTTCAAATGTTTTTGTAAAATGTAGCCAGGCTTGGACTTCCGGTTATGGCTGCCACGTAGGACGGACGTGTCTCGCTCTGCTCTGCTCCTGGAGAAAAAAATCGGCAAATAACTCTCTCATTTGGGACAGAACGTATCCCAGCATTTGGGCGAGGATATGTCGGCGAAGCCTAAGGCTGGAAAACCAGGAAAAGGAAAAAGCGAGCCGCCGAAACAGTCCAAATTAACGGACTTTCAGGTCTGTGACGCAGCAAACAAGGCTCCATATATGGCGGAGGAGGCTGGCGGCGGTGCGATTTCTGCGGGGAATGGCGCAGATGCGCTGATGGCTGCCATGAGTTCAATGAGAGCGGACTTTTCCTCTAGATTTGATGGGATTATGACAGCGTTGGAAGGAATAAGAAAGGAATTGGGTGACTGTGTAGAACGAACGGCGCAGATGGAGCTCCGTCTCGCTAGTGCTGAAGATGACGTCACCCGTCTTCAATTAAAGGTGCGCACTTTGGAAAAAAAAAAAAAATCTCTGGAAGATAATATTTTGGATTTGGAATCTCGGTCGAGACAGAATAATTTGAGGCTGGTGGGTCTTCCAGAGGAATCAGAAGGTCGGGACGTATGTTCCTTTCTGGAAAAGTGGATTCCGGAGGTGCTGGGCAGCGAGGAGTTGCAATCAGCAGTGGTTCTGGAAAAAGCACATCGTATTGGCCCACGGAGAGATAAGGGACCGCCGAGGACCTTAATTATGAAGTTTCTTAGCAACAGAGACAGGATGAAGATCTTCAACGCTGCACGTGCTAAAGGAGAGATTAAACACCAGGACCAGCAGGTGCGGTTCTACCCAGATTTGGCCACAGGAATCCAACAATTGAGGAAGCAGTTTGATCCCGTACGTAAGGAGCTGCGCAACCTTGGGATTCGTCATGGTGTAATCTATCCTGCGAGACTGCTGACCACGTATGAGGGCAGAACCCACATCTTCAAGACCCCAGAGGAGGCGCAGGAGTTCATCAAGAAGATCAAAGAAGAAGAAGAGACTGGTGGGAGCTAAGCATGAACAAAATATAAGGTAGAATAATTAAGCATTTGCACAGGCATCTGACTGACTTGAAGTAAATAGTAAGTTTACAAAATATAGATTGTATTATATATTAAAAAAACAAAACAAAAACAAAACAAACAAAAAAAAAAAAACTATGATGTACAAAGTTGTTAAAAATTTTGGAGTTAAGTTGGAAAACTACAGAGGAGAGTTAATGTTACGTCATTAAAAGCAGTAGAGTTAGGGTGATTGGGAGGATGAAGAAGGAGTGGCTTAGGCTGTTCCCCGTGGGTGTGGAACGGTCGATGGCTATATCGGGAGACAGAATTTTTCTTTTGATTTTGGGGGGTTTGCCACAAGTGTGGGAAGGGGAAATTTGTTTGTGTGTAGTTTGTAGGATGAATGTTCAACCACTCATGTTTTTGCTTCTCTGTATGAGCATGTTTACACTGCAAGGTAATCCCAAACTCTCTATTGATCATGGACCAAAGTGTTAATCTTAATTTAACTTCATGGAATTGCAGAGGTCTACAAAATTTAAAAAAACTTAAACAAGTTATGAATAAAATAAAGGACATGGGTTCAAGAATTGTGTTTTTACAAGAAACTCATCTGATAGAGGAGGATGTTAAAAGAATTAGGAGTAGATGGCAGGGAAGTGTATTCACCTCTTCATTTTCATCCCGGGCCAGGGGAGTTATGACTCTCATACATAAATCAGTTCCTTTTCAAGTGAAAAATGTAATTGGAGACAAATTTGGAAGATATGTAATCATTCAAGGTTCTTTGCTATTAGAAAATATAAATCTTGTGAACTTATATGGTCCCAATATAGATGATCAGAAATTCTTTGCTAATTTATTTCTCATCTTATCATCACTTACAGGGCAACATATAATAGCAGGGGATTTTAATTGTACATTGAATCCAGGTGTGGATAGATCAACAGGACTGGATTGTACGCACATTGGATGTAGGATGACTGTTAATCATTTTATGAAAGAATTGAGATTGTTAGATATATGGAGAGAAATGAAACCACAAGTTAAAGCCTATTCTTGTTATTCCAGTACCTACAAGACATTCTCACGTATTGATTATTTTTTGATTTCCACAGAATTAAGGTCCAAGATTCAAAACTGCTTTTATGATAACATCGTGATCTCTGATCATGCACCCTGTTGTCTAATATATGTAGATAAAAAATTGACAAAGGAATCAGGTAGATGGCAATTTCAGCATAAATGGCTTCAGGATGAGGAATTTGTCAAGTATATAGAAAAACAGATAGACGAGTTCTTTGACATCAATACTACACAAACATCAGCATGTGTAAAGTGGGAGGCTTTCAAAGCTTTTATTAGGGGACATATTATTAGTTATACAGGATCAAAATCTAAGAAGACTCGAGAGGAGAGAGCTAAATTGGAACATAAAATAAAAAATCTTCAGGAAAAAGTGTATGCAGGAAGTGACCCAAGGTTGGAGAATGAATTACTGATTTTGAGAGCTGAATACGACAAAAAATCAGCGAATAGAGCTGCCTCGAGTCTTCTAAGATTGAAACAATCTTTTTATGAACAAGGTGAAAAATCAGGAAAATTATTAGCATGGCAGATTAAACAATTGGAAATTAAAACACCAATTACCAGTATTATAAGTAATGGACAGGTAGTTATAGATCCTTTAGAAATTAATAGAGCCTTTAGAGATTACTATGAAAAATTATATGATACCAAAAATGAACCTGATTTAACAAAACTAAATGGGTTTTTGAACGAACTATCTATACCGTGTATTCCAAATGAAAACAGGGAGATATTGGAGTCTAAAATTAGTCAAGAAGAAGTTGGGCTAGCCATTGATAATATGAAATCAGGAAAAAGTGCAGGACCAGATGGTCTTCCAGTTGACCTTTATAAAAAATTTAAGAATAAATTAATAAAACCTTTTTTGGAAATGGTTTTAGAAGCATTTCAAAATAATAATTTACCATCATACATAAATAATGCCTTAATTATACTGCTGCCAAAACCAGGTAAGCCCTCTAATAAATGTGAAAATATGAGACCAATAAGCCTATTAAACGCCGACCTTAAGATAATCTGTAAAATTTTAGCAAGACGAATACAAGAAATTTTACCAAATATTATTAATCGAGATCAGAATGGCTTTATAAAGGGTAGACAAGGCTTCCATAATGTAAGAAGACTATTTAATATTATTTATTTTAATAAAGAAGCACCGGATACAGCTCTCCTATCATTGGACGCCGAAAAGGCCTTTGATAGAGTTGAATGGCCCTTTCTTTTTGAAGTCCTACAAAGGTTTGGACTTGGAAATAATTTCATAAAATGGGTTCAAATAATATACAATAATGCTACAGCAGAAATCCTAACAAATAACAATATTTCAAAACCAATAAAAATCAATAGAGGATGTCGACAAGGCTGTCCACTTTCACCTTTACTGTTTACTATGGCAATTGAACCTTTAGCGATAGCGATACGTTTACATTCACAAATATATGGAATTAAAGTTGGACCAACAGAACATAAAATCTCCCTGTACGCCGATGATATAATTTTGTTTATGTCGAATCTAAAAAAATCAATTCCAACCTTGTTGAATTTAATAAAGAATTTTGGGGAAATATCAGGATATAAAATAAATAAAACTAAATCTTCAATATTAATGCTAAATGAGACCCAGAGAAATTACTCAGCCCCTGAGGTAAATCAATTCAATGTTGTAAATCAGTTTAAATATTTAGGAATCCAAATTATGCCTAAGCTAGAATCAGTCGCCAGTGTCAACTATGAAGCCTTAATGTCAGATATCAGTGAGTTAACTCAGAGATGGATGTCACTACCAATGTCGATGATCGGGAGAATCAATATACTTAAAAGTAATATTTTACCTAAAATACTTTATTTATTTCAATACATTCCCTTATCACCACCTTTAGATCTATTCTCAAGAATAAAAAAAAAGTTAGTGGAATTTATATGGAACAACAGGAGGGCTAGATTACGTTTGTCTTTATTATATTTACCATTTGATCGTGGAGGTCTGAAATGTCCAAATTTTATGTTGTATTATTGGTCGGCACAACTGAGGTCTATGACATATTATTTTTCATCAAATGATCTCCCTCACTGGACTGAAATGGAATCATACAATTTACCTTTACCTCTTCCCATATTCATATACTCAGATTCGGCAAAAAAATTACAAAAACAAGTTAAAAATCCATTTGTAAAGCATATGATCAAAATATGGTGTGAAGCTAAAAACTATTTAAAAGAACCACAGTTATTGTCACAATTTAGTCCAATATGGGGTAATCAATATTTTAAACCAGGGAGAGCGGACGCTGTATTTAAAGTATGGAATTTAAAAGGGATACAAAAGATTCAGGATTTATATTTGCCAGGTGCAGACAACATAATGTCTTTTGAAGAGCTGAGGATCAAATTTAATCTCAATAGAACACATTTTTTTAAATATCTTCAACTTAGAAACTTTATTCGATCAAATCAAAATAAAGCTCTCACTCGACCTATTTATTCATCCTTGGAAAAAATGATGATGAAAGATAGTAAAAGAAAGGGTATTATTTCAGAGTTTTATAACTCATTGACACTATCTTCAAGTGAAAATTCACTGAAAAGATTAAACTACTGGAAAGAAGATCTGCAAATTGAAATTTCAGAGGAACAATGTGAATTGGCTTGTACAGAAGCTCAAACCAAATCAATAAATGCACGCCTTAAATTGATACATTTCAAATGGTTAATGCGGATGTATGTTACACCGGAGGAGTTAAATAGATATAACAAAAATATACCAGATACATGCACAAAATGCATGGAAAGTAAAGGAACCCTATTTCATTGTTTATGGGAATGTAGATTAATAAGAATGTTTTGGGAAGAGGTGAGGGTAACAATTGAAAAAATAATCTCAAAACAAATCATATTGAATCCTAAACTGTTTTTGTTGGGTCTGTACCCAGAAAAGCATAATTTTAATAAAAGTGAAAGAACATTCATAGACCTCAGTTTGCTTAATGCCAAAAAATGTATTGCACTATTATGGAAAAAGACTCATAGACCAGATGTGACTCAGTGGTTAAGACAGATGTTAACAAACCTTCCATTAGAAAGAATAACATATATACTAAAATCAAAGGAAATTGTGTTTGAGAATATATGGAGACCTTTTATTGATTATGTAAAAAATTTAAACATAACTCTTGAAGAAGAAGGTGAATGATGTGTGTGGACCTTGTAAATTCCAAACTGGTGAACATAATATGTATACTTATGTATTGGATTGTCTAGACTAAACAGAGGAGCATTGTTGAAGACTTGATTTTGTTGGTGGTTGTTGGTGTTTTTAGTGCATCTTTTTTTTTTTGTAGTACTTTAGTGTTAGTGTTTGATTGTTTGTATCATGTTTGTTAAAAAAAAAAAAAAAAGGTTCAATAAAGATATTGTGGAAAAAAAAAATGTAGCCAGGCTTGGATGTTTTTCTTCGTAAGATAAGACTTCCGTCTTGCCACCCTACCCCATAGCCCAGACATACAAAGAAGAGGGGAGATTGTTGTCACATGTACGAAACAGCCAGTACTTGCTAGAAATTCCCGCAGCTCCTTCAATGTTGCTGTCGGCCTCTTGGCAGCCTCCCTGACCAGTTTTCTTCTCGTCTTTTCATCAATTTTGGAGGGACATCCAGTTCTTGGTAATGTCACTGTTGTGCCATATTTTTTCCACTTGATGATGACTGTCTTCACTGTGTTCCATGGTATATTTAATGCCTTGGAAATTCTTTTGTCCCCTTCTCCTGACTGATACCTTTGAACAATGAGATCCCTCTGATGCTTTGGAAGCTCTCTGTGGACTGTGGCTTGTGCTGTAAGATGCAATCATAAAAATGTCAGGAAAAGCCTACTAGAACAGCTGAACTTTATTTGGAGTTAATCAGAGGCACTTTAAATGGTGTCAGGTGTGTGCCGACTCCCATTTAACATGAGTTTGAATTTGACTAGTTAATTCTGAACACAGCCACATCAGAAGCTACAAGAGGGTGTGCATATTTGTGCAAGCAGGTTTTTGTAAGTTTTTCTATTTTTCCCCTTAAAAAATTTATTTTTCAATTGGGTTGTACAGATTATAGGTCACATTAATGGTGGAAAAGGTTTTGAAATGATTTATCTTGGTCTTGGTTTTTTACATCACAAAAACCTGGCATTTCAACAGACTTTTTTATATCCACTGTGTGTGTGTGTGTGTGTGTATGTATATATACAGTATAGTATATAGTGCATTGGGAAAGTATTCACAGTGCTTCACTTTTTCCACATTTTGTTATAGTACAGCCTTATTCCAAAAGGGATTAAATTAATTTTTTTCCTCAAAATTGTACATGCAATATCCCATAATGACAACATGAACAAGTTTTGAGATTTTTGCAAATTTATTAAAAATAAAAAAATAAGAAATCACATGTACATAAGTATTCACAGCCTTTGCCATGAAGCTTAAAATTGAGCTCAGGTGCATCCTGTTTCCACTGATCATCCTTGAGATGTTTCTACAGCTTAATTGGAATCCACTTGTGGTAAATTCAGTTGATTGGACATAATTTGGAAAGGCACACACCTGTCTATATAAGGTCCCACAGTTGACAGTGCATGTCAGAGCACAAACCAAGCATGAAGTCAAAGGAATTGTCTGTAGACCTCCGAGACAGGATTGCCTCGGGGCGTAAATCTGGGGAAGGGTACAGAAAAATTTCTGCTGCTTTGAAGGTCCCAATGAGCACAGTTGCCTCCATCATCCATAACTGGAACAAGTTCAGAACCACCAGGACTCTTCCCAGAGCTGGCCGGCCGTCTGTCTAAACTGAGCGATCGTGGGAGAAGGGTCTTAGTCAGGGAGGTAACCAAGAACTCCATGGTCACTCTGTCAGAGCTCCAGCGTTCCTCTGTGGAGAGAGTAGAACCTTCCAGAAGGATAATCATCTCTGCAACAATCCACCAATCAGGACTGTATGGTAGTGTGGCCAGATGGAAGCCACTCCTTAGAAAAAGGCACATGGCAGCCTACATGGAGTTTGCCAAAAGGCACCTGAAGGACTCTCAGACCATGAGAAACAAAATTCTCTGGTCTGACGAGACAAAGCTTGAACTCTTTGGCATGAATGCCAGGCGTCATGTTTGGAGAAAACCAGGCACCGCTCATAACCATGCCAATGTTGGGAGCAGCATCATGCTGTGTGGATGTTTTTTAGCGGCAGGAACTGGGAGACTAGTCAGGATAGAGGGAAAGATGAATGGAGCAATGTACAGAGACATCCTGAATGAAAACCTGTTCCAGAGCACTCTTGACTTCAGACTGGGGAGATGGAATTTCAGCAGGACAATGACCTTAAGCACACAGCCAAGATATCAAAGGAGTGGCTTCAGGACAACTCTGCGAATGTCCTTGAGTGGCCCAGCCAGAGCCCAGACTTGAATCCAATTGAACATTTCTGGAGAGATCTGAAAATGGCTGTGCACCAACACTTCCCATTCAACCTGATGAAACTTGAGAGGTGCTGCAAAGAGGAATGGATGAAACTCCCCAAAGATAAGTGCGCCAAGCTTGTGGCATCATATTCAAAAAGATTTGAGGCTGTAATTGCTGCCAAAGGTGCATCAATAAATTAAGCAAAGACTGTGAATACTTACATACATGTGATTTCTTAGTTTTTTATTTTTAATAAATTTGCAAAAATCCTCTAAAACCTTTTTTCACATTGTCATTATGGGGTATTGTGTATAGAATTTTGAAAAAATTTATTTAATCCATTTTGGAATCAGGCTGTAACATAAAATGTGGGAAAAAGTGAGGCACTGTGAATACTTTCTGGATGCACTGTATACGTTTGTGTATATACGTGTACGTATATACATATATATACTGTAGATAGATACACATATATACATGTGTGTGTATATACAGTGGTGTGATCGTGTTGGCCCCCTTCCTGATTTCTCTTTTTTACAAAGTTTGTCACAAATGTTTCAGATTATCAAACAAATTAAAATATTAGACAAAGGAAACATACGTAAACACAAAATGCAGTTTTTAAATGAAGGTGTTTATTATTAAGGGTAAACAAAAATCCAAACCTACAGGTACATCTCAAAAAATTAGAATATCATGACAAATGTCAATATTTTTTGTCATTCATTTCAGAAAGTGAAACCCATACAGTATATTATATAGATTCATTACACAGAGAGTGATATATTTCCAAGTATTTATTTTAATTTTGATGATTATGGCTTACATACCATGAAAACCCAAAATTCAGTTTCTCAAAAAATTAGAATATTACATAAAATTAATTTCAAAAAACAGTTTTTAAATAAAAATGTTGGCCAACTGACAAGTATGTCCATGTACATACTCAATACTTGGTCGAGGCTCCTTTTGGATTAATTACTGTATCAATGGGGCGTGGCATGGAGGTGATCAGCCTGTGGCACTGCTGAGGTGTTATGAAGGTCCAGGTTGCTCTGATAGTGACCTTCAGCTCGTCTGCATCGTTAGGTCTGGGGTCTCATCTTCCTTTTGACAATACTCCATAGATTATCGATGGGGTTTAGGTCAGGAGAGTCTGCTGGTCAATCAAACACAGTGATGCCATGGTCATTAAACCAGGTTTTGATACTTTTGGCAGTGTGGGTGGGTGCCAAGTCCTGCTGGAAAATGAAATCAGCTTCTCCATAAAGCTTGTCAGCAGACGGAAACATGAAGTGCTCTAAAATTTCCTGGTAGACGACTGTGCTGACTTTGGTCTTGATGAAACACAGTGGACCAACACCAGCAGATGACCTCTGCTCAGATAAAAGTAAACTTTGCATTTCATTTGGAAATCAAAGCCCCAGAGTCTGGAGAAAGAGTGAAGACGCACAGAATCGAAGTTGCTTGAGGTTTAGTGTGAAGTTTCTACAGTCAGTGATGATATGAGGAACCATGTCATCAGCTGGTGTTGGTTCACTGTTTTATCAAGACCAAAATCAGTGCAGTCGTCTACCAGAAAATTTTACAGCACTTCATGCTTCTCTCTGCTTACAAGCTTTATAGAGAAGCAGTATCAAAACCTGGTTTAATGAACATGGCGTCACTGTGTTTGATTGGGCAGCAAACTCTCTTGACCTAAACCCCATCGAGAATCTGCAGAGTATTGTCGAGAGGAAGATGAGAGACACCAGACCCAACAATGCAGACGAGCTGAAGGTCACGATCAAAGCAACCTGGACCTTCATAACACCTCAGCAGTGCCACAGGCTGATCACCTCCATGTCACACCACATTGGTACAGTAATTAATCAAAAAAGAGTCCTGACCAAGTATTGAGTGTGGACATGGACATACTTTTCAGTTGACCAACATTTCTATTAAAAAACTGTTTTAAAATTAATTTTATGTAATATTCTAATTTTCTGAGAAATTGAATTTGGGGTTTTCATGGGCTGTAAGCCATAATCATCAATTTGAAAATAAACACTTGAAATATATCACTCTCTGTGTAATGAATCTATATATGGGTTTCACTTTCTGAAATGAGTGACAAAAATTATTGAACTTTTTCATATTGTAATTTTTTGACATGTACCTGTACATGGCCCTGTGCGAAAAAGTGACCCCCCACCCCCGCCGTTGAAACATAAATTAACTGTGGTTTATCACATCTTTGAAAAGCTTCTCTAGCCACACCCAATCCTGATTACTGCCACACTTGTTCTCAATCAAGAAATCACTTAAATAGGACCTGCCTGACAAAGTGAAGTAAACCAAAAGATCCTCAAAAGCTAGACATCACGCTGCAATCCAAAGAAATTCAGGAACAAATGGGAAACCAAGTAATTGAGATCTATCAGTCTGGAAAAAAGTTATAAAGCCATTTCTTAAGCTTTGGGACTCCAGCAAACCACAGTGAGAGTCATTATCCACAAATGGCGAAAACATGGAACAGTGGTGAACTGTCCCAGGAGCGGCTGGCCGACCAAAATTACCCCAAGAGCACAGCAACGACTCATCCAAGAGGTCACAAAAGACCCCACAACAACATCCAAAGAACTGCAGGCCTCACTTGCCTCAGTTAAGGTCAGTGTTCATGACTCCACCATAAGAAAGAGACTGGGCAAAAATGGCCGGCATGGCAGAGTTCCAAAACAAAAATCACTGCTGAGCAAAAAGAACATAAAGGCTCGTCTCAGTTTTGCCAGGAAACATCCTGATGATCCCCAAGACCTTTGGGAAAATACTCTGTGGACTGACAAAAGCTGAACTTTTTGGAAGGTGTGTGTCCCATTACATCTGGCGTAAAAATAACAGTATTTCAGAAAAGGAACATCATACCAACAATAAAACATGATGGTGGTACTGTGATGGTCTGAGGCTGTTTTGCTGCTTCAGGACCTGGAAGACTTGCTGTGGTAAATGAAACCATGAATTCTTTGGACTGCAGCATGATGTCTAGCTTTTGAGGATCTTTTTGTTTACTTCACTTTTTCAGGCAGGTCCTATTTAAGTGATTTCTTGATTGAGAACAAGTGTGGCACTAACCAGGCCTGGGTGTGGCTAGAGAAATTCAAATCAGCTTTCCAAAAATTATTTTCATCATTTATCTTCTTCCTATTGGTCTTATTTTCCGTAAATTTAATATTCAATTCCATTGTTACGCTGATGACACCCAGCTATATCTTTCCTCCAGACCTATCTCCAACCTCCCTTCCACCTCCCTCTGTGACTGCCTCCATGAACTCACTTCCTGGTTTTCTTCCAACTTTCTTAAACTTAACAGTGATAAAACAGAAGTCCTTTTAGTCGGTTCAAAATCCACCATTTCAAAGTCAAACAATATCACCATCACTATTGATAATACTACTGTTTCCCCTTCCCCTCAAGTCAAAAACCTTGGGGTAATCCTGGACACCACCCTCTCCTACAAATCCCATATTAATAATGTCACCCGGTCAGCATTTTTTCATTTACGTAACATCAACCGTCTCCGTCCCTCCCTCACCCCTGCCAGCACCGCTATCCTGGTCCATTCTCTTGTTACCTCCCGTCTGGATTATTGTAACTCTCTTCTTTCTGGTCTCCCCCTCAAAACGCTTAAAAAACTTCAACTGGTTCAGAACGCTGCCGCCCGGATCATTACTAGAACTCCATTCACCCATCATATCATCCCGGTTCTGCAGCACCTCCATTGGCTCCCCATCAAACACCGCATTGACTATAAAATCATCCTTCTCACTTACAAAGCCCTCCATGGCCTCACCCCCCCATACTTGGCTGCACTCCTCTCCGTTCATATACCATCCAGAACTCTTAGATCATCAAATACCATCAATCTCATTGTCCCTTCTGCACGTATGACCACCATGGGCCTTCGATCATTCAGCTGCACCGCCCCCCGCCTCTGGAACTCCCTCCCACCGGACCTCAGAAATTTAAATTCACTCTCCACCTTCAAATCCCATCTCAAGACTTTTTTGTTTACTAAGGCTTATTCTGTGTGATTTTCTGTACTTGTGATGTGTTTTTAAATGTTTTTTTCTTTGTTTTTATTGTACGGCGTCCTTGAGTGTCTTGAAAGGCACCTCAAATAAAATGTATTATTATTATTATTATTATAAAGATGTGATAAACCACAATTAATTTATGTTTTATTTGGGGGGGGTCACCTTTTCACATAGGGCCATGTAGGTTTGGACTTTTTTTTAACACTTAGTCATAAACACCATTTAAAAACTGCATTTTGTGTTTACTTGTGTTATCTTTGTCTAATATTTAAATTTATTTTCATGATCTGAAACATTTTAAGTGACATACAAAAAAAATGAGATATCAGGAAGGGGGCAAACACTTTCTCACATCACTGCACACACACACACACACACACACACACACACACACACACACACACACACACACACACACACACACACACACAAGGGGAGACTGAAAAGTTCTGTGGTCAAATTTGACCAAATATGGTTTATTTTTCAACTGCAGGGATCCAAGCACTGCAACACCGATGGAAGAAGTGTGTGAACCGAAGGGGAGACTATGTTGAAAAAGAAAACACATTTGGTCAAATTTTACCTCTCTGAACTTTTCAGCCCCTCCTCGTATACACAGCCAGAATTATGCAAAATATAAACAGAAAATGGCCACAAAAATCACTAAGACAACTCACTACATACTGTAGGTGTGGATTTGTCTGCACTGGAAAATGTGGTGAAAATGGGTGGAACTAACACCCAGGGTGGGATCAGTCCATTGAGCGCTGGTTCTCACTTGGCTTATAGGGAAGCCGAGGCGGACCCTAAAAAAGTGATGGGCTGTTTCTTTCAGAGATTTTTCCACTGGGAGCCACTCCAGATACCCAAAATAACCCACAAAAGCATTGAAAAAGTGACGTTTGGGTCAGCATCATTTAAAGCAGAAAACAGCAAGTTCTTCTGCAATATTCATGAGTGAACAGAAACATGTAAAAGCAGATTTGGTGGGTCAGCTGTGCTACAACTTTAATCCAAACATTGCTCTGCATATTCAAATATCATCTCTACATACTTTCTCATGTCTACACAGTTTAACAAAATAAGTCTAGTAGCATGTCATTCAATAACATTTTATTTTACAATTCTCTCTGTAGTGTTTCTCTTTATCAGCAATATTTGTTCGCTTTCGGTTTTTCTTTTCAGACACAGAGACAAGACAGAGTACATGGAGGAGGACAAACGCCGCTGGAAAATGACACACCAAAAATAATGAGATACATTTAAACCACATTCGGCTGAGGTTTGGGAGGTTTTACTGCTGTTTTTATTCAGGTGCTACTACTCACAACAGCTTTTTTTGAGGTGGGTGTTACTAAAACATTTCTGCTGGATTTAAACCATCACCAATCATGACGGAATTAACAACTTCGACCTCAAAAATCAGCTTTTCACTTATGATTTTCTGACTTTTTAATCAAAACTCACTTTAGGAGTATTTTCCCATAAAAATGCTACTTTTCCCCCTCTGAAATGTGGAACTTTTGACTTGTACGTGTGTGACCTGGGATTTAGAAATTATCAAAATCTGAAAATTTCAAACTTGTGTAATTTTTTTCTTGTTCTTTTGCGCTCCGTTATCCCCTGTAAATCTGAGGGTGTTTTTAAGTTTTGTTCTGAAGTCAAGGGATCAGTTAAAGAGCTGAATGAAGTTCCACACACAATTCTGCATTTTAATCATTTAATTTATCTGTGTCAGTGATCTAAAAATCCTCACAATCACAACTAAAGGTCTTCAGACTTTTGGCGCTTTTTCAGGGACTTTCATTTTTTTTTTCTAATTCTGACCCCCCACCCCATGACTACCAATTAAAATAAAATTTGATGAATAATAATTACTCCTAAGTCATCAGTTTTTCCTTCAAACTCCTGCAGCAACTCTGATAGTTTACCTAGACGACACTGCCAGGTCTCTGAACGTCTGTTAACCAAAGGTGTGTATGTGTGTTGCTCCAGACCCTTCCCCCCTGGTCCGTTCTCCCCAGTGCCCCCCCACCACCACCAGATCTAGATTAAAGGTGTAGTGCATTCCCTAATTCTACATGTGAAATGATTTTAAAGGACTTGGTCTTGACTACAACACTGGAAAGAATGTTAGCGGCTCACCCACCGCCACCAAAACAACCCGAGTACGTAGCTTCTATAGGAGGATCCAAATGATGGAGACGTCAACAACAGATCTGTCCTGGACTTTATGTACCGATCTGGGCTCACAGTGGAACATTTTAATTGGACAGGTTCTATGTGAACACTTCAAGACTTGTCAATAATCTGTTTCTACATTTTTATATCTTTATTTATTTTTATTGTATACATTCTCAACTTTCTGTATCTTAAATATTTTGTTTTATACATTTTCTACAATTTAAGACTTGGGAGTTTTAACTTTCTGTATCAAGAACATGACACTGAAAATGTAGAATCAGAAAACTGACTACACTTCTAGTTTTGGGGGGAACGGACCAGGGAGAATGGGCCTGATAGCGTGTGTGTGTTAGTTGCAGCAGAGGCACTCTGACCACTTTTTCTGTGCCCTAACAGGAAAATTAAATAAAACAAACATAAAATAACTCAGGTTTGATTTCAATAACAATTTGGTTTCAAGTTTTGACCCCCTCAGCCCCCAACAACTCCCCGAAAATTTAAAAGAAAAACCTAGAGAAAACATATGAGTCGGAGCAGAGCAGACGTGTGCAATTTCCAGTCGAGTAGGAAAATATTAAGATGTCAGATGTGTTTAGGTTCTTTTACTGCTTAAATATCAGTCTGACGATGCAAATATTCAACAGATTTAATGCTGCCTTTTTAAAAGAGTTAAACTAAATCAACTTGAACCCCATCAAGAAAACCAACACAAACGTTTATGCCATTTCTGTATGAAGCAGTCAAAAAACGATTTTTTCAAACTAAAACTTTTCAACAATGAGAAGAAAGTTGAAGTTTTATTCTGATAACAGGGACTAGCTGCCAAAAGTAACACTGTGAAATTGAGAAATGCAAAACTAATGTTTGAGACTAAATTCTAAATGTGGAGATAGTAATGTTAAACTTTCAAGAATTAAAAGAGAAAAAAGGTCAAAATTCTACTTCAAGAATCAAGTCAAAATTTGGGGAAAAAGATAAAATTTGAGAATTAAATCTAATTTTGAAGCACAACATCAAAATTTTGAGAGTAACATCTGGTGAAAATAAAACCAGACTGATTTTTTTTCCTCAGAATTTTTGGCGTCCGATTCAAAGGCTACCGGTCTGTCATCAGAGGTAAATTTTTACTCTGCTGGAAATGCCACGTCTGCTTTCCTCCGACTAATTAAACCGGGATTTTTGGCGTGGAAGCTCCGCCTGTTTTGATACCTGGAAATCAGTAGACAAAAACAACAAAAATTTAAAAAATTAGATAAAAGGAAGAAAAGAGTTTCCACCAACGCAGAGAGAGAATAAAAACAACAAAGTCAAAAATAAACCATGAAGCATCTGAGTCCTCTGTGGAAACCACGACCTTTATATTCCCTCTACAATTATATACAATTACTTTATTTTACAGGTAAAGCATCATGCTTAGAGTGTTTTTATTCTATTATTCTCATTTTAGGTGGCGTTGCTCTTGGAGAGATTTGGGTAGAGGACAGCGGCCGTCACGGCAACCATCATGGCGATGACCGGCATCCATGGGCTCCAGCCACTCTGTCCAAACACATACAAACACAGAGGGGAGGAAAAAAGAAGAAAAAAACATGGTCAGTCCAGGGATTTTTGTTCAAACTAAAACTTAAACTGATCAGAGAAGAAGAAAGATGATGAAGAAGTAGAAGAGGGGGAGCATAATCAGACCAAAAAGATGATTTTCAATTATCTCTTCGATGTACAGGTGACTTTAGGTTGTTTTCACACCTGAAAGCCTGCACCAAGGTCCATATCTTTGTTCCATTGTCTACATTTGGTCTGGTCTGGTTAGGTTTGGTTTCATACTACTCCTTTTCTGAGTCAACTAAACAACTTTAGGTGACACAGCTACATCATATTGTCATGATAATGTTTGCGTTGTTAGCACAGACCTGTAGTTAGCAAACATGCTACTCACCCTCCAAGGTGTGTTCTGCAGCTCTGGACACACCAAGTGTAAACTGGTTCAGATTCCATCATATCAGTAGGTGAACTAGTTTAGTGAGGCTAGAATATTACCCAGGTCTTCATTAAAAAAAAGACGTTTTTCCTTCTCATCAGCCGTGATCATTTTCAGGTGGCACTGCTCCTCCGTTTTTTCCATAAACTCTGTCTCATCATCTCTGAAAACATCTGCTAAGTTTCTGCATTTTTATTATTTTTTCAAGTGCCTATTTATGCTACTAACAGCCATACTTCCTCTCTCCGAGTGCTACCATGGCTCATTTTCCTTCTTATCAGCTGCCTTAACTTCCTGTGTTTGGTCAGAAAGTCCGAACCTTTCATAAATTGCTTTCACACTAAACAAAGTGGACCAAGGCTCAGTTTTAGCAGGACTGAGACCGCCTGTTTTTGCTGGATCAAATTTCAATGCTTTGGTCCAGACTATTGTTCAGGGGAGGTTCCCCACCTAAAACTTTGGTCCGAATCAAACTGAAAAGTCCGGACCAAATGGGTTAGAGGTGAAAGCCCCTTTATAGATGTTTATGAGAAAGTCACTAAGTTGCCTATTTAAAATAAAGTCAGAAATTTACAAGGAAAAAATTAGAAAAAAAATCTGCATATTTACAAGCTGACAATTTTAAAAGAATGAAGTCAGATATACACACAAAACAAATCAATATGAGAAAGAATTCAGATTATAAGAATAAAGTTAAAATTTTATGAAAAAAAAGCAAAAATGAAAACTGAAAAACGTGTGCAAGACTGAATTAAAAGTGAGAAATTTACAATAAAAAAGCAACAACTTTACCAAAAAAGAGCAATGTCCTTTCATATTTAGCAGTATTTTTTGTAGAAATAGGAGCTACAGCATTGCTAATTACTTACGACCCATCCCAGTAACCCAATACTTGGATTAGTCCTGTGACTTCATTTTGATCTGATGTGTGTTTCTTAACATCTGATGGAGGTGCAAACACTCCTTTTATCCATTTCCTCAACCCACAATGTTACCAAAAAGTAAAAAAATAAAACTAAAATGGGAGTTCAGTACGGAGGAGTGAAGATTGTCGACTGGCTCATTTTTATTTTCTAACTTGCTGGAAATTTGTACTTTTGCTACTCAAAATTACCACCATTTTAAGTAAACCTGCAACTTTTCTGTGGTGAATTTGTGGCCTTTGTTAAAAATGTACTACCTTTTCCCCCCTTTAAGATATTGCACAATTTTTCTAGTACATTTATCTTTTCTGCATTTCTCATGAATATGAACTTTTTGTCACAAGGACGAGGAAACCAAATATGGCTCTGGAGGTGCAGGTTGCAGAATGATGGTTTAATTTTATATAAATGTTTTGGATTTTTACAAAATAGCCATTATTATTAGGCAGGGTGTTTGCCTGCAGTGCACCACACAATAAATATACGTTTGCATCAGGAAACTCAGAACAAAGATAAAATAAAAGTAAAATCATCTTTTTGGACAGCTAGAAAAAAACCCAGAAGAAACTGAAATAAAACAAGTAGAAAAAAAAATGTTTTCTGACAGAGAGAAACGTTAAGTCCTTCAAAGCAAATGAGTGGAAATACGTAGCAGACAGAAACAAACATGATGGGAGGAAGAAGGATATTTAGACATGAGGCAGATTAAGAAAATGGCAAAAAATAATTAACATGATGAATAAAACATGAGTGTGAAAGTAGGAGTGTGAAAGCAAACTGGATACAAGAAGAAAAATGGTCATTAGTGTGAAAAACAAACGAGCCACTGCTAAATTTGAGAAACCAGAGTTAAAATGATTGGAGATGAAGCACCACAGGGGTCATGAATGAATGAGTGAATGTCTCAAAGCCTATTTCAAGGACAAACTCAGACTCATCATTAACGTTCTCTTTTAACCCCTTGCACTCCGGTCAATTTTCCTAAAAACGCCAAAAAATAAGGTGCCCAAAGTAAATCGAAAGCTGTTCTTCAACCCTTTGCAGCATCTTCATGGGATTGGTCTCATTTAAAAGAAAACACTGAATTTCTTGGCAAAAAAAACATGATCTCTCTAAGTGCTCCGGCCACTGAGTTACAGTCATCTAAACATAGTGAACTTGAAGAAAATAAATTTGGCCTGGGCGTTTTTTTTGGATACAAATGCTTGCAAATAACACACAGCTTCAGATCTGGGCTGGAAAATGCAACAGAAATGTAGAACCAAGTGTTATCCAGCTGAGGTCCAAATTTTGTAACAATACCACAAAAAATGAATATATTACACAGCTTTGTTCTCAGGCTGTTCCCAGGCGTTTTGGAACTGTGCCAAATGGCACAGTTTGGAAAAACATCTGTAACTTTTGAATGATTCAATGTAGAAGCTTCATTTTTGGGCTCTAATGAAAGGTCATATTCAGGGCTGTGTGTGTGTGTGTGTGTGTGTGTGTGTGGGTGGGTGGCCCCCCCCTTCCCTCGCTACAGCGGACGGAGATCGGCCATCGCTACATGACGGATTACACTCGGATGTGGCGATGTTTCCACAGCAATGCTGTCACCGTGCCCCCCCCCCCCGCCGCTGCAGAATCGTAGCGGCGGCGGGGGGGGGGGGGGGGGCCTTCACGGTCCGGAGGCGGCGAAGAACTGTGTAACGCGGCGCACGCACTTCGGACATCGTGCGCCGCACAGTTGTAATTTACCGATCGGTCAAAAGTCATTTTTGATTACAATTTTCAGGGATAAAAAATAATTTGGCTTATAACACCTTACCTCTTCACAGCCACATTGTCCTGGCGAACTTCTCTTCCTCATTGTCAGACGAGCGCGACGTTGGTCCGCTCGTGGTTCTGGTCTCGCGACCCGGTCAAAACATAATTCCATTATTGCGGTTTTGTGCTTCCATGATTGCGGTTTTTGGCGAACGATTTTTCAAAACAAAAAACAGTAGTAATTAAAAAAAGACTGGCAAAGGTGTGTGTGTCACTCAGCCTTCGTCGTCAGCCTCCGTCGGTCTATGACCATGGAAGAAATCATAACGTCTCATAACGTCTAATCCTTTTTTGATCCGCTCCAGCAGTCAGTCTTCACCCAGCCTTAAAAAAAACAGCTCGCGAACTTCTCTGCTTCAATTGGCTCACTGCATTCACAGCAGGCGGGTCCTTCTGGCTAGGTTTTCAGTCATTGGTTCTTCAAGGTTTCAGAAACCCAATTCAATGCTCTTATTAGTCGAATGAGAGGTCAATCAGATGAACTAATCTGTTCGTGGTTTCAGTGCGTGCTGTTTCAGTGCGCACTTGGACGCCACTACATCACCATCACCACCTACATCACCATCTACATGCGTCCACGAGGGCGCTCTCGTGCGCTCTAGGATGCAGAGACTTGCCCGTCCGCGGTACAACGGAACGCAAGAGGTTAAAACTTAACAGATGTGAATTTATGTTTTCTCATCCAATGGCAGAATTCAGTATAACTGGACAATAATGATTCCAGCAGTGACTATATTCACACTAACGTTTCACCAAAACATGTATCACTGTGTTCTAATAATCTTTAAATTATAGTCAATATCAGTGGATTGTAATACTGTGTTGGATACCTTAATTTCCACAGGGAGGGGCTGTTTGAAAAGAGATGGTCCTAAAAATCCAGACCGCCGTGACCCGGAAGTGTCGCCCTTGTAAACACATGGCTCGATATTTCACGTCTTTTTACCACAAAACAGACAAGCTAGAGTTGGATTTATGGTCTTGATTAACCAACCATAATAACTTTGTGGTGATGGACTCTGTTGGTAACCAACAACCAACACCCTGAGACAAAGACCAGTTCATCCCAAAGATCGGATTCCTAAACATAAGAGAAGTGACGCAGTTTATGCTGTCCAGTGTAAGGAGGATCACTCGGATATTTACACTGAGAAAACACAACAACTTCATAAGAGGATGGCCCAACAGAGCAGAAACAACATCCCTGGACCAGACTAAGCAGTTTGTCCTGATGGACAAAGGACATTTGATTGAGGTCATCTGACGTTCACAGTTTAGACAGACAGGATTGATGGCTCGAGAAGGGGGTTAAAGAGGCCATTTATGTTCATATAGAGAAACCTTCAGTCAACAGAAACAGAGGCCTCAGACACAATTTACCATCCACCTACAGTGCATTACTATAATATATTCGTTTATTTGAAGTTGAAAGAATGAGCAAGTCATAAATAAATAAGCTGTGTAACTGGGGGCAATAAAAAAAAATCTAACTTCCTGACAACTGGTTTGATTATTTGACAAGGAGTCTTCAGACATAACTGAGAAAAGAATTACAAGTAAGGAATAAAAAAAAAGTGAGGAGATGTGATGTTGGCCGGCTGAATAGCTGTCCAAAACTGGATTTAAAATATCAGCTGCTCCACAGTGATTATTTCATCATTCATCAAAGGTAGGCATCATTTTATAGATGTATTTCAGTCTGTAAATCCTCCTTGTTATAAATTCGATGATTATTTTTATCTATAAGGCTGCATCCATTGGAATAAAAAAAAAAAGTATTTTACAGGTACCGTTAACAGCCATTTAAAAAAAAACCCCAACCCTAATCCTAACTATAAACACATCAAGCTTAAAGTTTAATCATGGAGCTTGTATTTCTGTGAGAAATGCTCCTTGGTGTGTGGGCTGGCTGAACTCTATTGTAAATTGGTGCTGTAACGTCACCATTACGGTTTTTATCTGTGCACACAGATACAGAAAAATGGTGATGATAAAACCTCTCCACTCTGGAGAATGATTTCAAATCTTTACACTTTCACACCTCCAACATCCCGGTGTCAAATGTATGGACCATGAAACTGTGAATAAACTTCGCCAGTTTGGAGTAAAAATGTTGTTGTGTGCATGGCCCCACAGACTCTCCAGCATGTCCTGAGTCTGGCCCGGGATCTTCTCCCAGTGGGACGTGCCTAAAACACCTCAAGCAGGAGACGTCCAGGAGGCATCCTTATTAACTGCCCAAACCCCCTCAACTGGCTCCTTTCGATGTGGAGGCGCAGCAGTTCTACTTTTAACCTCTCCCGGATAACTGAGCTCTTCACCCTAATCTCTGAAGGTGAGTCCAGCAACCCTACAGAGAAAGCTCATTTCAGCCACTTGTATCCATGATCTCGTTCTTTCGGTCATTACCCAAAGTTCATGACCATAGGTAAGGGTAAGATTGTAGATTCAGTTGTAAATCGACATTCCCTGCTGGGATGAAGCCAGCATGAATGAAAAGCTTTCTAGGAGTGATGTGCTTTTGGAAGTCATTGGAAAGAAGTGCAAACTGGGAGTACAGTGGGGCAAAAAAGTATTTAGTCAGCCACCAATTGTGCAAGTTCTCCCACTTAAAAGATGAGAAAGGTCTTCAATTTTCATCATAGGTTTACCTCAACTATGAGAGACAAAATGAGAAAAAAAAATCCAGAAAATCACATTGAAGGATTTTTTATTAATTAATTGGTAAATTCCTCGGTAAAATAAGTATTTGGTCACCTACAAACAAGCAAGATTTCTGGCTCTCACAGACATGTAACTTCTTCTTTAAGAGGCTCCTCTGTTCTCCACTCCTTACCTCTATTGATGGCACCTGTTTGAACTCATTATCAGTATAAAAGACACCTGTCCACAACCTCAAACAGTCAGACTCCAAACTCCACTATGGCCAAGACCAAAGAGCTGTCAAAGGACACCAGAAACAAAATTGTAGACCTTCACCAGGCTGGGAAGACTGAATCTGCAATAGGTAAGCAGCTTGGTGTGAAGAAATCAACTGTGGGAGCAATTATTAGAAAATGGAAGACATACAAGACCACTGATAATCTCCCTCGATCTGGAGCTCCACGCAAGATATCACCCCGTGGGGTCAAAATTATCATGAGAACGGTGAGCAAAAATCCCAGAACCACACGGGGGGACCTAGTGAATGACCTGCAGAGAGCTGGGACCAAAGTAACAAAGACTACATCAGAAACACACTACGCCGCCAGAGGCTCAAATCGTGCAGTGCCAGACGTGTCCCCCTGCTTAAGCCAGTACATGTCCAGGCCCGTCTGAAGTTTGCTAGAGAGCATCTGGATGATCCAGAAGAGGATTGGGAGAATGTCATATGGTCAGATGAAACCAAAATAGAACTTTTTGGTAAAAACTCAACTTGTCGTGTTTGGAGGAAAAAGAACACCATACCTACTATGAAGCATGGGAGTGGAAACATCATACTTTGGGGCTGTTTTTCTTCAAAGGGACCAGGACGACTGATCCGTGTAAAGGAAAGAATGAATGGGGCCATGTATCGTGAGATTTTGAGTGAAAACCTCCTTCCACCAGCAAGGGCATTGAAGATGAAACGTGGCTGGGTCTTTCAGCATGACAATGATCCCAAACACACCGCCCGGGCAATGAAGGAGTGGCTTCGTAAGAAGCATTTCAAGGTCCTGGAGAGGCCTAGCCAGTCTCCAGATATTAACCCCATAGAAAATCTTTGGAGGTAGTAGAAAGTCTGTGTTGCCCAGCGACAGCCCCAAAACACCACTGCTCTAGAGGAGATCTGCATGGAGGAATAAGCCAAAATACCAGCAACAGTGTGTGAAAACTTACAGAAAACGTTTGACCTCTGTCATTGCCAACAAAGGGTATATTACAAAGTATTGAGATGAACTTTTGTTTTTGACCAAATACTTATTTTACCAAGGAATTTACCAATTAATTCATTAAAAATCCTTCAATGTGATTTTCTGGATGTTTTTTTTTTTTCTTATTTTGTCTCTCATAGTTGAGGTATACCTATGATGAAAATTGGAGACTTCGCTCATCTTTTAAGTGGGAGAACTTGCACAATTGGTGGCTGACTAAATACTTTTTTACCCCACTGTAAATCACTACCTCAACTGACTCCACCTATTCTAGCCATGAGACGTTGGCCATGATCAACAGCCTCTTGGAATGGAGCAGTAAACCTAAGCCATGTCTCCTCACTGCCAACACCATGACCTCAGCTCATGTGGGCAATTGCAGAGGGAAGTTCAAGAGTGAGGCTCGACATCTCATACCTCCAAAGTCAAGAGGGAAGCAATAGTGGTTACTGCTCATCAACTTGCCGCAAATGACTTCTTAGAACCAATTATTGTGAACAGCTCATGGATGCTATATCTCTACCCAATAAAGTATTTATCTGGTCCACAAAGAATTTCTGTCACATGGGAAATCATGTCCTTAATTGGCTAAGCCAGTTCCTTACAAACTGCATCACATCAGGCAACAATTATTGCCATCCTGAAAATGAGGAACCCTGCGGATGACCTTAAGAGCTACTGCCCAATTTTACATATAAAATTCATGTAGAGGATCAGTTTTATACCTATCAGTGACACGTCAAAGCCTGTCTACTTTGAACAAATTGATTTTAGAAAGGAAAATTGAAGATGTATCAAAGAGCATGTCTCGTACATGATAATGAATCTGCTTTTTGCAGAAAGGCAAAGATCGCAGTAGTACAGATTGATTAAAGAGATGCTAATGACAATATCTGGTATTATGGCTTGTACCTGAAGCTGCTGCAGCTAATTCCTGATGTGAACTTTAAGTTTCAAAATCCCTCCAATGTGGTAACATCACATGCTACATAGCAGCAAACAAACAACAAAATGGCCTTCCCCAGGGCTCTGTACTCGCCTCCATCCTCTTCAATGTCTAAATACATCAACCTGTACATGGATGACAGAGCAAACGGCTTTCCAGCTGAAACCTACAAGAAGATTAAACTCATCCTGGAAGTAGAGCTTATGTCGCTCTACAGAAACATTTCTTGCTGGCACCTAAAATTAAATCCAAAATGGTATGTTTGATCTACGACTTGCATTACCATTTGGTGGAAAAAAAGCCTGGAAGTAAGGCTGAAAGGAGAAAGCTTAAGTTTAACCCCTGCTCAGTATATCTTGGTGTTACACTGGACCACAGACTGACAATTGGCCATCACCACAAGAATGTAGTTACATGAGTCCACAAACGCAAAAACATAAGTACAACCCCAATTCCAGTGAAGTTGGGACATTGTGTAAAATGCAAATAAAAACAAAATACAATGATTTAAAAATCCTTTTCAACCTATATTCAACTGAATACACTACAAAGACAAGATATTTAATATTCACACGAACCAACTTTACTGTTGTGTTGCAAATATTCCATCATTTTAAATTTGATGCCTGTAACACATTCCAAAAAAGCTGGGACAGGGGCAAGAAAAGACTGGGAAAGTTGAGGAATGCTCAAAAAATATCTTTTTGTAACATTCCACAGGGTAAACGGGTTAATTCAAGGAAGCACAGCAGTCAGCCTCCTCCTCTATATATAGGTATGGAGTGTGTGGAGAGGGTGGAGGTTTCACTTGGTCAGTTAACACCACCGCTACGATAAAGAAGGCTCAACAATGTCTACACTTTCTGAGGCTCCTTAAGAGGAATGGCTTAAGAGGACTGCACAGTTGTTGGTTTTATTTTATGGTTCTGCCATCGAGAGCATACTGTCATACGGCATCACAGTTTGGTATGCTGGCTGCTCTGCCGCAGACCATAAGGGTGCTTTCACATCTGCAGACTTTAGTCCGTTTCAATCGAACTCATATTTGTTTTCTCCGTTAGTGCGGTTCATTTTGTCTGGTGAGAACACGGTAATCACAGTCAAGTGCGTACCAAAACAACTGTACTGAGACCACCTGAAAGAGGTGGTCTTGGTTCGAATCAAATGGCAAACTCTGGTGTGGTCCTGCAGGTGCGAAAGCGATTGTACTAAAACAGAACCAGCGGCAAATGATAAAACATTTTATGTCACTGTACATAGCTGATAGATCTTTAAAAATATCTGTGGCTGAGCACGTCACGGTTCTGGGAGGATTAATGAACGTAAACATGTTATTTCCCATCCGTAGCAGCGCTTCATTTTCAAACTGTATGATTTGCCCAAAGTCGTATACACATATACAGTGGTGTACGGACGTACAGTAGTGTGAAAAAATGTTTGCCCCCTTCCCGATTTCCTTTTTTATATTTGTCACACTTAAATGTTTCAGATCATCAAACAAATTTAAATAATAGACAAAAATAATACAAGTAAACACAAAATGCAGTGTTTATTATTAAGGGTAAAAAAAACAACAACCCTGAAACCTACATGGCCCTGTGTGAAAAAGTGATTCCCCCCCGTTAAAACATAACTGTGGTTTATCACATATTTGGAAAGCTGAGTTCAATTTCTCTAGCCACACCCAGGCCTGATTACCGCCACACCTGTTCTCAATCAAGAAATCACTTAAATAGGACCTGCCTGACAAAGTGAAGTAAACCAAAAGATCCTCAAAAGCTAGACATCATGCTGCAATGCAAAGAAATTCAGGAACAAATAAGAAACAAAGCAATTGAGATCTATCAGTCTGGAAAAGGTTATAAAGCCATTTCTAAAGCTTTGGGACCCCAGCGAACCACAGTGAGAGCCATTATCCACAAATGGCAAAAACATGGAACAGTGGTGAACCTTCCCAGGAGTGGATGGCCGACCAAAATTACCCCAAGAACGCAATGACGACTCATCCAAGAGGTCACAAAAGACCCCACAACATCATCCAAAGAACTGCAGGCTTCACTTGCATCAGTTAAGGCTGGTGTTCATGACTCCACCATCAGAAAGAGACTGGGCAAAAATGGCCTGCATGGCAGAGTTCCAAGACGAAAACCACTGCTGAGCAAAAAGAACATAAAGGATCATCTCAGATTTGCCAGAAAACATCTTGATGATCTCCAAGACTTTTGTGAAAATACTCTGTGGACTGACGAGATAAAACGTGAACTTTTTGGAAGGTGTGTGTCCCATTACATCTGGCGTAAAAGTAACAGCATTTCGGAAAAGGAAGATCATACCAACAGTAAAATGTGGTGGTAGTGTGATGGTCCGGGGTTGTTTTGCTGCTTCCGGACCTGGAAGACTTGCTGTGGTAAATGGAACCATGAATTCTGCTGTTTACCAAAAAATCCTCGAGGAGAATGTCTGGTCATCTGTTTGTGACCTCAAGCTGAAGCGCACTTGGGTTCTGCAGTAGGACAATGATCCAAAACACACTAACAAGTCCACCTCTGAATGGCTTAAGAAAAACAAAATGAAGACTTTGGAGTGACCTAGTCAAAGTCCTGACCTGAATCTGATTGAGATGCTGTGGCATGACCTTAAAAAGGCAGATCATGCTCAAAAACCCTCCAATGTGGCTGAATTACAACAATTCTGCAAAGATGAGTGGGCCAAAATTCCTCCATAGCGCTGTAAAAGACTCATTGCCAGTTATCACAAACGCTTGATTGCAGTTGTTGCTGCTAAGGGTGGCCCAACCAGTTATTAGGTTTAGGGGGCAATCACTTTTTCACACAGGGCCATGTAGGTTTGGATTTTTTCCCCCTTAATAATAAACACCTTCATTTAAAAACTGCATTTTGTGTTTACTTGTGTTATCTTTGTCTATTATTTAAATTTGTTTGATGATCTGAAACATTTAAGTGTGACAAACATACAAAAAAAAAAAGAGAGAACTCAGGAAGGGGGGCAAACATTTTTTCACACCACTGTATGTAATAAACAATAACCAGGGTGATGAAAACCCCCTGAAGATTACGCTACGATTTTTATTATTTTCTCCCCAGAAATGCATACTGTAAATACACAGTAGTCATCCTACTTCTTGTATTTACCTTTCCTGTTTTTGTGGCAAAAAGATCTGACCAATAAGAACACAGAATGTTCTGACGCAAGTCTCGTGGAATTTAAGGTGACGCAGTTTGATCTGCTTGAATTTTTGCTGTGTGAAAGGTGACCGAACCAAGGAGAAAATGATACAAAGTAACAAACTTGTCAAATAGTCCAACAGTTTAAGAACTTTTCTCAATGTGTAATTAAGCAATATTACACGAGAGGGAGTATGGCATCAATGATTATAGTAACTCCTAAAATCCCTGTTGTCCAATCAAACTGCTCGGCTGGAAAATAACTGTTGTATAATTGCAAGTAATTTAGGGATTTCATCACTTACAATTCATAATATCAAAAGATTGACAGAATCGGGATAAATTTCTTCACATAAGGGCCCCTTTATACAGCATGGAGATCACTGTGTGATTAGGCCAATTTTTTATCTTTTTGATCGTTTGGGAGACCCTTGTGTTTTGGACCGATTCAAAACTTTGAGGAGACTGTAGAGATTACTGAAGACAATTGATCAATCAAAAAATGGTCAGCTCTCTCAATGATCTCCACCCTTGTGTGTAGACTCTATAAGTGACAAGGCCAAAAACCAACACTGAATGCCTGTGACCACTGATCCCTATATCAAAAACACCCAGAACCACCGGTGGTTGCTCTGGGCCTGAGCTCATCTGAGATGGACTCACGCAAAGTGGAAAAGTATGCTGTGGTCTGACGACTCCACATTTCAAATTATTTTTTGAAATCAGGGACATCATATCCTCTGGGCTGAAGAGGAAAATGGCCATCCAGATTGTTATCAGCATTAAAGGTCTGATGACACGATTTTGACATTTTTTAGCATGTTGTGTAAACCCAAAAGTCATTGTCTATGATCAATATAATATTTACAACTGCGCCTGCATAAACTAGTTATCAAAAAAACACAGCTGCTGACTGGACTGTGGTGCCGCCCACCAAATGAAGGGCGGCACCACCATGACGTAAGCAACAGAACGGATGCCGGTGTTGTTGACTGGAATGACAGCAGCTTTGTAGCTCACAGTTTCTCTGGTTTCTTGTTTTAAATTTACGGCTATGCCTTCACGTTGTGTTGCAGGCTTAGATAAACAGCAGGCCGTGAAAGACCACATCACACGCTTCAGCTCCAACTGTCATAAGCCTCCTCGTGCGCTTTTACGCAGGAGGAGCGCACGAGGAGGGGAAGAATTAATGGTTTTATGTGCAGCTTTGACTTACTTTCTGTGATCGCATGCTGACGCTTGCCGGTCCGGCCACGTCCCCTCTCTCATTATCACCAGCTGATTCAAACTCCCGCTGATCATCTTTCCCGGTCCTTGCCCAGGTGCTTCTCATCACACCATTACCAGCAGTGCATGTACTTAGCAGCCGTTTGCCAGTCACGCACTGCTGGACCATAGTATTGTCATCTGTGCTGTTAGTCTGCCAGTATTTTCAGCACTCTCACAACGTTAGTCACTCCATGTTCGCCATGGTTCTTGTGCGTCCTTGAAGCGATGTCGGCTCTGGGGCACACCTGTGGCTAACACACCTCCTCTCATTCATTCTCTGGGCAATGCCGGCCCCCGAATGCCATCAGTAAGTGTGTTTGTGTTTTTTGTACACCTTCACCTTTTTGGGAATTGTGTGTGCTGTAGTGAACCCTGCATGTAAATCCTCGTTATTTCATCCTCCCTCTCCGTGCCCTGCCTAAGAGTGCACGTAGGGTCATGATGAATGGATTTACGTGTAAGATTCACCACAGCACATGTGTTGAACATAAGAATGATGACAACAGTTCCCAAAAAGGTGAAGACTTACAAAAATAAACAGAAACACTTACAGTTGGCGTTCTGGGATGACATCGCCCAGCGAACACGGAGAGGAGACATGTTAACCATGGTTGCACCCTAGGGCTGACATTCCTTCAAAGTGCACAACAGAACCACAGCTGTGTGGAGTGGCTAATACGGCGTGATGGTGTAGGCAACATTGGCTGGCAGACAACACGGCAGATGATGCACACAAAACATGAACAGCTGACTGTCAAAGACAGAGGGTGTGTGGTCGGACCGGTGAATCTTAGACAGTGCCCACCTGAAAGTGGGTCTAAACGCACATAAAAAACAACAAGAACTCAAAAGATAATACATAATAAAGCTGATGCTGGAGCCACAGAGAATACACTGCTATGATTTTATTGAAAAATCGAGTTTAAATAAATTATATTTAGGAACAAATAATTTGTTGCAATATCTGTAACAAAAGCATAATACTCGGTGTTCCCCTGCCGCGTGTTTGTTGCTGCTGCTGCGGCGGGCATGTGTGCCTCTCCACTGTCACTCTGAGTCTGACTCACTAGGCACGATGCCCGCTTGGCACGGCTCAAACCTGTACGGTCTGATGCCCCCAGATTCTTCATTGTCATTCCATTCTTTGGAACTATAATCGTCTGAAGATTGGACAACACAAACCAATTCCAGACTACATGTGCTGGAACCATCGTCGATGTTTTCTACCGCTTCCATCCTGTGTGTACAATGGGCAGCAAAGCGCTGTGTTCTGTCGATGACGTTACAACATGGCCGGAGGGGTTTCCAGCCACTGACGCAATTGGTGATGTGGCGCTCATGAAAACGTTGGATACTCGCATGAAAAAAAGCCTGTTTGACCTAGAACTGCACAGACCAACCTATTTCGTCATATTGTATTATGTGTTGAAAAATTAGATGAAATCAAAAACATGTCATCAGACCTTTAAGTTCGAAAGCCAGCATCTGCGATGGTATGGGGTGTATTAGTGCCCAGTGAAAATTTAAGTATAGACCTGCAGCTTGCCATTCTGGCCTGATTTAAGTTGTTTGCTCCTCAGTAAAACTATTTCAGATTGGTCATGATCTGAAAATCAAAGACACAAAAGGTAATGTAATAAAATACAAGTGATGACTTTAACTTTATTCATTATCAATACTTGACTAATTAAAATGATTGGAAATCAAATAAATTACATTAAGAGCCAATTTGCTCCTCCGATCCGTTTTAATGTATTTACTATTTATTTTCCCTGTATGTGCCACCATCATGCACTTTTGCAGCTTTAATAAAAAAAATTTCAGACAAAACTAAGAAAGTCAGCAGTAATTTAAGCCAAAAAAAACGATGGTCTGCTACGGTTTCCAGTGAGCACAACTTAGCACCATCATTTAGCATTTTATACTTAGACATGGTGTTAATGTTACTTACCGCCTATTAAAACGAGGTTAGCGAACTATCCTCTCTGACGCAGCACGATAGAAAACAGTCCCCCATCCCCGGCAAACAGGAGTAGCAGCTATCTGAACCGGTAGTTTGGAGTTAGCATTAGCATCTACCGGACTGAAGCCTAGCTACCTACGACACACCTGTTCCGCTGTGCACACTGCAGAGGACAGACGGACAGACAGGGTACGGACAGGTAGTGGTGAGGAGCTTTACTGAGTAAACGGGAGTATGTGCATTTTAAATAATGATATAAACGCGAGCGTATTCTATAAAACGATAGACGTTTTTACATGTACAGTGGGGCAAAAAAGTATTTAGTCAGTCACCAATTGTGCAAGTCCTCCCACTTAAAAGATGAGAGAGGTCTCCAATTTTCATCATAGGTATACCTCAACTATGAGAGAGAAAATGAGAAAAACAAATCCAGAAAATCACACTGAAGGATTTTTAATGAATTCCATCCATCCATCCATCTTCTACCACTTTTTCGGAGGTCCGGGTCACGGAGGCAGCAGTTCAAGCAGAAAAGCCCAGACTTCCCTCTCCCCAGCCACCTGCTCCAGCTCTTCAGAGGGGATACCAAGGCGTTCCCAGACCAGCTGGGAGACATAGTCTCTCCACCGAGTCCTGGGTCTGCCCCGGGGTCTCCTCCCAGTGGGACGTGCCTGAAACACCTCAAGTGGGAGGCGTCCAGGAGGCATCTTAATCAGATGCCCATACCACCTCAACTGACTCCTTTCAATGTGGAGGAGCAGCGGTTCTACTCTGAGCCTCTCCCGGATGACTGAGCTCCTCACCCTATCTCTGAGGGTGAGTCCAGCAATCCTACGGAGAAAGCTCATTTCAGCCGCTTGTATCCGCGATCTCGTTCTTTCGGTCATTACCCAAAGCTCGTGACCATAGGTGAGAGTAGGAACGTAGATTGACTGGTAAATCGAGAGCTTTGCCTTAGAACTAAGCTCCCTCTTCACCACAACAGACCGGTACAACGTCCGCATCACAGCAGATGCTGCTCCAATCCGTCTGTCGATCTCTCGCTCCATTTTCCCCTCACTCGTGAACAAGACCCCAAGATACTTAAACTCCTCCACTTGGGGCAGGAGCCTGTCCCCAACCTGGAGAGGACAATCCACCTTTTTCCGGCTGAGGACCATGGACTCGGACTTAGAGGTGCTGATTCTCATCCCAGCCGCTTCACACTCAGCGGCAAACCGTCCCAGCAAGAGCTGTAGGTCATTGCTGGATGAAGCCAACAGGACAACATCATCTGCAAACAACAGAGATGAGATCCTGTGGTCACCAAGCATGACACCCTCCATTCCCTGGCTGCGCCTAGAAATCCTGTCCATAAAAATTATGAACAGGATCGGTGACAAAGGGCAGCCCTGGCGGAGTCCAACTCTCACTGGGAATGACTCCGACCGAGTGTTGGCAATACGAACTAAACTCTCACAACGGTCGTACAGAGACCAAATAGCTCGTAACAACAAGCCCGATACCCCATACTCCCGAAGCACCCCCCACAAAAATCCACGAGGGACGCGGTCAAATGCCTTCTCCAAGTCCACAAAACACATGTAAACTGGTTGGGCAAACTCCCACGAACCCTCAAGAATTCTCGAGAGGGTAAAGAGCTGGTCCGATGTGCCACGGCCAGGACGAAAACCACATTGCTCCTCCTGAATCCGAGGTTCGACCAACGGCCGGACTCTCCTCTCCAGTACCTTGGCATAGACCTTCCCAGGGAGGCTGAGGAGTGTGATCCCTCTAAAGTTGGAGCACACCCTCCGGTCCCCTTTTTTGAAGAGAGGAACCACCACCCCGGTTTGCTATGCCAAAGGCACTGCCCCCGACCTTCACGCAATGTTGCAGAGGCGTGTCAACCATGACAACCCAACAACATCCAGGGCCTTGAGGTACTCGGGGCGAATCTCGTCCACCCCCGGGGCCCGGCCACCAAGGAGATTTTTAACCACCTTGGCGACCTCAGCCCCTGTGATAGGCGAGTCATCCCCCTCGTCCCCAAACCCTGCTTCCTCTGTGGAAGGCGTATCAGTGGGATTGAGGAGATCCTCGAAGTATTCCTTCCACCGCCCGACGATATCCCCAGTTGAAGTCAACAGTGTCCCATCCGCACCATACACAGTGTGGACAGGGAGCTGCTTTCCCCTCCTGAGCCGCCGAACAGTTTGCCAGAATCTCTTTGAAGCCGACCGAAAGTCTTGTTCCATGGCCTCACCGAACTCCTCCCATACCCGGGTTTTTGCTTCAGCAACCACCCGAGCTGCACTCCGCTTGGCCTGCCGGTACACCTCAGCTGCTTCGGGAGTCCCACAAGCCAACCAAGCTTGATAGGACTCCTTCTTCAGCTTAATGGCCCCCCTCACCACTGGTGTCCACCACTTGGTTCGGGGGTTGCCACCACGAGATGCACCGACCACCTTGCGGCCGCAGCTCTGGGCCGCCGCTTCAACAACAGAGGTGGAGAACATGGCCCATTCAGACTCCATGTCTCCAGACTCCCTCGGAATGTGGTTGAAGTTCTTCCGGAGGTGGGAGTTGAAGACCTCCCAGACAGGGGCCTCAGCCAGATGCTCCCAGCACACCCTCACTATACGTTTGGGTCTACCAGGTCTGAATGGCTTCCTCCCCTGCCATTGGATCCAACTCACCACCAGGTGGTGATCAGTTGACAGCTCTGCACCTCTCTTTACTCGGGTGTCCAAGACATACGGTCGCAGGTCTGATGATACGATAACAAAATCGATCATCGACCTGCGACCTAGGGCGTCCTGGTGCCAGGTGCACATATGGACACCCTTATGCTTGAACATGGTGTTCGTTATGGACAGACTGTGGTTAGCACAGAAGTCCAATAACTGAACACCACTCGGGTTCAGATCGGGCAGGCCGTTCCTCCCAATCACCCCCCTCCAGGTTTCACTGTCGTTGCCCACGTGCGCATTGAAGTCCCCCAGTAGGACAATGGAGTCTCCAGGAGGAGCACCCTCCAGCACCCCAGTCACAGACTCCAAAAAGGGTGGGTACTCTGAAACATCATTTGGTGCATAGGCACAAATGATGGTCAGGACCCGTTTCCCAACCCGAAGGCGCAGGGAAGCAACCCTTTCGTCCACCGGGGAAAACTCCAATATAGAGGCAGCAAGGTGGGGCGATACAAGAAAACCCACCCCTGCTCGTCGCCTCTCGCCCGGGGCAACTCCAGAAAAGGCCAAGCTCCAGCCCCTCTCCAGGAGACTGGTTCCGGAACCGGAGCTGTATGTTGAGGTGAGGCCGACTATATCTAGCCGGTATCGCTCAACCTCGTACACCAGGTCAGGCTCCTTCCCCACCAGAGAGGTGACATTCCACGTACCAAAAGCCAGTTTAGAAAGCTTGGGATCAGTCCGCCAAGGTCCCCGCCTTTGACCGCCACCTAATCCACATAGCACCGGACCCCCATGATCCCTCCTGCAGGTGGTGAACCCACTGGAGGGCGGACCCATGTAACTCCTTCGGGCTGAACCTGGCCGGGTCCCATGGGTGGAAACCCGGCCACCAGACGCTAGCCTTCGAGCCCCTCCCCCAGGCCTGGCTCCAGGGTGGGGCCCCGGTAACCCCATACCGGGCGGGGTACACTGAATCCTTGATATACAATTTATCATGAGAGTCTGTTGGATCGTTCTTAGTCTGGCCCTTCACCCAGGACCAGTTTGTCTTGGGAGACCCTATCAGAGGCAAATTGCCCCGGACAACATAGCTCCTGGGATCACTGGGGCACGCAAACCCCCCCACCACGATAAGGTGACGATCCATGAGGGGATAATTAATGAATTAATTGGTAAATTCCTTGGTAAAATAAGTATTTGGTCAATAACAAAAGTTCATCTCAGTACTTTGTTATATACCCTTTGTTGGCAATGACAGAGGTCAAGCGTTTTCTGTAAGTCTTCACAAGGTTTTCACACACTGTTGCTGGTATTTTGGCCCATTCCTCCATGCAGATCTCCTCTAGAGCAGTGATGTTTTGGGGCTGTCGCTGGGCAACACGGACTTTCAACTCCCTCCAAAGATTTTCTATGGGGTTGAGATCTGGAGACTGGCTAGGCCACTCCAGGACCTTGAAATGCTTCTTATGAAGCCACTCCTTCGTTGCCCGAGCAGTGTGTTTGGGATCATTGTCATGCTGAAAGACCCAGCCATGTTTCATCTTCAATGCCCTTGCTGATGGAAGGAGGTTTTCACTCAAAATCTCAAGATACATGGCCCCATTCATTCTTTCCTTTACACGGATCAGTCGTCCTGGTCCCTTTGCAGAAAAACAGCACCAAAGTATGACGTTTCCACCCCCATGCTTCACAGCAGGTATGGTGTTCTTTCTCCTCCAAACACGACAAGTTGAGTTTTTACCAAAAAGTTCTATTTTGGTTTCATCTGACCATATGACATTCTCCCAATCCTCTTCTGGATCATCCAAATGCTCTCTAGCAAACTTCAGACGGGCCTGGACATGTACTGACTTAAGCAGGGGGACACGTCTGGCACTGCACGATTTGAGTCCCCGGCGGCGTAGTGTGTTACTGATGTAGCCTTTGTTACTTTGGTCCCAGCTCTCTGCAGGTCATTCACTAGGTCCCTCCATGTGGTTCTGGGATTTTTGCTCACCGTTCTCGTGATCATTTTGACCCCACGGGGTGAGATCTTGCGTGGAGCCCCAGATTGAGGGAGATTATCAGTGGTTTTGTATGTCTTCCATTTTCTAATAATTGCTCCCACAGTTGATTTCTTCACACCAAGCTACTTACCTATTGCAGATTCAGTCTTCCCAGCCTGGTGCAGGTCTACAATTTTGTTTCTGGTGTCCTTTGACAGCTCTTTGGTCTTGGCCATAGTGGAGTTTGGAGTCTGACTGTTTGAGGTTGTGGACAGGTGTCTTTTATACTGATAACAAGTTCAAACAGGTGCCATTAATACAGGTAAGGAGTGGAGGACAGAGGAGCCTCTTAAAGAAGAAGTTACAGGTCTGTGAGAGCCAGAAATCTTGCTTGTTTGTAGGTGACCAAATACTTATTTTACCAAGGAATTTACCAATTAATTCATTAAAAATCCTTCAATGTGATTTTCTAGATTTTTTTTTCCTCATTTCGTCTCTCATAGTTGAGGTATACCTATGATGAAAATTGGAGACCTCTCATCTTTTAAGTGGGAGAACTTGCATAATTGGTGGCTGACTAAATACTTTTTTGCCCCACTGTATATTGTCATATCACACAGCCCTAGTCAGAACCAATTTATGATAAGCCGATTATCCATGAATATACAACAGTAATAGTTGTATATAACCCACAGTTGTAGGTCAGGATCCCAAGGTCAACCTGTGTAGCAAGTTTGACGACCCTTGCTTTACTCGCTCTATCGGGTTTGGGGAAAAAAAGAGGAAACTAAGCCGGGGGTCTTAGTTAGGCCTGCGTCCCTCAAGCCAGATCCAAGGCGGAGCCTTGGTGGGGGGGTCTGGGGGGCATAACGAAATCTGGTGTTTTAGAATGCTCAAATGTGGGCTTATATTTAAAGTTAGAAGTAAGTACAAATGCATTTATAGTTTACCTTTTTAATCTGCTGCTGCATCACATGTGTAAATTTATGATATCTGAATGGTATGTTGATGTAATAATACTAAATTATATTTTACTACTATTTAATATGTTTAGAATGGTAAATGGCATTCACTTATATAGCGCTTTTTCTCATCTCTGGATGACCAAAGCGCTTTACAGATCCTGCTATCCACCCATTCACGCACACATTCACACACTGATGGCGGCAGAGCTGCCATACACACACAGGCGCTAGCCTGGCCACCAGGAGCAACTGGGGGTTCAGTGTCTTGCTCACGGACACTTTGACATGCAGACTTCAGACAGAGTGGGAATCGAACCCATGACCCTCCGATCAGTAGTCGGTCACACTCCACCTGCGCCACAGCCACCCCTAGAACTGACACAGAATTACATTTACATAGTTGTAGAACAGACAAAATAATTTAACCAAGTAAAATAAATTACAAATATTAACAAAATTCCATCACCAAGTCCATCACCCATTTATTAAAATATACTGACATTCTGCAAGCATTTTGATTTATTAATGTGTGCATTTGTTAGTGTTACTAGGAATATAAAAAAGTTGCATATTAGTATATTTTAATATTTTAAAGATAATCTAAGAAAGTAAGTAAAACCTAAAAGATGTTTAGTGTTTCAAATTATCAATAGTGTTTCAAAACAGGCATGACGTCACAACTTACACATGCTATTTCATAACAAATTCATTACGCGAAAATTCTCAAGTACATTACTTATAACAAGAAAAAAATCTTACCTTGGAATGTGTCTTCCGATCACTAATTGCTGTAATCAAGGCCGATTGTGATGAACTTTGACTGGCATCTGAATTTAACCGTGTCCATCGATCGTTTTGAACGCAGCACGAGCGAGTAATTCGATCTCCTTGTAGCCACAATTTTGAGATGTTTGGTTTTTTTTCGAGCCATTCCCAATGAAACTTGTTCCTTATCCCTTTGTCTTCTTGCTTTGTTGTCTTTCGTGAGTTTTAGGTTCACCATTTTCACAAAATTGGGAAAACTCGGTTGACTGAATTGTCCGTTATTTGCATTTCGCTCCGCGTGTGGGATATGACAAAGGAATAACAAAATCGTCGATTGGTTGCTTCAATAAGTATCAGCCAATCAGTGGCCTTGTTACATTACATTACTGATCTCGCTGGGTAGCGCGTTCTGTGCGGTGGATTTGAGCAGCCGATCGAAAATACGACTCGCTGCTCATAACAGGACACCCCCCCCCCCAATTTTCTCCTCAAATTTAGACGATTCACGAGAATGAACCTAGACATGATCAAATCCGAGGAATTCCTCGGATCCGCGGAGGATTCTCATCCCTGAATGGGGCACAGAAGAAGAAGAAGAAGCCATCTCTATTGTCATTCAGTCCATACAGCCAATCATGTACAGTAGAATGAAATTACGTTTCTCCTGTCTACAATGTTAATCACATGCAGAATAAAAGGGGTTGCTGCCATGCAAGGTGCCGCCACAAACAACCTCTCCTTCCCACATTCCATTACACTGAGCACCAAGCTAGAAGGTGGGAAGTACCATTTTTATATGGTCTTTGGTATGACCCGGCCGGGACTTGAACCTCCAACCTCCCAGTTGTGGGGCGGATGCTCTATCAACTAGGCCACCACTCCAGAGAATGCTAACCTTGATGTTTGACCTTTTGACCCCAAACCCATAGATATAGGTCAGTGTCCCAAGGTGAACATGTGGAGCAAGTTTGGTTACCCTAGCTTTCTTTGTTGCCGAGATATAGGTTATTTATATAGCATTTTGACGTTGACCTTGTAATCCCAAAACCATAGTCACACTTCAGGGTCTTAGGGTGAACCTATGTACCAAGTTTGGTGACCCTAGCTTTACTTGTTCTAAAGTAATAGGGCATAGTGAATGCCAACTTTGACATCTGACCTTTTGCCCCAAAACTTCTACAAAAATCATCCCATCAGAGCCAAATAGCAATATGCACATCATCAGTGTATATGAAACACTGGTACTAAGTTTCAAAACAACCAAAACAAAACTGCAGGAGTTGATTTTACAAAAATGGGACAGATGGACAGACAATACAGATGGACTGGCTCATGACATAATCCCCCTTTGGTCTTTGACTGGTGGGGAATTAAAAAAAAAAATCCAATAAGCTTTATCAGTTTGAACATTAAATATCTTGTCTTCGTAGTGTATTCAGTTGAATATAGCTTGAAAACGATTTTTAAATCATTGCATTTTGTTTATATTTACATTTTACACAACGCCCCAACTTCACTGGAATTGGGGTTGTAGAAGGGTCACCCCAACGTATTTGCAGACATTGTTTTATCACCAAAAATTCAACGCTTTGCAGACAAGAATCACTCTCTACTCTGATATGTGTCCACCTAGGCGTCTTCTAATGCCAGATCCCCACGCTCCTCCAGGGATCCATCAGGAGTGTCAGGGCATAACCACCAGAGACACAAAAAATGACTGACATAGTATGTATGTGCTGCTTGGCAAAACACACAAGCTGCACCTCATTGGTCGACACATCCTCCAGTGGGCGGTCTGTTCAAGTCTGTTTACCCCTACTTTCCCCTACATCTTCAAAAGTAAACAGCAAAACATGTTTCTGAAAACAACTGAGGTGAGAAATACATGGTGTACTTGCAAAATCAGTGTTTTCTGTCCACTAACAACTGGCTTAAGTTCAGCACGAGGTTCCTGAGGTGATCACCTCTATGTGCCCGCTCCTCATTAGCAACAAATACAGAGGCCCTCGACTTTATGCTAATGAAGGAGTGGGCAATTCCATGCAATGGCTCACGACACTACGAGAACGCAATACAAGGTGTTCTACATAGACAATCAATTGGAAGAGGAAAAATGCATGCCAAGGTGGCCATGTACCCAATTTGGAGCAGAGATGCCAGAAACGATTGAGCCAATTGCATACCACTCTGCATAACTATACAGCATTCTGACAAAAAAACATGTGACACAGAAAATGATGCTTAACAAAAGCAGCTGCAGTGCGCTGTTTGCTCTATGATGATAGTTAGGTGGTCCTACCAAAGCCCAATTAATGTGGGCTCAGCACACCATGTCTTGTGAGGTTCATCTGGTGTCCTGTGGTCTCAATGACTGCAGCTTTTCCAGGCCTGGTAGAGATATTTATCATAATAGATATCTGGATGGAGATGGCGACAAGTTCCGAAGAGCTTGACGTCTACAACTTGTTGCAAACTTGAAATCAGGCTTAAACAGCATACTAGGCTTTAAAGAGCTGAAGTTTGGTGTTATATGAACCTGAAGCAGAAACATGCACCTTCTGAAACCCAGAAACATAGATCCATTTCCCCCTGAGGAGCAAGGGTGAAGATGAAAAAGATTCATTATTAAAGGGAAGGTCAGGATGTGGAGAATGTGTCTGAATGATCTGAATCCAGGGTCCAACTGAATTCATTTTAAAAGCACTCATATTTACAAAACAGAAGATTCAGCACTACCACTGTTGCACATTTCAAATTCTGATTTTCTGTAAAACATACAAGGCTTAAAATGAAGATAAACAGCCAAGTTTTCAGAATGCACTGGTAGGTCACCCTTTTAAAATGTTTTTCTCAAATTTGCAAGAAAAAGAAACTTCCAAATTTGAGTTGTTATACATGACTTTATCAATCATAAATCTATTTTCTTCACCTGTGAATACCTCAGGTGGGTACAGGTAGTGAACAAAGACCCAAGTGGTATGCAGCTGTGGGCAGGAAGAAAAATTAATTAATTCATTTTATTTTCTTAACTGCTTAATCCTGTTCAGGTTGGAGTTCGCTAACCACTGCGATTAAAACTTCTTCACCCTCACACACCAGTATACCTCGAGTCTTTGTGTGCACTACACTTCCATATACATGTGTACTTGCATTTATGTATCACCACATATTCACAGGTATTCACAAGTGTCCTTAGTTCAGATTTTCTCACTGAAGCGGGACCCTGAATTCATCACAGTAAAGTCAGTATCTTCACATCTGACACCTTTCCTTCACTGATGACGAACAGATGGACAGACTGGTGTCATGTCGGTGTGTACCTTTCTACCACAACTGGCCCAAACACCAGTATAGCAGAGCCAGGACAAGGCCGATGAATATGGCTTGGACAGGCTGCACTATGGATGTCTACGGGGGAGGGAGGAGAAGAGATCAGCCAGCAAATCAAACCAAAAACCAACATGGGGAATGGAGCAGCTATGGCGGGGAGGAGAGATAGGAGACACAGATAGGAGGATGTCGGAGGGTTTTTTGGTTGTCGTCAGCAGATGTGACAAAGCAACATGGTTTACTCCACATTTAAACAGGCACAGCCACACAGGGGCTGATTCAGGAGGAGGAAACAGTAGGGACAGACTGGGGTGGCCCTGTGTATTTGTTCCTAAACTCCTTTGACTTTGGAGGATCTCAGGGCAGAACCCAGAATATAGTCCAGAGGCTCCACCCCTACATCCCAACCACATGGGGGTTTCCCAGTGCTGGTATTGATAAAGCTGCAATTTGATACATTTACTTCATAGCTTTGGGAAACATATGACCAATCAATAATGAAGGATAATTACTATTACATGTGCTTTAGTAAAAAAGACCTAAAAACATTTGTGTTTAGAGTCCACAGATATTTCTCCCAAAATTCAATAAAATATAACTATATACATACAGTATATCAGCAATAATAATAAAATCTTTATTTTTATTATTCTCATGAACTTATTTAGTAAACTCATTTTGCAGCAATATTCTATTATTTTTTTTAAAATTTAAAATGTTAAAATATTATGAACAGACGATACTCAGAAACGCTCATTATAAAAGACCATCTTCCCTTATTCTTTTATCTTTCCTTTATTGTGAAAAATGAACTAATCTAATAACTGAGGTATGCACCAAAGGGAGTTTCAAATATTAATACATGTATATATAAACACCACACACACAAAGATATTTTGTCTGAACTATTAACGGTCCCATTCACTGATTTTTTTTTTTTTTTTAAAGTTTTAACCTTCTGAAATGTGTCTTATTGGTCACATGATTGGGGGAAGGGGGCACACAAAAACGCCACTAATTTCTCTTAAAAAAAAAAAAAACCCACAGTCTTTATATTTATTCTGTGTCTGATTAACCATTTTAACTCTTCCAGGGTTGTTTCTCTACATTACGAAAAGGTAAACCCAACCTTGATACTTGCTGCTGCTCTATTATTGGCCAGCCTGTCTGTCTGCAAACGTAGGTGAGTGGGGAGCTCAGCCAAGGTGTGAGCTTCAGAGCTAACAGTGCAACTACTGAGCTAGCTTACTAAGTGTGGCTTAGATTTCAGTCACCCTAACAGACAACCCTATTTCCACCTGGTTCACTAATCCACGGTTGATAATAAGCTAGGAGCTAGCCAGCTAAGATTAGCAACAGTACCGTAAGAAGGAGGGTGGAGGTAATCTATGGCAATTAGACATTTAGGCTGCGCTTCCATGGCGAACTTAAAAACACTCTAAAGCCGTTTTAGTGGGTGCTTTTTACATGTGCTTCAAAAAAGTTCTCCACCCTGTATCCCTGCAACCCCATGACCAGTGACTCAAAAGCGTGCCGGGGGTTTCACACATTTTGCTCTGGAACACTCTACTCGCTGCACTAAATGGGTATGAAAATATATGTCCCTCCAAGCTTTTGCTGTTAAATACTGATCATGGTGTACTTTTAGTCTGATTCTCATCAGCTGGTGAGAGAGGTGTGCAGCTGATGAGCACTGAGGTGCTTCCAAAGTTGAACTTTTTTCAACTTTCAGCATTGTGAGGAAATGTGACCAAAATATGTCACAACATTTCACTAAGACCCGTGGGAGCTGTCAATATGTGGGAAAAGGGAAGTGAATGGGACTTTTAAACCTTTCTCTGATAAATTATGTCCTTGTCAATTTGTCACTTTTCTCTCATAAATCACATTTTTACTATTTTTGTGAAATTTTTTCAACAGAATTTCCAGGTTGGATAACGTCCCCCCCCCCCCCTATTGTGTGTCTGTGTGTCAGAGTAGCCACCAGAGCCACACGAGGCTGTCAACCCACTGATGCAACACTATAGACAAGTGAGGGTGGGGAGAAGGGAGAAACCAGAGGAGGGAGAGGAGGAGGAAGCTGCTCCGCTTCAATGATTAGTTCAATGAGTTTTATCAGGTCAGGATGAAGTGAAGGAGTTGTTTCTGTCAATGTTTCATCATCGTTAACTAGTCAAAGATCTATTCTGGTATCTATTAACGCTACAGAGGTCATCAGCAGTCCTCTTTGGTGGGTTAACATTAACAGTGAGGGGATGGGTTGAGGGGGTATGTATGAATTACAGCTGAGAAAACAACAGTAAAGATCAAAGGAGAAACGTGTAATCTTTGGTCATACCCTGTGTGTGTATACATTATGTCCATGTGTGTTTCTGGGCAATATAATGATTACATTTTGAGGATATATCAATATTTTCATTTGACATGTAGTATGCTCTAATATCGTTTACATCAGGATTAGAGATGCAAGTTATGAAATAATTCATTGCTACTTCATTCACCTTACTGATCAATTAATGATTAAATGATAAGCGGCAATTTTCCTGAGAATCTGAATTTCTCTTGGTACAATACAATCTTTCTATCAATAACATTAAGCTAAATATTGTTTACAATATACTAAATAAAAATACACATCAAATTCATTAATTATTTACTGTACCATCTGTATTTGTTTACTACAGACAATGGCATTTAAAAAATTCTAATCAACAATTAATCAAAAGTGAATCATCTATTAACTATTAATATCCCTAATCAACATCTGTACTACTGCAAGAAAACTAACAAAAAAAGCATATAAATCACATCCAATCTGATCAAACTTTCAAAATAAGAGCAAGCTGGTCATCAAATAACTGACTGCTTTGTTTTTTGTTTTGTTTCGTATGAGAAACGAAAATAAGCATCAACTCATACTCATGATAAACCCACCCAATTACTGCCTATGTGTGGGAATTCTGAAATATTCTGAACCTCTGCGACTAAACGTGATTACTTTTCCAGGCAACAAAGTCTGTTGCTGGTTTAAATTATGTAAAATGTCAGGTACATTTTCTAACCCTGTCTGTTATAATGGAGCACAAAGAGCAGCAACTGGTCGTGTAATCCTATATCCACCACTGCTATGCGCCAAGTTTGACACGTGGCGACAAAATTAAAACACTTGTAAAAATGCCTGTGACTCTCAGCTATTCAGTAGCAGCCAACATCACCAGCTTTTAGGCTCACATTGCATTCATGTGGCATTACACCAATGTGAGGACATGAAACTGAATACACCAGAGACATGTACGGTTATCTGCTGAAGATCAGACCCGTATCTCATTGAAATCTGAAAAATGGCATGGAGGGTTGTTGAGGTATTAATTTATACTAATGGAACCCATGCCTGTGGCTCGTCAATTGTAGTTTGAAAGCAGCAATATTGTTGTGAAGAGCAAACAGAGGTTTCTCTGAGATGGGCTGTCATGCCATTGTTCTCATAAGTTTACATACTCTGGAGGTATGTAAACTTATGAGCACAAATGTATTTCACTTACATGCTGAATTAGACATGCATTTAACTGGATTTAAATCCTTCAGAAATTATATATATGTATGCATAGCTGCAATCAAAATCATTCAACTCCCATTGCATTTTAGGTTTATTGGAAAAAATTAAATATTTTCAGATGTTTACAATAAACAAATTACAGTTTGAAGAGTCAAAACTAAAATTACAAGGATTTTATCCAAATTCAACACAAAATCCTGCTGCAGTCTCAAAATTATTCAACCTCCTGAACAGAATTCCTCATAAGAGCACACATTTAAGGGATAGGGTGAGGTGGAGGCAGATGATCTACTGTGACGACCCCTAAAGGGAGCAGCTGAAAGAAGCAGAAGAGCACACATTTGCAAATCAGATGTGGTCTCAAGCATTCGTGATGCAACCAATCAAGGTGCTTCATTAGCTGCATCAGGTGTATTTGAGACAGAACACCTCAAATACCTGGACTGTTGACGGTGACGTTTGATTGCATGTTAGAAATACGGCTAAGTCAAGAGAAATGTCCAGAGAGTTCAGAGAAGAGATCGCTGCCTTGTAGAAAAAAGGAAAAGGATATAAAAAGATAGCAAAGGTACTGAATGCTCCTAGAAATACAGAAGGAATCATTGTTCACAAGTTTAACGTTAAAGGAACAGAGGCTACACTACCAGGACATGGCAGAAAGAAGAAGCTATCAACGGCTGCCACCAGAGTTCTGAGGAGGCAGGTGGTTAAAAATGCTTGACTGACTGCAAAAGACCTGCAGCAAGACTTGGCTGCAGCAGGCACCGAAGTTTCAATTTCCACAGAAAGGCACATACTAGACACTGAAGGGCTCCATACCCTAACTTCCAAGACATACACCACTACTGACCCAAGAACACAAGAAAAGTCGGCTACAATTGGCTCAAAACTATATAAATAAGCCAAAGAGGTTTGGGGGATTCTGTTCTGTTGAGCGATGAAACAAAACTGGAACTTTTCAGGCCTATGGATAAGTGGTACGTCTAGAGGAGGAAGAAGGAAGCATATGCTGAAAAGAACACCCTGCCTACAGTGAAGCGTGGTAGTGGGTCAGTGATGTTCTGGGGCTGCTTCACTTCCTCTGGCACTGGAAACCTGCAGCATGTGGTGGGCAAGATGGATTCAAACAAGTATCAGAAAATCCTGGGAGAAAATGTTATGCCGTCTGTGAGGAAGCTGAAGCTTGGGCATCATTGGACCTTCCAACAGGACAATGATCCAAAGCATACCACAAAGTCCACCATGGTTTGTCCTCAAAGACATTAGAGTGGCCATCACAGTCGCCTGAGTTGAACCTCATTGAAAATCTCTCGTGGGATTTGAAAATGGCAGCTGCAGACACAAACCCAAGAATATGAGTGAACTGGAGGCCTTTGCCAATGAGGAATGAGCTACGACTCCTCAGTAATGCTGCCAGAAGCTGGTGTCTGGCTACGCATCATGCTTGCAGCAGGTCATAACAGCAAAAGATTGCTCTACCAAGGACTAAGGATGCTTATCATGAAGGGGTTCAATAATTTTGAGACTGCAGTAGTCATTAAAAGTGGCATTTTGAGTTGAATTTGGAGAAACCATTTGTAATATTAGTTGTGTTGAGATACACTACCGTTCAAAAGTTTGGGGTCACTTAGAAATTTCCTTATTTTTGAAAGAAAAGCACTTTTTTCAATGAAGATAACTTTAAACTAATCAGAAATACACTCTATACATTGCTAATGTGGTAAATGACTATTCTAGCTGCAAATGTCTGGTTTTTGGTGCAATATCTAGATAGGTGTATAGAGGCCCATTTCCAGCAACTATCACTCCAGTGTTCTAATGGTACAATGTGTTTGCTCATTGCGTCAGAAGGCTAATGGATGATTAGAAAACCCTTGTGCAATCATGTTAGGTCTGCAATGCTGTAACTGCTGCAAAAGGAGGATTCTTTGACGAAAGCAAAGTTTGAAGGAAAAAATTATTAAAATACAAATCATTATTTCTAACCTTGTCAATGTCTTGACTATATTTTCTATTCATTTTACAACTCATGGTGGTAAATATGTGTGACTTTTCATGGAAAACACAAAATAATTGTCTGGGTGACCCCAAACTTTTGAACGGTAGTGTATTTAAATTGTTCTTGTTTATTTATTGCAAACAGCTGCTAGTTTGTACATTTTGCCAGTAAATCTAATTTGCTGTGGAGGTTAGGTTAATTGGCATCAAACTGGGGATTCTAAATTGTCCTTAGGTATGACTGTGAGAGTGAATGGTTGTCTGTCTCTCTGTGTTGGCCCTGCGATGGACTGGCGATCTGTCCAGGGTGTACCCTGCCTCTCGCCCAAAGATGCTGGGATAGGCTCCAGCCCCCCCACCCCACCCCCCGCCCGCGACCCGAAAGGATTAAGCGGAAGAAGATGGATGGATGGATGTTGAATAATTTTGATTGCAACTGTATATACAGTGGTGTGAAAAAGTGTTTGCCCCCTTCCTGATTTCTAATTTTTTTTGTATGTTTGTCATACTTAAATGTTTCAGATCATCAAACAAATTTAAATATTAGACAAAGATAACAAAAGCAAACACAAAATGCAGTTTTTAAATGAAGGCATTTATTATTAAGGGTAAAAAAAAACAAACCTACATGGCCCTGTGTGAAAAAGTGACCCCACCCCTTCCCTCGATAAAACACAAATTAACTGTGGTTTATCACATCTTTGGAAAGCTGAGTTCAATTTCTCTAGCCACACCCAGGCCTGATTACCGCCACACCTGTCCTCAATCAAGAAATCACTTAAACAGAACCTGCCTGACAAAGTGAAATAGACCAAAAGATCCTCAAAAGCTAGACATCATGCTGCAATCCAAAGAAATTCAGGAACAAATGAAAAACAAAGTAATTGAGATCTATCAGTCTGGAAATAAAGTCATTTCTAATGCTGGATTCATGCTGCACCTCTGCTGTCCATGTATGTGTAACCAGAAACCTCGTGTGATGAAATTTACATCATCATCTCCACTCCACTTGTGTCCGCAGTGCTCGACCAGGGATAACCGCGTGCAGCCCAAATTTTGTGACCGCGCCGCCTGCCCACGACCTGAACGCGTTGAAAAGCGCATGTGCAAAACTGAATGTCCCATTCATGAGGTGGCGATATCGGCACAGCATGCCAAGACAAAGTAGACAGAGAAGACAACAAGAAAGTGGAAGACGAGAATAAACATACATGAATCATACATAAAGAGTTCAGCAGCAGCGGCAGCATCTTCGTGGAAAAGGACTGAAAACCAGGAAGTCAAGCAGCAGGAAGTCAAGCAGCAGAAAGCAAGCAGCGTTTCTTTGTCAGTGAAAATCCTGGCACGTCAGCGCATTGGCGCTACCTGTCGGGCGGGAGTGAAACTACAAATGGTGGTTTTGTGCAGGCGTCAACTGCTTGGCCTGGGTAGGTGAAAAAAGTGAGCATGAACAGCGCCATGTGCGTGCTGGTGTCGTCCAAAGCACACGTGGACCAAAGCGGACTAGAGGGGAAATCCAGCATAAATAAGGCTTAAAGCTTTGGGACTCCAGTGAACCACAGTGAGAGCCATTATCCACAAATGGCGAAAACATGGAACATTGGTGAGCCTTCCCAGGAGTGGCCGGCCGACCAAAAATTACCAAAGAGCGCAGCGACGACTCATCCAAGAGGTCACAAAAGACCCCACAACAACATCCAAAGAACTGCAGGCCTCACTTGCCTCAATTAAGATCAGTGTTCATGACTCCACTATAACAAAGAGACTGGGCAAAAATGGTCTGCATGGCAGAGTTCCAAGACAAAAACCACTGCTAAGCAAAAAGAACAAAGGCTCATCTCAGATTTGCCAGAAAACAGCTTGATGATCTCCAAGACTTTTGGGAAAATACTCTGTGAACTGACGAGATAAAACTTGAACTTTGTGGAAGGTGTCCCCCCCATTACATCTGGCATAAAAGTAACATCATTTCAGAAAAGGGACAGCATACCAACAGTAAAATATGGTGGTGGTAGTGTGATGGTCTGGGGCTGTTTTGCTGCTTCCGGACCTTGAAGACTTGCTGTGATAAATGGAACCATGAATTCTGCTCTCTACCAAAAAATCCTGAAGGAGAATGTCCGGCCATCTGTTCGTGACCTCAAGCTGAAGCACACTTGGGTTCTGCAGTAGGACAGTGATCCAAAACACACCAGCAAATCCACCTCTGAATGGCTTAAGAAAAACAAAATGAAGACTTTGGAGTGGCCTAGTCAAAGTCCTGACCTGAATCCGATTGAGATGCTGTGGCATGACCTTAAAAAGGCGGATCATGCTTGAAAACCCTCCAATGTGGCTGAATTACAACAATTCTGCAAAGATGAGCGGGCCAAAATTCCTCCATAGCGCTGTAAAAGACTCACTGCCAGTTATCACAAATGCTTGATTGCAGTTGTTGCTGCTAAGGGTGGCCCAACCAGTTATTAGGTTTAGGGGGCAATCACTTTTTCACACAGGGCCATGTAGGTTTGGATTTTTTTTTTCCCTTAATAATAAACACCTTCGTTTAAAAACTGCATATTGTGTTTACTTGTGTTATCTTTGTCTAATATTTCAATTTGTTTGATGATATGAAACATCTGTGTGACAAACACACAAAAAAATGAGAAATCAGGAAGGGGCAAACACTTTCACACCACTGTAACTGCATCTGTTTTACATATACTATTAAATAAGTTCTATTGTCATTTATTTATGTTTTAACCTGGTTTCTTGTTGTTTTTAAGTAATGTTTGAGTATTGTCTATGTGGATAGGCTACTGGACACCTGAATTTCCCCTAAGGTTGATAAATAAATAAATCCATCCACCTAGTTAGTTACCCAAGTACCTACGTGGGCAGCATGGTGATGTAGTGGTTAACACTACTGCCTCACAGTAAGAAGGTCGTGGGTTCGAATCCACCAGCCAGCAGGACTATCTGTGTGGTGTTTGCATGTTCTCCCCAAGTTTGAGTGGGTTTGCTCTGATTTCTTCCCACAGTCCAAAAACACGTAAGTTCAACTAGATTTATGCACCCGTTTCACGACGATGCGATTATGACACACGTCACCAATGCAATTTTTTTGTGTGCTGGTGTAACTGTGTTGTTCTGTTGCCAAGACGGGTTTCTGCTAATGTGTGCGATGATTTGTGTTTGTCCTATGTTTCTGTTTATTAAAGAGATGAGCAAGAGCAGATTGTGATGGAGCTGGAGCTAAGAAATGTTAAAAAAGCAACTTTTCATACAATTGCTGCAACAGAGAAAAGACGGAGAAAACGGTAAGTACGACCACCAAAGCTGCCGTCATTTGACAATCTATGTAATTACTGGGATTAGGACAAGTGATAAAAATGCTATGTATCTGTCAAGTTCCTCAATATTTTTTCACATGTGGACAGATGGTCATTTGACATGTTTTCGAAGTGGCACTGCGGTGAGCAAAGTGGAGCAGAGATGAGAACAAGGAAATGTGGAGGAGACAAAGCAGACCAATCACAACTCTTGCGGCCTGCGTTGCTGATGTCCACCTCTCTCTGTTTACAGAGATGCATGTTGGGTGATCGGGATGTAATGCATCAACTTGACACAGGGGCATAAATCCAGCTAAAAGTGGCCCTAGGTGTGAATAGTGAAGGGACTGTTGCTGCACCTTTGCTGCCTCATCCGGGTGGATGCCACTGAATTTCTCTCTGGGACTAATCAAGTATAACAAATCCATCCATGTATTGAGAGTTTGTAGAAACCACATTTGAAAATTTGACAGCTTATTAAATCGCCTTCCTTAAAATACACTGACATATAGACTAATTATTTGAGAATTATTTATTCAAATAATTTATAGTATTATTAAAGGGGACATAATTTTTGATCCATATTGCCCAGTCGTGCGTGCGTGTGTGTGTGTGTGTGTGTGTGTGACAGAGAGTGAGTGAGTGAGTGAGTGAGTGAGTGAGTGAGTGAGTGAGTGAGTGAGTGAGTGAGTGAGAGAGAGAGAGGGAGAGAGAGAGAGAGACCACTCACAGAGCTGCTCTTGTCCTGCAGCAGTTTCAGGCTGCTCCTGCACTGCTCCAGCTCCTGATGGATGTTCAACTTCTCCTGCTCTGTTCTCTCATAGCGCTGACGAAGGTCCAACAGCTGAGACTGTGTGTTTTCATACTGGAAGCGCGCGCGCGCACACACACACACACACACACACACACACACACACACACACACCATGTAAATAGACATACCTGCCAACTTTTCAAACCTGAAAAGCCTAGTAGCTAGCCGGGGTCCAGGGGGCGATGCTAATGCTAATGCTAATAATGCTAATGCTAATAATAATAATGCTAGCATTATTATTATATTAGCATTAAATCTAGTTAAATGTAGCTAACAACCTCATATTTCTTTAGCTTTCAAACCTGAAAAGTCTAGTAGCTAGCCGGGGTTCAGGGGCCGCAGGCCCCGGTAGGTCCAGGACAAAGTCCTGGTGGGGGGTTCAGGGGGGCGAAGCCCCCCGACGCCAAACAAATATTAGCATTAAATCAAGTTAGAATGTAGCTAACAACCTCATATTTCTTCAGCTTTCAAACCTGAAAAGCCTAGTAGCTAGCCGGGGTCCAGGGGCCGCAGTGTCAAACAAATATTAGCATTTGACATAGAAGTCACATATTAATTATATTAAAGGTAAAATATCTAAATCAATTGCAATACTACACAGAGCGAAATATTTGCTGAATCAACCCATATTATATACTTTGTATCATTCATTAATACTCCCATACATTACATATTGTACTGAAGTATGGGGAAATACATATAAAACAAACATATATCCAGTCTTTATGCTTCAGAAGAGAGCTATTAGAATAATAAACAAAGCTGCTTACAGGGAACCAACAAATCCCCTTTTTCTTAAATTAAAAGCTCACAAGTTGAAAGATCTGGTTGACTTTAAAACTGCAGTAATAATGTTTAAAGCTAAGAATCTATCACTGCCCGCAAATATCCAAAAGTTGTTCCAAATAAGGGAGAAACAATATCATTTCAGAGGAACATGTATATTTCAGAAACCTTCAGTGAGAACTACCACCAAGCAACACTGTGTTTCAGTGCAAGGAGTCAGATTATGGAATGATTTTGGACCTGAATTAAAATCATGTACAACGCTTGGACAATTTAAACAAAAACTAAAGGAAGAAATACTCCAAACATATATACAAGATGACATGTAAAATCACATAAGGATTATCATATCCAGTCTGTGTTGTTACTTAGTTTTTTTTTGTCACATTTTGTCTTAGCTTTGTTCTGAATTGTAATTGCTCTCGTTTTGTTTTTCTTTTGAATTCTTGGATGGAATATGGGTGGGCAATATAAGCTGAGGCTTCAGCCATCACCCATTTCAGATAACTTATGTTGAACTGTATAATCAGAGGAGTTTCTTGTTTAATTTGACCTTGTTGGATTTTTTCGCCTTTGTTATATTATTCTGTTTCCTTTTAATCTTTACTTTTAATCTATCTGAAATAAAGATTCATTCATTCATTAAATTTGCATTCAAAAGACTATCTTAACACTGCATAGAACTTTGAATAGGCCAGATGTGATGTATTATGAATACTAGAAAAGCACTTGGAGAGCGCAGACCTCCGCCAAGCGCCACAGTTCCCCTCATACAGTGTTTAACATCATAAATAAAATATTGAAAATGGCCCTATCTCGCAATGTTAAATTTAAAAAAAAAAAAAAAAAAAAAAAATGAGTCCTTTAAAAAAATTCCTGGATCCAGACGGTGATCCAGATCACCACCAAAATCTAATCATCTCTAGGATACCCCATTTCTGACAATCTGTGAAAATTCCATGAAAATCCGTCCATAACTTTTTGAGTTATCTTGCTAACAAAGAAACAGACAAACCAACGCTGATGATCACATAACCTCCTTGGCGGAGGTAACTAGAAGACTAGAAATATCAGCAGGGTATACTAGCACTGTATGACACACGTGCGTAAATGACGGCAAAATCGCTCTGATATTTTATGTGTTTACATGATACACCAAGCATGACAAGGCTTGCAATTACACAGCACATGTTCTTCAGAATCTTAGGCATTATATAAAATGAATTCTCCCTTTAGATGTCGAATCCATAATCCATTTGGCAGGATTGAAGTGCAGTCGCGAACGTCTGCAGCAGTTTACATCGTGTTTACATCTCGCCATGTACGCACGCCTCTCCGGGTATTCGCGCGAGAATAGAAACCTCAATAGCGATAGCGTTAGCTTAGCAAATGCTTCAGGTAAAGCGTAGCAGCGAATCACGAAAAGAAACACTACTCAATTTACTCACAGAGCCCGGTGAAAGGCGAATAAAGGGGTATTTCTACTTCAAAAGTTCGTTCAACCAAAGTGGAAATTCAGCCTGTGCGTGTGCGTCACAAATGTTGATCCGATATTCGCTGTTGGTTATTTTAGTGGCAAAATCAGCAACTTTGTCTCAGCACTGATAAAGTGTGACTATCCCGGTCGCCATCACGTGTTGCTCTGTTCTAAATTTAGATACGATTCCTAGCGATCTCGTGTTTGGAATTGCTTTCGTGTTTTTTTTACGATTTAAAATTTTTGACTGAATTTTTAGTGAAAAACCGTAATTTTGATTAATAAAACCGTAACCCGGAATGGGGTCTTGAAAACCGGAACCATTGCGGCAAAACCGGAGTAGTTGGCAGGAATAGATGGTCATTGTCATCATGTACATGTACAGTACCTTTATCCAAAGAGCTGCATATACTGTCAATTTGACTAACAAGCTGAAGACATAATATTGGGCAGTTTATTTTATTTTTTTAAGTTGCCAGTTTACATAAGTAGCTCCCAACCCCAGTTACAGACGACCCAACCATGGTGGCACTTCCATCCACTGTACAAGAGTAAAGCTTGTTGGCACATTTACAGCCTTGGTTTGCACATTAGATGCTGAATCTATGAGGCAGCCACTAGGGCAGTCCCATTCAATAACTCCAGAATCAAACAACACTCAACAACTGCAGGAGGCAGGCTTCATGTCTTAATGCAGCCACACACCAGAAAAAAAAAAAAATCTAGCTTGTCTCTAAAAACAAAAACAGACAACACTGGGACAAATGCATAACACAATGTTGATGGAAGTTAGATTTTCTTCTTCAGATTTGAGGGTCTGTGTGAGAAGGTTTGAGTTTCAAACATTCTGGATCATCCTCATTTTCTGACACACCCATATAAAGAACTACTTTAGTGCTTTTGGAGTTAGAATAATAGCTTTGGTAACACTGTGTACCTCTCTCTGCAGTGTGTGTGTACGGGCCTGGGCCTGGTCCAGCTGGCTCTTTAGTCTGCTGGCATCCTGCAGGTGCTGGTTCTCCAGAGAACCCAGTTTATCCTGCAGAACCTCCTCCCTCTTCTCCAGAGACTCCAGACTGGTGCTGAGGACCTGACTTTGCTCCCTGGAGCTGTAAACACACATACACACACGGTTGGTCATAAATACACTTAACATGAACTAATTCAGTCTTTGTCATGTTTAAAGATGACATCAAACATTTCACATAATAATGATCATTTAAACATGGACACAGTCTAAAACACGAGCACTGTGAGGCGAGTGCCATAACACCCTCCCCTCCCCCCCTCCCGTGTTCTTTGAAGATCCCAATACTTACTGATGTAGAGCAGTTTTCAACTTTTCAATATAATTACTGTGGCAGAACCAAATTATGATAAACCCATCAGCCACGAATATACAAGTAAGTATACAACACATAGTTGTAGGCCAGGATCCCAAGGTGAACCTGTGTAGCAAGTATGGTGACCCTAGAGAGCTTTTCACGTTCTATAGTAAGAGATCACAGGCAGGGTTTCCTCTGGTAACATTTCTAGGTGGCGGCCTGCTATGCCTGAAAAATTTCCACCACTCTATGAGGAAATATAAATTTAAGAAAAAATATGAAGGAATGACGGTCCGCAAGCGCACACACGAACAACGTGTGTGACCGTCAGCAGGTAGTGTCTCACTACGAGCGTCGCTGTCTGAGAGAAGCATGAGCTTAATAAATTGCTTTAAATGCGTAAAAAAATCAGAAGAGATACGTGAGCAGTGAAAGCATTTATCATGATTTTAACCCGCTGGTACCAGGAGCAATAATGGAAGAGTTGCTTAGCTCAGAGATTCCCAAAGTGGGGTCCGAGATGCTGGGGGAGGGGAGGGGGGGGGGGGGTCATGAGATGATTTTCAGAATCCTCCTGAAGTGATTACGCAGGTGACACATCACTAACTGCGCCACAGTAAATGTCACAGGTCACACACGTCAGTGTGCACCAGTAGGTTTCGTCTGAACAGCTCAAATCAACACACGATGCTTTAAGCCTAGGATATTATTTTTAAAAATGAAACGGTGGTTAACACCGACCAAAGACAGTGCAGAGAGGCCAGCGGAGATGGCAGCAGAGAGCGGAGAAATGCTTTCAGAAAGGCCATCGACTTCTGGTGCGGGGGGCGAGGAGGAAGAGGACAGCACCGTACAGGGCTCAATAAGCAGTTGGAGCAGCTGCCTATTGTCGCAAGTATTGAGAGGAATATATTCAGTATGGATTCATGCATCATTATCAGTGAAGCACAACATCCCCAATGTGTAGTGTGTACCAAGGTGCTTGCACATGAGAGTTTAAAGCCCGTAAAAATGTTCAAACACTTGAAAACTAAGCACCCATCTCTTGCCACTAAACCAGCAGATTTTTTTCGCCAAAAGGAGAGAGAATTGCAAGGCCAAAAGACAGTCATAACTAATCAAACAACAACCACTACCAAAGCTCAAAGGTGGCTTATTTGATTGGATAGGCAAAAACGCCACACACAATCAGAGAAACCCTAATAAAACCTGCTGCTATCACTATGAGTCGGACAATGCATGGGGATAACAGGCACAGGAGTCTGTCTGACGGGGCCATATCCTGGCGCATCATGGACATAGCCCAGGACATCAAGTGTCAGCTGACTGGCATTGCAGTTAGATGAATCTACAGATGTATCAAACTGTGTGCACATCTTCTTATGTATCAGTCACCTCTGGGGATAGTGGGGGTCGCTAGTCTCTATCACCGTTATTTCGGGGATCGCAGGCTGAAAAGTTTGTTAACCCTTGGCTTAGCTAACGTGTGGTTAGTTTTTTTGTTTTTCTTATTTCAGACAAGAATAAAAAGGAGATGTTTTTACCTTTGCCTCAGTTAATATTAATTAATTAATGTTCATTATTATGAACCTGGCAAGTTAAGATGACCGAAATTCACAAAGTCCGTGACTTTAATCCGTCAGCAGCCTTCAGACAAACTAAATGTGCCAACATTCGGATTTCAAAATAAGGGGAAATTTTCCTGCTGTCCTGGTGGTGAGGAGATTTCTAAAAAAAACTATAAATATATAGAAATATTTTAACAGAAATAACTGCATCTTTGGTCATTTAAGTTAATTTATTTCATTAAATACAATTTTATTAATATTTTTTTTTCTTTGAAATCAGAGTTAAATTATTGTTCTGGCTCTACAACATTATGGTCAAAAATGCAAATTGTTATAAGGAAAAAGTAAAAAAAAAATAGTTAATTTCAAATTTATTAAAAAAAAATAAAACAGTAATTTAATTTTAAAAAATAGCCATAAAATAATCCACAAATTTATAATAAAGTTTCAAATGTACAAGAAAAGTCAATTTTACAAGAGGAAATTACAAATTTGAGGAAAATGGTTTAAAATTTAGATAAATTTACAGAGAAAAGTAGAAAACTATAAGAAAATTGTTATAAATTTTGGAGAAAAACCTCAAACCTTCAAGACTGAAGTCATTACTCAAGTTTTTAAGTGGGTGCTCTTTGTACCCTTAACTAGAAATTTTTGGTTGACCACTTTTAATTTACATGACACTTGATATTTTCAAACCTGTTTGTATACCACCATAGACAGAGAGAACCTGAATTAGACGGAGCTCAGAGAGAGCAAGATGAGACCGAAGAGAAGAGCCACGGAGAAGAAAGTGTTCAGGCAGAGGGTCCAGGAGAGGTGAGAGCAGAGGAAGGAGAGAAGGATGACACCAGTAACAAGTCCAAACACAGGACATCTGGGTGGGACCCCAACTGGCCCAATATTCCAACATTCAAGCCTTGGTTGTACAATACATCAAATGGTAAGTTCCATATGTAAAGTTACTGTGCACAATGAAAAATAAATAAACAAACAGTGTAAAATTAACATATTCCCATTACAATAGTCTCATGTGTTTTCTCCGACCCCCCCAGTCCCGGAAAAATATGTTGCCACCACGCCAAGGTCTTTAAGCCAGAGGAAACACTGACAGGGAGTGCCAACCTTGACCTTTGACCTTTTGACCCCAAACCTGTAGTCAGAGGTTTTGGTCTCAGAGTGAACCTGTGTACCAGGTTTGGTGACCCTAGCTTTCTTTGTTGACAAGATACACTTTGAGGCATTTTGATGTTGGCCTTTGACCTTGCAATCCCAAAACCACACTCACACTTCAGGGACACAGGGTGAACCTGTGTACCAAGTTTAGTGGCCCTAGCTTTACTCGTTGTAGTAAGGCATAAGAAATGTTAACCTTGACCTTTTGACCCCAAACCCATAGTCAGAGGTCAGGATCCCAAGGTGAACCTGTGTCGCTAGTTTGGTGACCCTAGCTTTCTTTGTTGTTGAGATATATTTTATAAGCCATTTTGATGTTGACCTCTGACCTTGCAATCCCAAAATCATAGTCACACTTCAGGGTCACAGGGTGAACCTGTGTACCAAGTTTGGTGACCCTAACTTTACTCATTGTACAGTAATAAGGCATAAGGAATGATAACCTTGACCTTTGACCTTCTGACCTCAAATCCATAGTCAGAGGACAGGATCCTAATATGAACCTGTGTATCAGGTTTGGTGGCCCTAACTTTACTCGTGTTATAGTAATTGTAAATGTAGCATTTACCATAGTGCAACTGTAATGTTAACTTTGACCTATCACCCCTTGACCCAGTGCTCATTTGGTTGGTGGGAGGGGGATGGTGGACGGTTACTTGCACAGCTCTTTCAGCAAAAACACACGAGTTCGACTCCCGCTCTTGTCTCTCACTGACCTTTTTCTTCGTTTTTTTTCCTTACGTTGTTTTTCACTCCACTAATGAAAGGTTCCTGTGAGGTTAGGATTAGGGATTAAAGTATGGGTTAGTTGCTTGATTCTGAAAGTGAAAGTCAAAAAGTGAAAGTGAAAAAAGGAGAAAAAATGCAGTTACAGACCTTTCTTAAAGCTGTTAACACCACGTACCCACTGCACGCCAAAAATCTTTTTCACGTGCCTCTGTACGTTTTCTCTCAGTGACAAAACGTGCAATTGAACGTTTTGGTTTTTTTTTTTTGCTGAGACTGGGCTCGTCATTTCTAGGGTAGCAAACAACTGAATCACAATGTCAATATTGGCCTCTGCAATTACATAATTGTACAAAATACTAAAATTTACATTTAAATGGTCTGTTACTTTTTTCCCTTGTTTTTGTATTTTTAATGCAACCGAGTATTTAAGGTGTGAAATAACCATTTCAAGATGATTAATTTACTCAGGATTTTCCTTGATAAAGTAAGAAGACTTGTGAAACCATCCATTCACAATATTATATTATATACTGTATGTATATAAAAAGTTGGCAATTGAAAAGAAAATATCACAAGAAAAATTTTGCAAACTTAAATGGTAAATGGCCTTCACTTATATAGCGCTTTTATTGTCATCTCTTGATGACCAAAGCGCTTTACAGATCCTGCTATCCACCCATTCACGCACACATTCACACACTGAATTAACTTAAAATTAAAGTCACAAAGTTGCATCTTTTCAAAGAAAAAAAAAAAGTCCTATTTCCAACATTCACCTGCCACTTTGGTCCTATGGCTGCTTTACCTTCATTTTACACATGCTGTGTGGCTCCAAAAAAAGCCCAAAATGGGTCTTTGCTTAGCAGAGGTTAGTATCTGAACTGCAGTGCACTGGTCAGTTTGACGAAGCTTCACATTGATTGTGTCAGCAGGTTTTTGATGTTATTGAATGCTGGCCAGAATGCAGATAAAATGCTGCGCAGTCATCAGGTCTGGTGACACCAGTCAGCCGTCACTTGCTGCCTCAATCAGCCAAACGATGCATTTCCTCCCATCAGTCTCCTCCTCCGTCTGTCCCTTTTACGCTGAATCCAAACTCTGAACCTGATCTGCTGGCAGTTCTAACAGAACTCATCAGCTCCATCATGCCAATTTATGTGACGGATTTTCAGTCAGATTTTATTTAACCAAAATTTTCAACTATTTCTTGAAAAATATTGAACTTTTTCCTCATCAGTTTGTGAACCTTTTCTATAAATTTGAAAAAAATTTCCACATAAATTTGCACATTTTTTTCTCTTGTACATTTGCTTTGTTTTCACCGGAGTGGTTGCCTAGTTGGTAGAGCATCTGCCCCACAACGGGGAGGTCGTAGGTTCAAGTCCCAGCCGGGTCATACCAAAGGCCATACAAAAAGGGTAATTCCTGCCTTCTAACTTGGTGCTCAGCATAACAGAATGGAGCAAGGAAAGTTGTCTACCCAGCCAATCCCTTGCCTGGATAAATGGGCAAGGTTGCGTCAGTAAGGGCATCCAGCATAAAAGTCCTTGCCATATCGACATGTGGATCGTGATATAAGGTGATGATACGCTGTGGTGACCCCGAAAGGGAGCAGCCGAAAGAGAAAGAAGACATTTATTCACTTTGTCTTCACCAGAATTTCACTTTTCTTTTAAAAAATGTACCTTATTTCCCCTTAAAGATTAAAGACCTTTGTAGTTTTCTCATTGATCTGGGCCTTTTTCTGACCAACCGGATGTCTGTTAAAGTCAGAGTGTCTTTCGATGCCAGTTAGTGTGTACCTGCTCAGTTCAGCTTCCAGCCGCAGCAGTTTGTCTGTCAGACTTCTCCGTTCAGCTCTCAGCCCGTCACAGTCCTGCTGCAAAGACGTACACTGCTGCTGCAATGCCACACACTCCGCTGACAGAGAGAAAAAAATATGTGAATTTGTGTCTGATGAGGCAGAAACACAAACATTCCCACACAGTAGGCTTGACCCCATTAACAGTTTTGAGGTCCAAATGTTGCTGGCTCTGAACCTTCTTAATGGTATGACACCTCTGCTACAGGAGATAAAATGGTAGGACTTTATTCTGCCACTTGTAAATTTCTGGGTAAGTACTGGGCGAGTACCAGGGAAGAAAAAAAAAAAAAAAAAAGAGTAAAAACAGTTTAAAAAAGGGAAAAAAAGCGAAAAAAACAAACAAGATAAAAACGTGCTTTCCTTCTCTTCTAGGATCAATGTTAGCACTAGATAATTAGGTTATTAATTATACTTGAAACTAGGATCTACACCCACAACCTAAAGCTGCACCTTCAGAAAAACTAAGTCACATTTATGAGAAAAAAAAACTCATAAGTTTATAAGAAAAGAAGCTAAAAAAATATCTGTGAAAAAGTTCCATATTTTTGAGATGAGAAAAAGCAGCAGAGAGAAAAGTCACAAATTCACTAAAAGGAAAAAAAACTTCAGGAAAAAGTCACACAAATGAATGGGGGGAGCGGGGGGTGTAAATTTAGGACAAATGACTGGTGCTTATTCTGCACTTTTTACTTTTTGTTCTGTGTTAAATGAGAGAACCTCAGAGATCAAGTTCACACACCCCACACATCTGCATATCAGTGGCCCCTAAAATGAACTATGATCAACACAGAATAAATCACAACCAGACCATCAATGACAGAGTAGCTCATTCCAGCCTGACCAAATCACCCCGCGAGTGCTCAGATCTCCTGATCCCTGACCTTAAGCAGAGCAGAGATAAATACCCTTCTAGGATGTGCTAAGTTAAGGTCAGTGGCCCAGAAGGAGTACCGTTTTTCATGAAATCATTAATGTCCAGGGGCCTCATGTATAAACAGTGCACACCCACAAAAACACAGTGTATGCTGATTTTCACACACACAGTGGGATGTATAAAAACAAAAGTGATGTAAGAAACTGCAGGCCGAGCCACAAAGTTTCTACCTGCCATGAGAAGTTGCGGTTGTCTGCAAAGTTCTGTTTGACTCCATCAGGTGGGTCTGTTAAACTACAAAACAGCTGAAACTCATACAATGTGTTCATGTAATGTTTCTACTTCAGTAAAAATGATTTGTCTATGAATAAGTGGTTGAAAAACATGATTATTATTACAAGATTTATCTCCACAACTCGGCTGACTGAGTACAGTGAAACCCTGATGAATAATAACTAATTTCCCTCAGATATAACCTGCCTCATTCATGGTCCAAAACCAGCGCTACTGGAAACTGGATCCCGTCTCTGTAAATGTGACAGAGATAATAAAATTTACCAGAGACTATACAGTTGACTCACGAGGCAACACGCACAGATCCATCTCTCCTTGGAGGAATTCTGTTCAGCAAAATGCCCTCTAATCGAGCCCCAGCTCCAGCGCAATACGTGCCAAGGCAGCTGGATTGCAGATCCCCACAGGTGAACCCTGGTAGCTGCAGTGGTGACATTTACAGCTGTGTTGGAGTGAAGAGATGTTTTCATAGTCTAAAATATCTCTGTTTGGGAGTTTACAATCTGGAAATAAAAGGCTTCTCCCTGGCTGTCGTGCATAATTTGGATTCTGACACAGATTTGGTTTGTAACTATAAATTCAGCTGTAAGATTGGTGTGGTGTTCAGTGGTGCTTATTTACTTTATCTACTTATTTTACTCAGTAGCATCATGCCTGTCTATGTGGATTACCAATGGCTTTCTTTCATAGCATGTTTTTTCCATGTGTCACCCCCCCCCAAAGTCACACTGTCATTGAGTAGTGATCCGTCTGTAGACTTTAACTTTAATGCCAGACCATTTTATTTTAATTTATTTCAGTCTGAGCAAACTGCATTAACTGAGGTGTAGGCACAAGTTGTTGCTTCAGCCTACACCCTTTCTGTCCAAAATATGTCGTCTTTTTCTCTTTCCTTTTCTTTTTTGTCTTGTTATGATGTGACAGAAATGAAAACAAAAATGAATGAATGAACTGTCATTGTAACATGGTTAACTCTGTAAATTTAGGCTTATTGTTAATTCCAGAGGGTCAGGACAAAATAAAATATTTTTTCTGACCATCTCTGTTATCAATGCCTCAGCATCACACTCCATTAAGTTATTATTTTTTATATTGTGCTTTCCCACAGGACTGACAATCACTGTTTGACAGAAGGGGCGTTTTTCTTCATTTACATAGTCATTAGTGGGAGGAACCCAGGTGGAGTGAAGAGATTGTGCATGTGCGCTGGTTTTCAAAGTGAGGTGGGCTGTACAGACGTACAAAATTGTTGGTACCTCTCTGTTAATGAAAGAAAAACCCACAATGGTCACAGAAATAACTTGAATCTGACAAAAGTGGTAATAAATAAAAATTCTATGAAAATTAACCAATGAAAATCAGACAATGCTTTTGAATTGTAGTTCAACAGAATTATTTTAAAAAACAAACTCATGAGGACTTCCGGTCTGGACACCATGGTGGGAGCAGCTTAACGCTGAGGCTCCCAGATCCCATCCGTGAAAATACCATGAAAATCAGATTTAACGGATTTATGGAAGAGTGAAAATCAAAAGACAAAGTTATTATGCCTAAAGGAAAACAGAAGAGATCAACATTTACCAGGCCAAGACACGCATCGGCCGGAGAAACGGACCTCGAAGACAACAACCTCTCGGAAATGGAGGAGCAAAATGAGGCTAGCAACACGGCTAGCTTAAAAAAGATACTTCAAAAATTAAGAGAATTTCGCCAAGAGTGTAGGGCCAAATTTCATGAACTTAAAAGATGAAATAAAAAGGACAAACAACAGAGTGGACCAGGCTGAGGCCCGAATCATGGAAGCAGAGGAAAGAATAAAAGGGCTGAAGAAACCACGCTGGAATTACTCAAACGACAGACAAGACTGGAGGCTAAGCTAACCGACATGGAAGGAAGACTGAGAAGGGACAATGTAAGAATTCATGGTCTGAAAGAAGGAGTCGAGGATGGTTTCACCACAATGGCTGCATGCGTAGAAACCATACTGAGAGAAAAGTTGGAAATTCCCCAATCCACCGATTTGAAAATAGAAAGGGCGCACCGTTCATTAGCCCCAAGGCCATCGGCGGAAGCTCCCCCACGATCGGTGGTGGTGAAGTTTTCCAACTTCAGAACAAAAGAAGAGGTTTTGAGACTGGCTTGGCAGAAAAAAGGATTTATACACCAAGAAAGAAAAGTTTTTGTGGAGCCTGACTACGCCCCGGAGGTCCTTAAAAAACGTCGGGAATACAATGACGCTAAAAAGGTACTAAGAGAAAAGAAACTGCGCTTTCAAACTCCAATTCCGGCGAAGCTGAGGGTTTTTTACGGGGAAGAGACGTGTCTCTACAACTCGGCGGAAGAAGCAACCAGGGACATGGCGAGAAGAGGGCTCCCGGTAACGGTGTATAAACCCGCAGCAGACCCGATCGAAAGAATCAAGGCTTAAACGTGGTGCACACAGAGACCCTCAAAATCCACGGGCCAGCAGCGGGAAACCCAGCGCCAGGGCTATAAGGAAAAACTGGACGCTTTCAGGAGGGAATGACGATATTTTTAGTCAATCTGCGCATCCAACCCTCCTCCTACAAGGTAACAGACATTAAAGGAGATGCAGAATCAGCAAGTATGAAGTGGTAAAACATTTCATGGAACAGTCATAATATTAGAAACAAATAAGTCTTAAAAAAAAAAACTTGTTAAAATAGAAATGTGACAATGAACCCACATGAACTCTCCACACTAACAAATACTGTATTAACGTGATTGTTTGCTGTGATGGTGGTGGGAGGTTGCGCACAATTTCATAGGGTATAGGCATAAAAATCAATACAAGTTCGGATTGGGATCTGAAAATCACGTTAAAAACATGGGACAATTTACAGGGGTAAGAGAGGGCCCTCAACACGTAAAAGTTTGAGGAATTTCCCTCAGAGCCAACACACCATCAAGGCTCTTCTAAGGTCGCTAAAAAGACCTCAGTTCAGGAAGATCTTTTGACAGTTTTTTGTTTTAAAGTTTTATATATTATGTTCTTAATGTTTTTTATGTTCTTAATGTTCTTTCAGTTTTTGAGTAGCATAAAAGAGGGCCACTATACTGTTATACTAAATAAGACAATACAATGGAGAAAAAGGGTGCAACCAAAATAATCTCATATAATGTAAAAGAGATCCTGAATCCAGTTAAAAGATCCAAGATTCTAGGCAAAATGAAAAAAGACAAAGCAGGAATAATATTTTTACAGGAGACCCACCTAACAGACTTGGAGCACACTAAACTTAAAGGCCAAATGTCACGTAACAGGGTCCTTAAAATGTCTTGAAACTAGATATAAAAGGGAACCGAGCCGTTCGGGTCTTGGTGCATATGCTTCAGTAACGCCGGAATATTCGTTAATTTAAAACTGCCGCGCTTGGCCTGATGTTCCTACTCACAGCCCCCGGAATCGCCTGGGGAAGAAGGCAGAAGTGATGAAATAGATTGTACCTTTTAGTTTGATGCTTGGGGTATCCCGATTGATTGTTTATATGGAGACTGGAAGAGGCACCGCATATTTTTAATACATAGACAGTTTTTTTTCCTTTGTTTGTGGAAGGCAAGCACTATTTTTGTTCTTAGTTACCCCTCGTTACCAACGTAACAACGACCAACAATTTTATCCTTAGAAATAAATCATCTATCGTATTGCTGGATGGCACCGTAAAACGGGGCTATAAGGGACGGCTCGGTAATAAGGGACACTTTTCTGGGAAATGTTTTAAATCTAATTCGTGTTATTGTCAAATATTTTAAGGATTCATGGCTATTTGACAATAACAACACAACTCAGCGTCCTGCTCAAAATAAAAAAAGCAGAATTCTGGATTTGGAAGGCGATTCCTCTCTGTTCCGCAGCCGCAGGACAGTAGAAAGTGTGAGGCCATCAGCCTAATGACTTCTCATTGTAGTGATAATAGCTCACGCTGAGCGATCTGCCCGCCCCGGCCATCAGCCTAATGATTGAGTCCACACTTCTAACTGTTGTGAGAATAGCTCACGCTGAGCGATCTGCCAGCCCCCTAGCTGTGGGGGTCACACAAACGACGTGTTCCTCAACACACTCAATAATTTTTTTCCCCGTATATTTTTCTTTTGGGCGTACAGAAATGGCAATACGCCCGTATTTGCTAAAATTGCATTTTCCCCATATTAAAATACGGCGAAAACGTATCACTTGACAGGTATGCGCCTCCATTCTCATTCTGATCTGGTCAATTTCTTGACAGCAGCGGCTCTCCTCCACTGTTGGCATTGCTTGGCAACACTCACAGGTGCACCTATTGAAAAATTCAAGTACAAGAATTTGCAAATATTTTCTGAATGCATGTATACATAAATATGCTTGTTTGTTGATATTGTAAGCACAGGTTTGTTGATATTGCAATTGTGAGCTTTTATAAATTTTGTAACAATATAATATATATAATATTCAATAATGTGTTCACATCCTGTCCATATTATTTACACCATATCCACCTCATAAATGCCTTGCAGAACTCATGTAAAATAAAGTGAAAAGATCCATTGCATTATTCATGTCGTCTTTATTAATAGAACTTTCAAGCCCTCCCCATGAAGTGCCATGTGCTAGAGACATAATTTTTTCCCAATTATTTCTAGTTATCAAACCTTGAAGCTGGCGTACAAAACAACAAGCTAGATTTCTAATTCGTCTACAGTGAGAAAGGAACATTCCTGGTTATGGCCCTATACACACGATCCTGGGGATTTTAAACAAGTCATTTTCCACAATTACTTCCATTTCATCCTTGATTTTGTTGCTACAACTGAATGAGGAAAGAAAGGGTTCTACTGTAAGCTAGCGCCCCACTGTATCGTCATAATAATGGCTTCCGAAAAATCAATATTTATGGAGCGCCCTCGACAGACCCCCTTCGGCTTCCCAATTCTGGAGGCAATTAATGTCCAATTCAATGACATTTTCCACTGGTTCTGCTCTCTGGTCATCGTCGGAACTGTTGTCATCAGACAAAGCATCTGATTCCGTCTCGGACGGCTCGAACCTGTAAGGTTCTATGCCTCTGTCACTGTCTGAACCACTGACAAAAAAAGACAAAAAGAAAAGCAAAATAAGACAAAACTAATAATTTGTTCACAATCGCTGTCACTTTCCGTCATGATTGTCCAATGTTGTGTGAATGTGGATAGGCAGGGCAGCCAGGGTGAAATTTGTGACGTCAAAATCATGGCCGCGGTCTGGATTGGCTGTCACAAGCCAGCGAGCAAGGCGGGGCCTTCGCCTGGTGTATTTTGTGCAATTATGTAAATACGGGTGGGTGATATGGTCTCCGGTATGAATATTTGGTTTAAGCTATGTGTATTTTATCAAAATTCGTTGTCATTTAGAAAAAAAAATTACGTGACATTTGGCCTTTAATAGACAAGGGTTTAAACTGATCTCTTCATCTTCATATAAGTCAAGGAGAAGGGGGGGGGGGGGGTAGCGACATTGATCTCAACCAAAATTATATTTGAAAAAAATTCAGAACACAAAGATAAAGAAGGGAGATTTAGCACGGTACTTGGTCGGCTAGAGGGAGAAGATATCACCCTGCTAAATGTATATGCTCCTCCAGGGGCTAACTGGAAATTTTATAAAAATGTATTTGACCTAATGATAACTAAAGCCCAAGGTTTAGTGATATGTGGTGGAGACTTCAATCTAAGACTGAATCCATACTGGGATGCATCAGGTAATTCTCCACATCAAAATAACACTCAAAGTAGAAAAACTAGGATGCTACTAAATGAAATGGGAATCTGTGACGTGTGGAGGGAATTCAACCCCAGTGTAAAAGATTATACATTTTACTCAGCACCACATTCATCATACTCAAGGACTGACTATTTTTTTATGTTTAATAGAGACACTGAAAGAGTAAAAACATGTAAAATAGGACTGATGGATCTCTCTGACCACAGTCCGATCTACGTATATGGACTTAAATATCCAAAAATACACAAATAATACATTTTCTTGGAGGTTAAATTCAAATGTGCTGAAAGGACCACCGAAAGATGAATTGGAATCAGATATCCTCTGATATTTGGAAGAAAATGATAATGGAGAAGTATCCCCTTTAATACTGTGGGATGCATGCAAAGCTGTAATAAGGGGAAAGATTATCGCAAAACTGGCACTCCAAAAGAAATTGAGACAAGAAAAACTAATCACATTAGAGTCAGAACTTAAGAAACTAGAAAAAGAGCACAAAGACAACACTCATTCTAATGACTCGCTCAAAATTAAGGAAATTAAAAAACAAATAAATGCGCTCTACACAATAGAAATCCAGAAGAAACTTACATTTCTGAAACAAAAATACTATGAAGCAGGCAGCAAATCGGCAAAATTACTAGCCTATAAATTGAGGAAACAACAAACGGAGAGAGCAATCTACAAAATCAGAGACCCAGTATCAAAGGAAATAAAATTTAGAATTTAGGAAATTCTTAAACGCTTCGAGAATTACTACAAGGACTTGTACTCCCTCAAAAAACACAAAGACACATCCAAAGCCTTTCTAAATACATTAAATCTTCCCCAACTTACTGAGTCACAAAATAAAAAAAACTACTGGCAGAAATACAACCTAAAGAATTAGAAAAAGCAATTATGAAACTTAAAGCTAACAAATCCCCAGGAGCAGATGGTTATACAGCAGAGTGGTACAAAATCTTTAAACAGCAACTATCTCCTCTCCTCCCGAAAACATTTAACTATGTCCTCCACACAGGGGAAATCCCCCCCTCCTGGAGAGAAGGGGTCATTGCAGTCATACCTAAACCTGAAAAGGATAAATTAGATTGCTCCAACTACAGACCAATCAGTGTGTTAAATCAGGACTATAAACTTTTTACCGCTATCCTTGCCAAAAGGTTAGAAAATATACTGACAGACTTTATTCATTTAGACCAAACAGGTTTTATAAGACAAAGACAGACACAAGATAACATTAGACGCACTTGACACATAATTCATCATATAAAAAAATATAATTTAAATGCAGCCACACTGGGACTAGACGCTGAAAAAGCATTTGATTCGGTTGACTGGTCTTTCCTATATAGAATGTTGTCCAGTTTCAATTTTCATAACAACTTCATTAGAACTATCCAGGCATTATATAAAAAACCAACAGCTAAAATAAGGATTAACGGTAAATTATCATTATCTTTTGAACTGGAAAGAGGATGTCGTCAGGGCTGCCCCTTGTCTCCACTGCTCTTTGCAATCTTCATAGAACCTCTGAGCCAATGGATAAGACAGAATCAAAAAATTCAAGGTATTACACTTGGTCAGAAGGAACATAAAATAGCACTCTTTGCTGATGACATTTTAATATACCTGGGGCAGCCGGACACCTCTTTTCCAGAACTAATCTCAGTTTTTTCAGAGTATGGAGAGTTATCGGGGTACGAATTAAACGCATAAAACCCAAATTTTAACGTTCAACTATAACCCAAATCAATATTTACTAAGCAAATTCAAAACTAACTGGAATCTATGAAATATCTGGGGGTCAATATCCTGAAACAACTCAACAAAATTATAACACTAAACTATGATCCACTGATGGCAAAAATAAAATCTGATCTAACAAGATGGAATACGATACCATTCTTGGGTACTGCACAAAGAATTGAAGAAGTCAAAATGAATATACTTCCACGTCTTCTATACCTTTTCCAAACAATACCGGTAGAACCTCCCAAAAAAACATGGCAAGAACTGGACAGAAGGATCTCAAGATTCATATGGCAGGGCAAGAGACCAAGAATCAGATACAGAATCCTACAGCTAAACAAAGACAAAGGTGGGCTCGCGCTGCCAAATATCAGGGACTATTTTAAAGCCACACAAATTAAAATTTTAGTAGAGATATGGAACCCAGTCTACACTGCACAATGGAAGGAGATAGAATGCCAAATAACAAGTGACATTCCCCTACAGGTGATAATAGGGAATAATGCCTTACCTAAACTTTTGAATAACACTAACCCGTGGATAGAGACCCCGCTAAAAATTTGGTTTAAGATAGTCAGAGAGAATCAAACTAAAGAACCCTATCGATTATTGCAATGGATTTCCTATGATCAGGATTTTACTCCTAATAAAACAGACACTAGATTTAAAAAGTGGAAAGAGAACGGACTGATGAAATATGATTTTTTTAAAGGGCAAACTTTAAGAAGTTTTGAAGATTTGAAAAAACAAGGTCTAGTAAATCAAGACCTTTACAGGTTCTTTCACCTTAGACACCACATAAACAAAATACTTAAAACGGAGGATTTGGAAAGGGCCCAGTCAGGTGTTCTGAAGGTTTTCTTAATGGCATATAAAGGGATCCCAGGGATCAGATACATTTCTAAAATATACCATGGTCTTCAAGATTTAAAAGGAGACAACACATCATATATAAAAGAGAAATGTGAAAAAGAGGGGAATTTCACTTTACAACTGGAAATATGGGAAAAACTAAATAAACAACAATGGAAAAGTACTTCATCCCTGCTGTGGAGAGAATTTGGATGGAAAAATTTGGTAAGATTTTTCAGAACACCTGCACAAAACAAATTTACTCATAAAGGGTTGAATTGTTGGCGCTTGTGTGGTGAAAAGACTGCAAATCATTTTCATGTGTTTTGGTCATGCCCAGTTATCCACCAATATTGGACCAATGTACAGACAATATTGGGGAAAATATTCAAAGTAACAGTTCCCTTTTCTTTTGTAACTTTGTATTTGGGTTTACTACCGGAATCACTGAAAAGACAAGGAGAAAAATACTTATTCACTGTTTTAATATTGGCAAGTAAAAAAGCACTAACAAAAAAATGGATGTCGAAAGACTGTCCTGCACCTGAAGATTGGATTAACGTGATTCAGGACATTTATTTGATGGAAAAGTTGACATTTGCACTGAGACAGGACATGGATGGGTTCTTGAACTTTTGGCAACCCTGGAACGCATATGTGTCTTCCATCAGATCTAATCCTGCACAAACACCATTTAATGGCACCTCTCTTTGTTCCAACGCTACTCAGATACTCTTTTTTCTGCTCTTTTGTTTTTTTTTAATTTTTCTTTTCGTTCACTTAAAAAAAAAGGGTGTCGGAATAATTTTTTTCCAATGTCAAAAAACAACCAAAAAAAGGGAATATGTGATGAAAATGTAAACAATGCAATGCTGTAATGACATGTATATCCTTTACAAAAACTTAAATTTAAAAAAAAAAAAAAACAACTCATGAAACAGACCTGGACAAAAATGATGGTACCCTTAACTTAATATTTTGTTGCACAACCTTTTGAGGCAATTACTGCAATCAAACGATTTCTGTAACTGTCAATGAGACTTCTGCACCTCTCAGCAGGTATTTTGGCCCACTCCTCATGAGCAAACTGCTCCAGTTGTCTCAGGTTTGAAGGGTGCCTTCTCCAGACGGTATGTTTCAGCTCCTTCCACAGATGTTCAATAGGATTAAGATCAGGACTCATAGATGGCCACTTTAGAATAGTCCAATGTTTTGCTCTTAGCCATTCTTGGGTGTTTTTAGCTGTGTGTTTTGGGTCATTATCCTGTTCCAAGACCCATGACCTGCCACTGAGACCAAGCTGTCTGACACTGGGCAGCACATTTCTCTCTAGAATACCTTGATAGTCTTGAGATTTCATTGTACCCTGCACAGATTCAAGACACCCTGTGCCAGATGCAGCAAAGCAGCCCCACAACATAACAGAACCTCCTCCATGTTTCACAGTAGGGACAGCGTACTTTTCTTGGAATGCTTCATTTTTGCGTCTGTGAACATAGAGCTGATGTGCCTTGCCAAAAAGTTCCAGTTTTGTCTTGTCTGTCCATAGGACATTCTCCCAGAAGCTTTGTGGCTTGTCAACATGCAGTTTGGCAAATTCCAGTCTAGCTTTTTTTATGATTTGTTTTCAACAGTGGTGTCCTCCTTGGTCGTCTCCCATGAAGTCCACTTTGGCTCAAACGACGATGGATGGTGCGATCTGACACTGATGTACCTTGACCTTGGAGTTCACCATGAATGTGTTTAGAGGTTGTTCTGGGCTCTTTTGTTACCATTCGTATTAACCGTCTCCTCCTGCGGCCACGTCCAGGGAGGTTGGCTACAGTCCCGTGGATCTTAAATTTCTGAATAATGTGTGCAACTGTAGTCACAGGAACATCAAGCTGCTTGGAGATGGTCTTATAGCCTTTACCTTTAACATGCTTGTCTATAATTTTCTTTCTAATCTCCTGAGACAACTCTCTCTTTTGCTTCCTCTGGTCCATGTTTAGTGTTGTACACACCATGTCACCAAACAGCACAGTGACTACTTTTCACCCTTTAAATAGGCCGACTGACTGATTACAAGTTTGTAGACACCTGTGATGTTAATTAGAGGACACATCTTGGTTGAACATGTCCCTATGGTCACATTATTTTCAATCTTTTCTAGGGGTACCATCATTTTTGTCCAGGCCTGTTTCATGAGTTTGTTTTTTAAAATAATGCTGTTGAACCACAATTCAAAAGCACTGTCTGATTTTCATTGGTTAATTTTCATAGAATTTTTATTTATTAACACTTTTGTCAGATTCAAGTTATTTCTGTGACCATTGTGGGTTTTTCTTTCATTAACAGTGGGATACCAACAATTTTGTCCACGTCTGTATAAAGAAAAGGAGCAGAGAATCAAGCGTGCACACAGGTTTATACATCTGAAAATTTCTGTGTGCATAAACTTTTCAAATTTTGCGAGTAAACCATCTTTCAGTATGAAAGATGCACAATCCTTTATACATGAGGCCTCTGATCTCCTGACTTTGAACTATGACCTTGACCTGAACCTGGATGCAGACCTGCCTGAGGATCATTGTGAGCGAGTTCGGTGACCATCGGGGCAAATGCCTAGAAGGAGTAGCAATTCCTGTTAAATGTGGATGGATGGATGGCATGTCCATGCATTAGCACCTTTCGGCTTCGCTGGAATGAACTAAAAAAAAAACAATTTTCTTGTTTCATCTTAGTTTCCTACACACCTGTTTATACATGTGGCACCTGTATTTCTTAAACATATTAAAAAGCAAAATTCACTACAGCTATCTGCTGCTTCTCTGTCACTAAACAGAGAAGACAGAGAAGAGCCTGTGGCCATGGAAGAGAAAAACCTCACGCTCGCGGATCAACACCAGCAACACTCTTCATCTGAAAGTTGCTAGTTTTGTTTCCAGGTGTTTTTTTTTTTGTTTTTTTTTTTTAAAAAGAGAAGTCCTTGCTGGGGTCTGATAAGTTGCCAAATCTACCGACAAAGTCAAATGGAAACAATGTGTAGCAGAAGTGCTCTAAGAGGACATGCAAATTTGATTGGCTGGTAGTATCATGTGGGGCGCTGTGGCAGCTAGAAGCAGAGAAGTGCTGTGCCTTCCCTTACCTGCACATCACTGGTCGACACAACTACTAGTGGGTGGGCTTCTCTAGTCTGTTCATGATGCATCGGGATGTTAAACTTTCACCTATATCTTCAAAAGTAAACAGCAAAGCATGTTTCTGAAAACTACTGAGGTGAGAAATAAATGTAGTTACTGCATATGTGTTTAGTTTTTACCAACAACCATTATTTTAACAGTTCAGCACGAGTTTCAGGAAGCAATCACCCACTCCTCATTTGCAAAAATGGGACCGGAGCTCAAGATTCTTGACGCAAAGCTACCAGAATGCATATGGGGCATGCTATATAGACAATGAATTGGATGTGTGAAAACGCACACCTAGGTGGACATGTAGCTTTGGTGATGCCCACTGAAGATAGCGTGACAACAGACATGCATGCACATAACTTTTAACCCATTTGCATTCACTCACAAGGCAGAGAGAAGCAAAGGGAGGAGAAACAGTTTTCCACAACAACTTAAGGTTTTCCAGGATGCTTTTTCCATGACTGGAAAATTGGCCAATCATTTTCCAGGTTTTCCTGGACACATGGAAACCCCGTTTTTCCAGCAGAATGGAGAATTTGGCTTCAGCATCATCAGACTCTCACCCTGCAGCTGGTTTTCTGTGCTCTGCTGCTGCAGTGTGAAGGCCTCCTGCAGACGAGAGATCTCCTCCTCATATCTGGCGGCTGTGCTCCTCCAGTGGTCCAGCTCGCCGCGGACAGCGATCAAGTCCTCCTGGAGGGCGGAAATCTCACGCTCCCTCTCTGCCATGGCTGCGTCCATGGCGTGACGCAAGACGAGGATCTGAGTGCAGAGATGATAAGACTGGGTTGATGAGGCAGACGTGGGGGGTTTACAAATTAAAGAGGAGCTGGTCTGGGGTTACAAACCTGCACTGTGGAAACAGCCAGTTATAAGAATTCTAATCAATATATAAAATAAAACTGTGTGAAGCAAGTCAACATCTCAGTGTTAAAATGAAGGTCAAACAGTTGGGATTATTTATTTAAAGAATAAATGTCAACATTAATATTACAAGAGTTTTTCACACTAAAAAAATTACTTTGACTCTTCTGTTCCTCACTCTGACTTATTTTTTTCTTTTAAAGCTGCACTTTTTTGATGCTAATTATTTTTTCAAACTTGCTATATTTTTCTTATATTACCATTTTCCCCTCATAAGCTTTTTTCTTAAATATTTAAAATTTTTTGTAATTTTGCAACTTTCCCTTCTAAAATACAAACTTTTTCTATCTAGAATGTTTTTCTTGTAGATTTATGAGGTTTTTTCTAGAAATTGTACATTTTCTGCTAAGTTAGGACAACTGAAAAGCATTTTTTTGGTTATGGAGAAAGCAGCTGCACATGGCTCAGAAGCCACAGGTCGCAGGCTGCGCGCGTCTCAGCAGCAGCAGTACCTCCTCTTGGGCGGTGTAAAGCTCCTCTCTGGTGCTGCAGATGGTGTTCTCCCTCTGGTCCCTCAGCACCTCCATATCAGCTTGTAGCTTCGCCAGCTGAGCTAAAAATGTAGATACAAAAATTTGCTTTCTAAGTTTTGTGAGTAGAAAAGTTTAAATTCCCTTCACAACTGCTTGATTAAGCATCCAATAAACAGTGAAGGAATGCGTGTGGTGGTGGTGGTGGTGGTGGTGGGGTCTCCTCACTCTGCAGGAACTGGATCTGTTTGGTTGACTCCTCCGTCAGCTGAGAGTTACTCCTCCTCTCCTCTTCCAACAGAGCTGCAGACATCACAGATATGGTGGCACAGTTAAACAGGATGAAGCACCTCCAACTGTAAGTAAGCCCTGTGGCTGGGGGCACAAAATGGTTGAAATTTTATGGAGTCAAAACTATGACAAAAATAAATAAAACTTAGAAATTTTTTCTTAAAAAAGCCACAAATTTAGGAAGAAAAAATATTACATTTATCAGAAAAATAGTATATACAGTAGATGAGAAAAGAAATTTGTGTGAATTTTTAAAGAAAAATGTCACAAATTTCACAATTTCAGAGAAACTGCTTTTTTTGTATGAATACAGTCAGGTGAATCTGAAGATTTGCAGCAGTCAAAAACGGAACCCAGTGTGGAAGGTTTTCCGTATTTATCTCACAGTGATATCACAACGGTTAGGAGCAACTCTGGGGGCCAAATCCAGATGTGAGGCAGAGCCTTGGTTTTCTCTGGAGATGAAGGCAGGATGCAGAGGAGTTTCTGGATATTTATTCACAGCTGTCACTCTTACCTTGCAGCTCCAGACATTTCTGTTTCCCAGTGTTGGCTAACTCCTGGGCCTCCAGAAGCTCTTTGTGGAGATGGTGGATGACCTGCTCCGTGTCTCCAGACTCCAGACCAGTCCGATGTAGCTCAGCTATCAAACAGTAGTTACACATCAGTATCAGTCAGTCTGAAAATGGCTGAAAGACCCATTAAAGCAGGGATGTCAAACTCAATCCATGGAGGACCAGAACCCTTCACATTTTACTTCCTCGGAGCACCGTCAGCAGGTGTTTCCACTGATCAGCGATCAGTGGGAAGAAATGCAGTGAAATCACCTGTTGGAAGACACTGGTTGAAGGTTACCCTCCATGAAGCGAGTTTGACGTCCCTGTGTTAAAGGTCTGATGACACAATTTTGACATTTTTTTAGCATGCTGTGTAAACCCAAAAGTCATTGTTGATGATCAATATAATATTTACAACCGTGCCTGCATAAACTAGTTATCATCAAAAAACCACAGCCGCTGACTGGACTGTGGTGACGCCTACCGAATGAAGGGCGGCATCACCATCACATAAGTGACAGAACGGATGCCGGTGTTGTTGACTGGAATGACAGCAGCTTTGTAGCTCACAGTTTCTCTGGTTTCTTGTTTTAATTTTATGGCTATGCCTTTGCGTTGTGTCACAGGCTTAGAGAAACAGCAGGCCACGAAAGACCACATCCCACACTTCAGCTACCTCGTGTGCTTTTACGCAGGAGTGTCAGGAGCTGAGCCGGCTTGGTTTCCCCCGGCTTGGTCCAGACCTCTCTGTGGGTTTAGGTGCTGCTGTTTATGTATGTATAGTATGTATTTCGGTGTGCTTTCCTCTCCTTAGCCACTGTCTGGCTGGCAGCTGTTAGACAGCCGCTTTGACCTACTTTCTGTGCGCGCATGCTGATGCTTGCAGGTCCGGCCATGTCCCCTCTCTCATTATCACCAGCGGATTCAAACTCCCACTGATCATCTTTCCCGGTCCTCGCCCAGATGCTTCTCATCACACCATCACCAGCAGTGCGTGTACTTAGCGGTCGTTTGCCAGTCATGCACTGCTGGTCCATGATATTGTCATCTGTGCTGTTAGTCTGCCAGTATTTTCAGCAGTCTCACGACGTGTTAGTCAATCCATGTTTGCCGTGGTTCTCGTGCGTCCTTGAAGCAATGTCGGCTCTGGGGCGCACCTGTGGCTAACACTTCTCCTCTAATTCGTTAGCTGGGCGATGCCGGCCCCCGAACACCATCAGCAAGTGTGTCTGTGTTTTTTGTGCATCTTCACCTTTTTGGGAATTAAATCAAATTTAAAATTAAATTAAATTAAATTAAATCACCCTTTATTGTCATTCAACTGTACAACCAATCATGTACAGTAGAACGAGATTGTGTTTTACCTATCTACTGTGTTAATCACACACACCCCAAGTGTAGAATCAGAGGGCTGCTGCCATGCAAGGCGCCGTCACAAATTTCCCTCCTCCATTCCATTATTGCTGAGCACCAAGCTGGACGGCAGGAAGTTCCACTTTTATATGGTCTTCAGCATGACCCGGCCGGGATTTGAACCCCTGCCTCCCGGGTGTGGGGCGGATGCTCCATCAATTGAGCCACCACTCCGGTCAGTCTTTCTGAATTAAATGTGCTGTGGTGAACTCTGCACATAAGTCCTCGTTATTTCATCCTCCCTCTCCGTGCGCTGCGTAAAAGCGCACAGAGGGTCATGACAAGGAGCACACGAGGAGGGTCATGATGAATGGATTTACGTGCAGAATTCACCACAGCACATGTATTGAACATAAGAATGATGACAACAGTTCCCAAAAAGGTGAAGACTTACAAAAATAAACACTTGCAGTTGGCGTTCGGGGCCGACATCACCCAGCAAATGCATGGAGAGGAGACGTGTTAACCACGGTTGCGCGCCAGGGCCGACATCACTTCAAGGGGCGTAACAGAACCGCGGCTGTGTGGCGTGGCTAACACATTGTGATAGTGTTGGCAATATTGGCTGGCTGACAACACGGCAGATGATGCACACAAACCATGAACAGCTAACTGTCAAAGAGAGAGGGTGCGTGGTTGGACCAGCAAATCTTGGACAGTGCCCACCTGAAAGTGGGTCAAAACGCACATAAAACACATGTACAAAACAAAAACAACAAGAACTCAAAAGATAATACATAATAAACCCAATGCCTGAGCCATAGAGAACACACTGCTCTGATTTTATTGAAAAATCGGGTTTAAATAAATAATATTTATGAACAAATAATTTGTTGCAATATCTATAACAAAAGCATAACACTCGGTGTTCCCCTGCCATGTCTTTGTCGCTGCTGCTGCTGCTGGCATGTGTGCCTCTCCACTGTCACTCCCCGAGTCTGACTCGCTAGGCACGAAGCCCGCTTGGCACGGCTCAAACCTAAAAGGTCTGATGCCCCCAGATTCTTCATTGTCATTCCATTCTTCGGAACTATAATCGTCTGAAGATTGGACAACACAAACCAATTCCAGACTACACGTGCTAGAACCACCGTCGATGTTTTCTACCGCTTCCATCCTGTGTGTACAATGAGCAGCCAAGCGCTGTGTTCTGTCACTGACGTCACAACATGGCCGGGGGGGTTTTCAGCCCCTGACACAATTTGTGACGTGGCGCTCATGAAAACGTCAGATATTCGCGTGAAAAAAAGCCTGTTTGACTTAGAACGGCACAGACCAACCTATTTTGTCATATTGAAATTATGTGCTGAAAAATCAGATGAAGTCAAAATCATGTCACCAGACCTTTAAAGGCATTATCACATATAACAACACCCTCTGCTGGACAGTGGAGGAGTTTACAATGACATCTACCTTTGAGCAGAGCTGCTCTGTTCTGAGGTTCATTCAGCTCCTGATCATCCATGTTACCATCTAAAACACACACAGAGGTTAAAAAAAATAAAAAATAAAAAAAAATTGAGCTAGCCCAAATATGTACACATCAGAATTTCAGCGTACATCTGTGAGTTTACAAAGACCTGGGAGGTGTCTTCCTCCTCCAAAAGTAGATGATCTGTTTTTAAATGTAAAAAGGCTCGGGCAAACAACAGGTCACGTCACATCTCCTGGATTTATTTTCAATGAAATCTGCGTCACAAGGCGATGAACCAAAGTCCTCCTCTTGTAAAATATGATACTTGGTGAAATTTCATGTTTGTGCATGTCAATGTGCACATGCAGGCCTGCGACATGATCCAATAAAGTTATAAGATTTACACTCCTTTTGCCTGGCGATGACCAATTAGTGTCTGTTTTGCTGAAGAATGAATAAGGCAACTATTGTGCCTCCTTCAGAGCAACTCAGATTGGGTTTTTTTGCTGCTCAGGCTGGGTGAACCTCTTCAAAGCTGAGATCACATGTGGCATTCTTAACAATGGTATCCAAATGGATAACACAGTAAAAACGTAGATAAACACTCATGGAAAAACAAGCATACCTTAAGCCCTTTATTTTTTCCTTCTCATTTTTGGAGATCCATCCATCAGATTGGCCCTGTACCCGTCTGGATTGTACAAGAGCTAGCATAAAGCAGTTCTCATGGGGACTTCCATCTTGGTTTCCGGGTTGCCTTTTGCAACACATTTAACTCAGATGTGATGTCTATGTGTGTCTAGTGTGTGTTTATATATCTACATATTCATTCCATCTAGCTACAATGCTCTGCACTGTGTTTATATATTTATATATCTATCCCATCTAGCTACAATGCTCCGCACTGTGTGTCTATATATATATATATATATATATATATACATATATATATATATGTGGCGCATATGTTGGTTACATATTCCCCACAATTGTGTTGCTGTATGTTTATTGTGTGCTTCACATCTCATGGAACAAAGAGGACTGAGACTCTGGGATTCAGCAGAGGAGTGTGAGATTCGCCCTTTGTTTCCGGGAGACGACCGGGGAAGATTTCCGGGCCACAGAGACTAGAGGACAATGGCGTGAGATCAAAGGGGTTACTTTGGGATTGAGATTAAGTACCATGTGACTGTATGTTTGATTAAACACCATGTGACTGCTGTTTCGTGCCCGGGGTATAAAATCCCTGATGTGAGATGAAAACTTCCTCTTGATTTGCTTTGAGATTTGATGGAGATGTGCTCTGTGAATAAAGCTGAATCTCAGGAACAAACTCAGCCTCATCCTTGAACACATTCTCCACACTGGTGACCTTACGACTCAGAATGAGCAGAAATAATTCTCCCGAGCGGGGCTCGGCAGAAGCAAGCCTGATGGCTGCCTCCACACTCTGGCTGCCTGACTTCTGGCAGCATAGCCCGCGCTCCTGGTTCAGCGCGGTCGAGGCGCAGTTCAACCTCCGGAGAATCTCGAAGGACGACACGAGATTCTACCATGTTGTGGCGAAGCTGGACAGCCACACAGTTCAGAGGGTGGAAGATTTGGTCAACCACCCACCGCACAGCGACAAATACAGCGCCTTAAAAGCTGCGCTTATCAGTCATTTCACCCCCTCCGTGCAACAGCGAGCAGAGAGGCTCCTGGCGTTGACGGAGTCGGAGAACGACAGACCCGTAGACCTGATGGTCAAAATGCTGAGGCTGAAAGACTCCGAGGACTGCAAATTTATTTTCGCCCACCTTTTCCTCCGGACCCTACCGCCAGCGGTGAGAGTTACCCTGGCAGATTCACCCCGGTTGGCCAAGCGAGACTACCACGGGCTGAGCAAGGAGGCGCAGCGACTCGTCGACGCCCACAAGCGGGGCGCAGTTTCGGCTGCAGCAGCAGAGCTAGGAGCGATGCCCGGAGACGGCATGGGGCCAGTGGTTGCAGCACCAGACGCGCCGACGACGGCAGCAGTCAGCAACAAGCGACACGGAGTGGGCGACGTCCTGTGCTTCTATCATCGCCGTTTTGCAGAGAGGGCACACAAGTGCCTCCCGCCGTGCCACTTCAAGCGTTCGGGAAATGCCAAGACCGAGGGTCAGTAGCGGCTGCGGCCCTCGGGGAAGAGAACAAGCTGCTTTACCTGACGGATGCACGTTCGGGGAAACGATTCCTCGTGGACACAGGCTCCCAGATGAGCTTCATCATGCCTTCCTACGCGGACCGGCTCATTTGAGTGGACTTTTGTGGTAGCTGCAGTCAGTTTCAACATGTTAGGGGCTGATTTTTTTGTGCTCACATGGTTTGTTGGTTGATCTTGCTAATAGACGTCTGGTTAATGCATGTGTCTTTTCACTCTATTCCCTGCACAGCACGAGTGGCACCGCCAACTGCACAAGCCAACGTCACGACTGCGGGTGGTAAGTTCCACGCACTCCTCACTCAGTTCCCAGCGCTAACAGTCCCAACGTTTTCCGCGACAGTGGCCAAACATGGGGTGGAGCATTATATCACTACCACCGGGCCGCCCGTTTTTGCAAAAGCTCGGCGCCTGAACTCAGCTAAACTGGCCATAGCGCGTGAGGAGTTTGCCAACCTGGAAAAACTGGGCATCATCAGACGTTCGAAAAGTCCCTGGGCTTCACCATTGCACATGGTCCCAAAGACTGATGGCTCGTGGCGACCTTGCGGTGATTTCCGCAGGTTGAATAACGCCACCGCATACGACCGCTACCCGATCCCACACATTCAGGATTTTTCGGTTCATTTGGCGGGAGCGCGCATTTTTTCTAAAATAGATTTAGTGCGCGGCTACCATCAGGTTCCAGTGCGCGCCCAAGACATACCCAAAACAGCGGTAATAACTCCTTTCAGGCTTTTTGAGTTTTTGCGCATGCCTTTTGGACTCAAGGGGGCCACGCAGACCTTCCAAAGCATGATGGACGCGGTGCTGCGCGACCTCCCTTTCGTGTTCGTCTACTTGGATGACATTTTAGTAGCCAGCACGTCCGAAGACGAACACGAAAACCACCTCTATCTCACGACAGTTTTCCGGAGGCTGGCAGAGCACGGGTTAATAATTAACCCAGCGAAGTGCCAGTTTGGGGTAGCGCAGATTGATTTTTTGGGGCATCGCGTTTCACCAGAAGGAGCGGCCCCTCTCCCCGATAAAGTGCGCGCAATAACAAATTTTCCCCAACCTCAAATGGTCAAAGCATTACAGGAGTTTTTGGGAATGGTTAATTTTTATAACCGTTTCCTCCCAAGTGCAGCGCGGCTCATGCAACCATTGTACGCGGCACTAAAAAAACAAAAACCCACAAATAAAATTGAATGGTCTCCTGAGCGGGAGCGCGCATTCTCTCAAGTCAAAACAGCGCTGGCAAACGCGGTTTTGTTGGCACACCCAGTTGGCAGACCCACCGACGCGTCCGATTTAGCGGTAGGGGCAGTCGTTGAACAGTGGGTAGCGGGGACCTGGCAACCGCTCGCATTTATCAGCAAAACCTTGCGCGATAGCGAGCGAAAATACAGCGCGTTCGACAGGGAGTTGTTGGCCCTACACTTAGCCATCCGCCATTTCCAGTTCTGGCTGGAAGGGCGCCGTTTCACCGCGTTCGTGGACCACAAACCGCTGACTTTTGCGATGGCCAAGATTTCTGAACCTTGGTCGGGCCGGCAGCAAAGACAGCTGGCCGCGATATCAGAGTTCACCACCGATATTCAGCATGTCGCAGGTAAACATAATGTAGTGGCAGACTGCCTCTTGCGTGCTGTGCTGGAGCCAGACCACGTGAGGGCAGACTCTGCAGCCATGGCCGCGGGCTAGGGTAGCGACGCGAGAGCGTGCGCGGCCCCGGTCCGCGTGGGGTTAGATTATGCAGCCATGGCCGCGGAGCAGGTTAGCGATGTGGACGTGCGTGCGCTCCAGTCTGGACCAACAGGGTTAAGGCTGGAGCACAGGGTGCTGCAAATGGGTATGCCTCCCCTAATCTGCGATGTCTCCACGGGACGGCCGCGCCCCGTGGTGCCAGCTGCGTGGCGCCGCCGCGTTCTTGACTCGATCCATTCTCTGGCGCACCTGGGGGTGCGCGCATCGGTCAAAATGGTGGGGGAGAAATCTGTATGGCCGGGGTTGCGCAGATAGGTCAAGGAATGGGCGACAGCCTGCGTAGCGTGTCAGCGAGCCAAAATACACAAGCACACTAGAGCTCCTTTGGAGCCTTTTCACATTCCAGCTAAGCGCTTTGATCACGTGCATGTCGACTTGGTAGGCCCCCTCCCGTCGTCACAGGGGCACACTCATCTTTTGACGATGGTGGATCGCACCACGCGTTGGCCAGAAGCGGTTCCTCTGGCGTCAACAACAGCGGAAGAAGTGTCACGCGCGTTTTTAACAGCTTGGGTAGCGCGTTTTGGAGCCCCGTCGGACATAACGTCAGACAGGGGTCCTCAATTTGTCTCCGAACTCTGGTCGTCGATGGCCCGCAGCCTAGGGGTGAAGATCCACCGCACCACCGCGTACAACCCCCAGGCTAACGGTTTATGCGAGCGTTTTCACAGATCATTGAAAGTGGCCCTCAGAGCGTCACTTACGGATACAAATTGGGTTGACAAGTTACCATGGGTCTTATTGGGGTTGCGTTCTGCACCTAAGGAAGATTTGCAAGCCTCTCCAGCGGAATTAGTTTTTGCACAGCCTCTCCGTTTGCCAGGAGAATTTCTCCCCGATAATCCTGCCCCAAATGGCCCCCCCGCTCAGCTGTTGCAGAGCGGCACAGGATCAAACACACTTCCTGGCCCGGTTCATCACAGTTCCCCACGCGTTTTTGTGCCGAAGGCTTTAAAAAATGCGGAGTTTGTTTTTGTGAGACATGATGCTTGTCGCTCCAGCTTGTTGCTCTGAGTGTTGCTGTCCCTGTGCTGTTGCAATCCTGGAATTTCCCCATTGTGGGACTAATAAAGGCTTATCTTATCTTATGACATTAGCTAGTGACTGACCTCTGACATAAAAGGAATGCTTCAGCATTCCACTTATGCAAAAGATGAACAGCAATGAGATTTTAATCATCAGGGTCACTGACTTTACATTTTGACATTTCTACAAGAGAATATAGAGCTAAAAACAAGAATCCTGGCAGCAACCATTAGTATCCCTCAGCCTGCTGGCAATTAGAGCAGTAGCTGGGTCAGTTTTTGTTCAAAGTCTCTCAAGATTTAAATCGTCCCAGATTTTTCACTCCTGAACAAAATCTCAAGACCGGGGGGGGGGGGGGGGGGGGGGGAATTACAAGTATTTGCATTTTGCACTGGAGGACTGTAACATAATGACTGTAAAGAGCTGAGCCGGAGGATCAGAGGAGCCGTCTGTGAAGACACAGGCTGATCCTTGACCCTTAGACTATGGTCACACTGCAGGTTTTAATGCTCAATTCTGATTTTTTTTGCACAAATGTGACCCATATCTGATTTTTTAATGACAGTCTGAACAGCAGACATCCAATTTTTTCACACCAGACCCAGGCCACTTTCATATGTGGTCCCAATTCGGATATGTATCAAGATATTTTCCAAAGCAACCTCAGTCTGAACAGTCATGTCACATTTCATCCAACTTTTTCCTCATTGAAGTGAGACAGACGCTACAGTTCTGTGGTGGAGGATGCAGCAAGCATGGCAGACACAGCTGATTTGTGCTCTCTTTTTAATCAATCTTCTTCCCTTTATCACTGGATTGTAATTTTGTCGGTTCTGACTGCACAACAACTTCAAAATTTCAGGGGAATTCGGGGCTGAAACTGTCAGACAAGTAGGCGCACAGTAACGGCACATTTACTGGATGCTGCAAATTCCTTTTTCCCTGTAAACAGCACACCGTGAGTCCTGGTCGCTGTAACATCTAAAATGTAAAGTTAATACCAACACGACTGTGGAGCTGAATGGCCAGATAGGGGGACACACAGGAGAGGGGAGTCTCTGGCGGCTTCAAGAGCCACTGACAACATCAGTGGCTCTTGCCCTATTGTAATCTCTAGGATTATTTATTATTAACCTTATTTATACAGGTAATCCCATTGAGACACGGGGTCTCACTTTCAATTGGCTGTTTAATCGATCAGTTCCGTTTATGCAGAGCTGATCACAGCGGTCATCTGGCATGTAGAGGAATGAAGTTGGTCTCATATTTATGATTTTAACATTTTATTTTGCTGTGCTGCATCAAGATGAAGAAGTACTGTCCCTCTCAATCGTTCAGGGCTCATATGCTATGGTCAAACTGCAATTCCGATTTTTTGCTGAGATCCGATTTTTTTGTGTGGGGGTTCATATTATAATTTAAATGCAACCCCCATCAGACTGGATTATGAACAGTCTCCAGCTATGAAGTGACCCGCATGCGCAGAAGAAAACGTAACGTCAGACACAGCGTTGTGTTTGCCAAAGTAAATATGAGCACCAGACTATTGACGGGGACAGAACTTCTTCACCTTGATGCAGCGCAGCAAAATAAATGTTAAAAAAATTCAGAAATGTTTATGCACAAAATAAATGAGACCAGCTTCATTCCCCTACATACCAGATGACCACTTTAAAAAAACAAAAAAAAAGTGTGCCGTTACTGAGCACCTGTAATGTCTGTCAGCTTCAGCCCCGAACTCCCCTCCCCCACTGCCCGCGTGGGAGCCGACAAAATTATGATCCAGTGATAAAGGGATAAAGATTGATTAAAAAGAGAGATCAAATCAGCTGTCTGCTGTGCTTGCGGCATCTTCCACAGCAGAATTGTAGCATCTGTCTCACTTCAATGAGGAAAAAGTTGGGTGACATGTGACATGACCGTTCAGACTGAGGTTGCTTTGGAAAATATCAGATACGTATCGGAATTAGGACCACATATCAAAGTGGCCTGGGTCTGGTGTGAAAAAAAATCAGATATGTGCTGTTCAGAATGTCATTAAAAAAAATCTGATATGGGTCACATTTGTGCAAAAAAAATCGGAATTGAGCATTAAGACCTGCAGTGTGAACTTAGCCATATTTACTTCCGTAAACACAATGCTGTGTCTGATGTTCCGTTTTCTTCTGCGCATGCGGGTCACTTCATAGCTGGAGACTGTTCATACTGGAGTCTGATGGGGGTCGCATTTAAATTGCAATGTGAATGCACACACAAAAAAAATCAGATCTCAGCAAAAAATCAGAATTGAGCTTTTTTTTTTTTTTGCGCTATCTCTGCGAGCAGCCCTGCTTAAGTTATAAAGTCCTACCTACGGCTGTCAGACTGTATAACCTAAGCAGGGCTGCTCGCAGAGATAGCAAAAAAACGTGACAACCTAATAGTATTGAATGCAAAAGACGCAACAGACTTACACAAATGGTCCCCTCCAGTATACAACTAGGAGAATATCAATCGCTACGGAGGGTGACAATATGTATGGGTACATATTCATACTATGTGGGGTAACTAAATAGACGGTTATGTGGTTTATGCCATCTAGCTACAATGCTCCGCACTGTGTATATATATTTATGTGTACATATGTATATCCACTGATCTTATTTTTTTATCTTCTAAATTATTGCTCTGAGTGTTGCTATCCCTGTGCTGTTGCAATCCTGGATTTTCCCCATTGTGGGACTAATAAAGGCTTATCTTATCTTAGGACCTGCAGCGTGGCTGTAGCCTTACTGATGCTGACTGCAGCCCAGTGACCATAAGACAGCCTCTACAAAAGAAGGGCTTAAAGAACAAAAAAACATCTTCAAAAGCCACGTCTCTTCCCACATCACAAACTTGCCCGTTTGGACTTTGCAAGGGAGTACCAAACATGGGACATTGAAAGTTGGAAGAAAGTTTTTGTCATCTGATGTGAAAAAAATTAACCTGGATGGTCCTGAACAGCGATGGACTGGCGATCTGTCCAGGGTGTACCCTGCCTCTCGCCCAAAGATGCTGGGATAGGTTCCAGCACCCCCACGACCCGGAAAGGATTAAGCGGAAGAAAATGGATGGATGGATGGTCCTGATGGCTTCCAAAGTTATGGGCATGACAAGGGGATCCCACTGGAGATGATTTCTTCACGGCACAGTGGAAGAGGCTCCATCATGATCTGGGGTGCTTTTTCCTTCACTGGAACAATGGAGCTGCAGGTTCTACAGGGACATCAAACAGCGGCTGGCTATGTGGAAATATTGCAGCAGGCGTCCATCTTGACTTGAGCACCCTCGTCTGTGCGGTAATGACTGGGTCTTTAAACAGGACAACGCTGCAGTTCACAACACCCGCCTGATTTCTTCCAGGGGAATGCCATCGTTCTCTTGGACCATACTGTGTTCCCCTGATCTAAATCCCATTGTGACTGTTTAAGGATGGATGTCAAGGGAAGTTTAGAAAAACAGATGTCAGTTCCAGACCGTGGATGCCCTTCATGAAGCCATCTTCACCACATGGAGCAGCGGTCCCACCAACCTCCTGGAAACACTCACACCAAGCATGCCTAATAAATTTTTGAAATGATCAACAAGATGCTGGGATAGGCTCCAGCCCCCCCGCGACCCAAAAAGAATTAAGTAGAAGATGATGAATGGATGGATCAACAAGAATGGTGGGGATACTCATTACTGAGTCCTTTTTCACTTTTAGTTCCATTTTGTTTGGTTTTTTGGGGGGGGGGGGGGGGCTATGATCTTAAACTTTTGAGAGGTAGGCGTTGACGTTGCTGCCGCCAACGATGCCACTGCCGCCCATCCGGAGCAACAATAATACCCTTTCAGCCTTTAGAGGCTGAGGGGTAAACAAAAATCTGATTATTATATCGTGCCCACTTTAAATTCTATACTTCCATCTGTTACAGGAAGAGACTGATTGTGGGAATTTTCTCCCAAAGGTGTGCCACCAAAAATTAAATTGAGGGCGACAGTAAATTTGTTAGGCCATTTTTGAGTTTTGTGTGGAATGTCTCAGACTTGGACTTTTTTGATGCCATTTTTGGTGTTGTTCCAATGCAAACAAAAGAAAGAAAAGCATTTGTAATTTCAACATTTTTTTAGGACAAATTATGCATTATTTGACAGAAATTCCAAGGTGGCAATGTTTTTGCCTGCGAATGCAACAACTAAATGCACAGTGGATTATTACTTTCACAAAACGGCTGCTTCACCAGTTTGGAAAGTACAGATATTCTCCTCTGGACCGGTCATTACAAACCACCACCAACGTCTCACCTGATGTGTCGTCGCTGCTGCGATCTTTACTGGGACTCAGAGTGTCGGACATGTCCGACTCTTTGGCATCCATCTGATTCCCTGTGGACACACACACACACACACACACACACACACACACACACACACACACACACACACACACACACACACACACACACACACACACACACACACACACACACACACACACACACACACACACACACAGAGAACCTTAGCAGGGATGGGAACCAAAATTTGAAAAACCTCAACATCTGTGCTGCAGTGTCAGAGTTGCAATCAGGTTATTACAACAGTTGAAGAAAATACTGTGTATATTACTGTGTGTATATTAGAGTGTATGATGTGGTCGGCGAGGCCGTTGGCGGGGACTGGCAGCCACGTTTCCACGAGTCTGCCCCAGGGCAGCTGTAGCTGCAGAAGTAGCTTACCACTACCATAGTCTGTGGAGTGAATGAATAACGGACTCATTGTAAAATGTCTCTGGGTGTCATGAAAAGGGTTACATTGTGGCCACAAATATGTGACCTACTTTGTGACTGATGTAAGGCCTCACATTTTAGATCAGAACAAAGACAGAGCTTCCTTGGAGATAACAGGAAGCTGCGAGGATGTTAGCTTTGGTATGCAGGGCTTGAGACTGTGGGGGTGATATTAGAGGATAAAAGAGGAGATGCATTGTTACTGGAGATTATAATGCAATGCTGTGATGCAATGAGACTTGTGAACTGTGAGAGTCCTGGTATTTAAGGACGAGAGTTCCCTGTAATGCTCTCTTTCTTCTTTGAGATGTTGGCGAATGTGAATAAAGCTGCCTTGAGAGAAATCTGTCTCATCATTTTCACATTCCCACACTGGTGACCCAAGACGTAGCATGCAGCGACAGGAGAATTCCCCGCGGCCAGCCTCGTCAGGAGCCCCCAGCCAAGCGAATGCCGCTACGGTCCAGCTACCGGACTTTTGGCAGAACAATCCGCGCTCCTGGGCCACGTGGTTGAGGCACAATTCAACCTCCAGGGGATATTGGTAGACGACACAAAATTCTACCATGTGGTCGCAAAACTGGACAACCACATGGCTCAGCATGTGGAGAGCCTTATCGAGCAGCCGCCAGACAGTGACAAATACGGCGCATTGAAGGCTGCACTCATCCAGCACTTCACCCCCTCCGTTGAGGAGCGAGCAGAGAGACTCCTGGCGCTGACTGAGTTGGGAGACGACACGCCCGTTAATCTGATGGAGAAGATGTTGAGGTTGAAAGGCTCAGACGACGACCACTTCATCTTCACCCACCTCATCCTCAGGACCCTACTGTCAGACACGATGCACATCGACCCCCACTGCGACCACCTTATGATGGACCGTTCAGAGTGCTGGAAACAGGGGACAAGCAGTTTTTGCTAGATTTGGGGGGTAGGAAAGAAAAAGTTGGCATAAACAGACTCAAACCCGCTTTTGTGGTGGCGGATGAGCAAGTGCTGTTGGCAAGGGCCCCGCGGCGAGGTAGACCCCCACGGGGGGCTTCACAGAGTAATGTTTCCCCAGAACACCCGCAGGGACTGACAAAAGGTTTCCACCCCCAGACGGCAAACCCCCAGCGTGACAGCACCGCGGAGACGTTGAATCCCGGCTACAGCAGATACGGCAGGAGACTGAAGCCTAGACAGCATGCGGACTGATGTGTATTGATTCTATCACGGCATGCATGCTGTTATTCTCTTGTTTGTTCTAAAATGTTTGGGGGGGGGTGGCCACACATATGTGACCTACTTTGTGACTGATGTAAGGCCTCACATTTTAGATCAGAACAAAGACAGAGCTTCCTTGGAGATAACAGGAAGCTGCGAGGATGTTAGCTTTGGTATGCAGGGCTTGAGACTGTGGGGGTGATATTAGAGGATTAAAGAGGAGATGCATTGTTACTGGCGATTATAATGCAATGTGACCTGTGATGCAATGAGACTTGTGAACTGTGAGAGTCCTGGTATTTAAGGAAGAGAGTTCCCTGTAATGCTCTCTTTCTTCTTTGAGATGTTGGCGAATGTGAATAAAGCTGCCTTGAGAGAAATCTGTCTCATCATTTTCACATTCCCACAACATAAATGCAGTCCATTATGTGTATATTACTGTGTATGGCTATGTGCATGACATCGTTTTTATCCCAAACTGACAAAGTTCGTTCACAGTTTGGCTGTTGCTGGATATGATGCCGGGATTTTTTTCCCGCCTCCACAGGCAATGGAGTAAAACAGTAACAGTGATGTCAGCCCCCAGAACTTCAAGATGTCAGCCATTCCACACACCAAGAAGCATTTCTCATAGAAATACAAGCTCTGTGATTAAGCTTGATGTGTTTATAGCTAGGATTAGGTTTTGTTTTTTTGTTTTGTTTTTTTGTTTTTTAAAAGGAGGGGGGCTCTTAATGGTATCTGTAACATGCTTTTGTTTCAAACAATAGATGCAGCCTTATAGATAAAAATAATCATCAAATTCATAACGAAGGAGAAATTACAGACTGAAATACATCCCTAAAATGATATCTACCCTTTGCTGAATGATGAAAATAGTCTGTGGAGACGCTGACAAAAAGAAAATCCAGCTCTGCACCAACCGCTCCTCAACTGACAGTCACCATTTTTCTCACTTCTCATTATTTTCAATTATGACTGAAGATTATACCGGATACCGGAGTGGTGGCTCAGTTGGTAGAGCATCCGCCCCACACCTGGGAGGCAGGGGTTCAAATCCAGGCCGGGTCATGCCGAAGACCATATAAAAGTGGAACTTCCTGCCGTCCAGCTTGGTGCTCAGCAATAAAGGAATGGAGGAGGGAAAGTTGTGGCGGCGCCTTGCATGGCAGCGGCCCTCTGATTCTACACTTGGGGTGTGTGTGATTAGCACAGTAGATGGGTAAAACACAATCTCGTTCTACTGTACGTGATTGGTTGTACAGTTGAATGACAATAAGGGTGATTTGAGATTTCTCCAACTTATCAAATATTCAAACCAACTACTGACTTCTGTCAGTAAGTCAGATTTTTTTTTCCCCGACACAGGAACTGGTTATTTATTTATGAATGGCTCACTCATTCTTGTTCAGTTTTAAAGGATAGAAGGATACACATACACTACTCACAAAAAGTTAGGGATATTGGGCTTTCAGGTGAAATTTCAGGATGCACTTAAAATGCACTATTACATTTACAGATGAGCTTGATTGATTGATTTTATTTATTTGAACATCAAGACAAAAAAAAAATTTAAAACAAGAAATCAAAACCCCCCAAAATATAAAAATGTCCTTGTTCAAAAAGAGTGGGAAGAAGCCAACGCTTATATAGTCCCACCCCTTCTCCATACCCAATAAATTATATCATTCTAGTCATGATCCATCCCATAATTACATTCATTATACAATACCATAATATATAATGCATCTTATAATTAAATTGTGCAATAGAAATAATACAACAATGATAGTTTATAGTGACAATAATACCAACAACTAATAATAACTGTAATAAGTAAATACTTCTGCTATGTTTAATATAATTATAGACAATATTATCATCATCTTAATCACCATATATACCACCATATACCCCACATGGTTTACAATACCTAGGCACAATAAGTAACCATATAATAATAATAATAATAACCATAATAATAGGTAGCCATATAGTAGTTAAGAAAACAACAACAATAATAATACTACCACCTGGCCTATATACAGTAATACTTCAAATAACTCCATCCTAGACAACAATCATAATACTATAATACCGTTGTAATATTCTAGTAATAATGATATCTGTGGCTCATGTATTCATGCCTACATATGTATAAGCACAAGGGGATGTTTAAGATTGCATATGTGGACTGACCTCACGTCTTAGAGGAGGACAATAGGTCTGGACCGCCTGTGGAGAGCAGCAGGGAGACGGAGACATGGCGGTAAGGACCTGAACGGACTTCCTGACCCCCTGGGGCCAGGTGGAGGACTGAAGGAGGACTGAAGGACATTGAGGGGGAGTTATGATCAATAAGGTGATTCGACAAGGATGTGTGATTTGCCTTTTGATGTTGTATGTATAAATAAGGGGGTCCTGACTTAGTTCAGCCTCTTCTGTTTCTGAGAGATATGTTGGGGATGTGACTACAACATTAAAACCTGAATTATGAAACAATTCAGCTTCTTCATTTCATGCTCCCCACATTGGTGACCAGTTACGTGAGAATGGATGAAAGGAGGTCCCCCGATGCGGACTCGTCGGAGGCGGCCCAAGCGAGCGCCGTTGCCCTCAAACTACCAGAATTCTGGCAGAACGACCCGGACTCGTGGTTCCTCCAGGCCGAGGCGCAGTTCGCGCTCGCAGGAATAACGGCAGATGACACTAAGTTCTACCACGTCATCGCCAAGCTCGACGCCCGCACAGCGCGATGCGTGCGGAGCGTGGTACAGCAGCCACCCGCCGACGACAAATACGGCGAGTTAAAGGCTACCCTCATCGAGTGTTTCGCGCCCTCAGCCGAAGAGACAGCTAAGAGGCTACTGGCTATGGACGGCCAAGGAGAACGCAGACCGATCACCCTGATGGAAGACATGCTTCAGTTGAGGGAATCAGACAACGACAGCTTCCTCTTCAAGCACATCTTCCTCAGCAACCTCCCGACACACATGAGAGGCACCCTATCCAGCATGCGTTGTGAAACCCAGCGGGATTTCCGTGCGCTGGCCCGGGAAGCGCAGCGGCTCCTCAACTCCTGCGGCGAGCAGATGGCCACAGCAGCAGCGGCAGACCTCGGTGCGGCGGCCCGGGGCAACTAAGAGCCGGAGACAGCGGAGCCGAATCCACCCACCATGGCACCGGCGCGGCCACGACGCAGCGGAGGAGATGACCTCTGTTATTATCACCAGCGTTTCGCAGAGAAGGCACACAGGTGTGTGCCACCGTGCAGTTACAAGAGCTCGGGAAACTCCAAAGCCGGGATCCGTTAGCAGCTTCGGCTCTCGGCGAGACCAATAAGCTGCTCTACATCACTGACGAGAGCTTCGGGCGGCATTTCCTCATAGACACCGGAGCTCAGGTGAGCTTCATCACCCCGACCTACGCTGACCGGGTGGCTGGCCCCCGCGGCGACGGGGCAACGGCGGCAAACGGCTCGAGCATCAACACCTATGGAGAAAGGACTTTGTCTCTGTCCTTACACGGCCGCACTTATGAGTGGAGTTTTATCATAGCGGCGGTGAGTTTCAACATGTTAGGTGCTGATTTCTTGTGCTCACATGGGTTGTTAGTTGATCTTGCCAACAGACGATTAGTAAATGCACTGTCTTTCTATTCTATTCCTTGTGCAGCTCGAGTGTCCCCACCACCCGTGCAGGCCAACGTTACCACAGCAGGCGGTAAGTTTGACACACTCCTCACCCACTTTCCAGCACTCACAGTTCCCAAATTTTTGGCAACAGTGGCGAAACATGGGGTGGAGCATTTTATCACCACAACTGGCTCCCCTGTTTTCGCGAAAGCTCGGCGCTTAGACGCTGCCAAGCTCGCCATAGCACGCGATGAGTTCGCCAGCCTGGAAAAGCTGGGCATTATTCGCCGTTTGAAAAGCCCATGGGCTTCGCCACTGCATATGGTCCCTAAAGCTGAAGGCTCCTGGAGACCTTGCGGCGATTACCGCAGACTAAACAACGCTACAGCGCATGACCGCTACCCAATCCCACACATTCAGGATTTTTCGGTGCATTTAGCGGGGGCGTGCATATTTTCTAAAATAGACCTGGTTCGCGACTACCATCAAGTTCCAGTCCGACCGGAGGATGTCCCTAAAACAGCCGTAATAACCCCTTTTGGGCTTTTTGAGTTTTTGCGCATGCCGTTTGGTCTTAAAGGCGCAGCACAAACATTCCAGCGTATGATGGACGCTGTGTTACGCGATCTCCCCTTCGTGTTCGTCTATCTCGACAACATTTTAGTCGCCAGTACGTCCGAGGAGGAACACGAAAAACACCTCACTACAGTTTTTCGGAGGTTGGGAGAACACGGGTTAATAATTAATCCAGCCAAGTGCCAGTTCGGCGTGGCGCAGATCGATTTTTTGGGACACCGCGTCTCCACAGAAGGGGCAGTCCCATTGCCCGATAAGGTGCGCGCAGTGGCAAATTTCCCCCGACCACAAACGGTCAAATCATTGCAGGAGTTTTTGGGAATGGTAAATTTTTATAACCGTTTCCTGCCCCACACAGCTCAGCTCATGCAACCATTGTATGCTGTGCTCAGAAAACAAAAACCCTCCAACGCGGTCGTGTGGTCCCCGGAGCGGGAGCGCGCATTCGCGGAAGTAAAAAGAGCCTTGGCTGACGCCACGCTTTTAGCCCACCCCGAACCATCGGCCCGCATAGCGCTCACCACGGACGCATCAGATTCGGCCATAGGGGCGGTCGTGGAACAACACGTGGACGGAGTTTGGCAGCCGTTAGCGTTTTTCAGCAAATCCTTGAACGAAACCGAGCACAAATACAGCACGTTTGACAGAGAGCTGTTAGCGCTCCATTTGGCCATTCGCCATTTCCAGTTCTGGCTGGAAGGTCGGCGTTTCACGGCTTTTGTCGACCATAAACCGCTCACTTTCGCGATGTCTAAAATTTCAGAACCTTGGTCGGGCTGGCAGCAGAGGCATCTGGCCGCAATTTCGGAATTTACTACGGACATTCAGCACGTAGCGGGTAAACTCAACATAGTGGCAGACTGCCTCTCCCGCGCCGTGACATCACCAGGGCACGCGGAGGTAGATTATACTACCGCAGCCGTAGGGCACAAGAGCAACGTGGAAGCGTATGCGGCCCCAGTTCACATAGGGATAGATTACGCGGCCATGGCAGCGGAACAGGGTAGTGATGCGGACGTGCGCGCACTCCAGTCTGGACCAACAGGGTTAAGGCTGGAGAGCAGGTGTTTGCAAACCGGTATGCCCCCTTAATCTGCGACGTGTCAACTGGGCGACCACGCCCGGTAGTCCCGGCCACGTGGCGCCACCGCGTTTTTGACTCTGTTCACTCCCTGGCACACCCGGGAGTGCGCGCTTCGGTGAAGATGGTTGCGGAAAAGTTTGTTTGGCCGAGCCTGCGCAAGCACATGAAAGAGTGGGCACGAACCTGCATGTCTTGCCAGCGGGCCAAAATTCACAAGCACACGAAAGCCCCTTTAGAGCCGTTCCGAATCCCGGCCAAGAGATTTGATCATGTGCATGTCGACCTCGTGGGCCCTCTGCCGTCGTCGCAGGGGTTCACACATCTTTTGACAATGGTAGACCGAACCACGCGTTGGCCAGAAGTGGTCCCACTAACATCAACCACGGCTGCAGAGGTGGCACGCATTTTTTTAATGGCCTGGGTAGCGCGTTTCAGGGTTCCGTCGGACATTACGTCCGACAGAGGACCTCAGTTTGTCTCCGAGCTTTGGTCAGTGATGGCCAGCAGCTTAGGGGCGACAATCCATCGCACTACCGCGTATCACCCCCAGGCTAACGGTTTATGCGAGCGTTTTCACAGGTCTTTGAAGGCAGCCCTCAGAGCGTCGCTTATGGATGCAGATTGGGTAAACAAACTACCGTGGGTTTTATTGGGGTTGCGTTCTGTGCCCAAGGAGGATCTGAATGCCTCCCCAGAAGAGTTAGTTTTTGCACAACCTCTCAGGCTGCCCGGTGAGTTCTTACCAGAGCATCCAGAGCCAGAGCGCCTCCCAGCTCTGACACCACTAAGCGGCACGGAAGTGGACATGCTCCCGGGCCCTGTTCATCACACTTTTCCGCGGGTGTTTGTTCCTCAGGCTTTAAAAAATGCCGAGTTTGTTTTTGTCAGGCACAAGGCTTTAAGACCGACCCTCCGGCTGCCATATGATGGTCCATTTAGGGTGCTGGAAACTGGTGATAAGCATTTTGTGCTAGATTTAGGTCAGTATTGACAGACTAAAGCCTGCTTTTGTGATGAACGACGAGTCTGTACGGGTGGCGAGGGCACCTCGACGTGGCAGACCCCCCAGGGAACATGTCCCGGACCCCCCGCAGGGATCAAATAACCACTGTCTTCCTCAGGCTGCAGATTCTTTGCAGGACAGCGCCGCTGGGACGGCGAGGCCTGCGTACAGCAGATTCGGAAGACGGTTGAAACCCAGACGACGTACAGACTGATGTTTGATGTGATCATGTGGCATAAGCTATGCTGTTGGTGTTATCACTGAATTTTTTTTTTTTAATGCGAGCACGTTGTGTAGACTATACTGTTGGCATTATCACTGAATTGTTAATGTGATCATGCTGTATAGACTATGCTGTTGATGTGGTCGCTGAATTTTTTTTTTATGTGATCAAGTTGTATAGTTATGCCATTGATGTCATCATATTTTGTGAACCCCAATATATTGTCCATTCTTCGACGTTTGGGGGGGGCTGTGGCTCATGTATTAATGCCTACATATGTATAAGCACAAGGGGATGTTTAAGATTGCATATGTGGACTGACCTCACGTCTTAGAGGAGGACAATAGGTCTGGACCGCCCATGGAGAGCAGCAGGGAGACGGAGACACGGCGGTAAGGACCTGAAAGGACTTCCTGACCCCCTGGGGCCAGGTGGAGGACTGAAGGAGGACTGAAGGACATTGAGGGGGAGTTATGATCAATAAGGTGATTCGACAAGGATGTGTGATTTGGCTTTTGATGTTGTATGCATAAATAAGGGGGTCCTGACTTAGTTCAGCCTCTTCTGTTTCTGAGAGATATGTTGGGGATGTGACTACAACATTAAAACCTGAATTATGAAACAATTCAGCTTCTTCATTTCACGCTCCCCACAATATCGATAATAATGGTACTCAGCATATATATTCAACAATAACTACCTTTTTTCATTGAAGACACATTGCAATATTACTGTCCTTTATTTTTATATTGTTCAGAAATCATTTCTTTATATGTTGATTTAAATATATGGATGTTTGGACATTGCCCCCGTTTCTCCCCCAACCCATTCCACAATTTTACCCCACACACAGACACAAAAAAACCTTTCCTAGTAGATCTTACTAGGTGCATTTTAAATTTTGTGTTCCCCCGTAAATTATATTTCCCTTCTCTCTCACTGAAAATATTTTGTATATTGTGTGGCAAAAGGTTTTTACTGACTTCAAACATTAACTATGCTGTATAATAATCAACCAGATCCCGTAATTTCAATAACTTTGAATGTAAAAACAATAAATTAGTATGTTCAAGATACCCGACTTTGTGTACAACACGGACTGCCCTTTTTTGTAATATTAGCAATCAAGTAAGTGTACTTTTATAATTGTTACCCCAGACCTCTATACAATAGGTCAAGTATGGAAGTACTAATGAGCAATACAAGATATGAAGCCATTTGTAATCTAGGACTTGCTTAATTTTATTTATAATTGCAATATTTTGTGCGACTTTGTTTTGTATGTATCTAACGTGTGGTTTCCAACTAATTTTATCATTGAGAATGACACCCAAAAACTTTATCTCCTTAACATTTTCAATAATTACATTAGATAGACAGATATGTATATCTTCTTTATTTTTACAATTACCAAACATCATTACCTTAGTTTTATCTATATTTAGTGATAATTTATTACTAACCATCCATTTTTTAAGCTTATTTAATTCATTATTTAGAGTATGGATTAGTTCCTTATAATTATTTCCAGAATAAAATATATTAGTATCATCGGCAAATAATATTATTTTTAATAATTTAGAAACTTGGAATATATCATTTATATATACTGTATGTTAAATAATTTGACCTTCTCTAACCTTTTGAATGCACATGTCCAACTGTTCAAAGTTTCAGCACTTTTTGCATAACTTGCTGTTCTCCCAACAAGGTGCTTCAAGGCAAAATTCACAACAGGTGTTTGAGCCATGAATCGACCAACAAATTTTCTGGTTCATTTAGAATTGGTATTTAAACAGTACTCTTCATCATGATGTTCACATTTTGAAATCACAAGACCAAGATGACACCTAACAATTGGTCAACAGTACCTCGCCATTTGCGAGGCTTCAAACAGGATGTTCTCAGAGGGAAGTGGCCACTGAGCTGAAAGTGTCACAGAGTGTCATCAGCAGGTTGCGACAGAAATACAGAGACTGGAAGAGTCACAGAAAGGCAGAGAAGTGGACGTCCTCTGGCCACATCCCACGTTGATGACCACTTCATTGTGAACAGTGCCCTATGGAACTGGATGATGAAGCCACTCAATACCAGGCATGTTTAAGGGAGGTGAAAGGCACCCAAGTGTCACGTTAGACCATTCAAAACCATTTACATCAGCGTGGTCTGCATGCTAGATGGCCTGCAAGGGTACCCGACCACACCACCAGGCACAGGCAGTCTTGCATGGGCTAGGGAGCATTTACTCTTGACAAGGGACCAGTGGGCCTCAGTGCTGTTCTTTGATGAAAGTCGATTCACACTGAGCAGAAATCATGGCCGCCAACGATGTTGGAGATGTCAAGGAGAGTGCTATGCATCAGTCACTGGCCACAGTTACATGGGCAAAATTTCTTAAATCTGATTACAATTCAGATCAGAATCTTACTATTTACATGGATCCTGAAAAAGCTGATCTGATTAGGACGTGTGTTTCCATGTGTCACACGTTTGAACGGAATAAATCATTCTGAAATGCGCACATCAACATTCCGAAAATAGTAGAAGAAGCAACTTCCGGTGTTAGCCAGCTCCGCTTCGTGTTGAAATGGACCTGTATTGTGTTATTCAGACTGTACTTTTGCTTCTGCTGGTCTCTGTAATGAAGCTACAAGTACATACTTCTGCATATGACGAACAGAGGGAGACAGCAGGACGATACAGACCAGTTTTGTTTTACTCCTGCTATGTTTTCCGCTAGCTGCTGCTAAGGCGGAAATACATCATGTCGACGTGCGGCTGGTGTACAGACATGCGCAGTAAACATATTTTCTGCCCTATGTTCGGAGTAAGTGTTTTCATGCGCACCATTCCGATTAACAATCGGCATAACCCACCCCTCTCAATTGGAATGAAATTTTGATCCGAATGAGCATGATCGGGTTAGAATATTCAGATTGCCGTGCTTACATGTAGCATTTTTATTCCGATCAGGCTTTTAATCCGGTTACTTGTGTCCATGTAAACATACTGTTGTCACCATATTACAGCCTGGGCAGGTGTGTCTAGTCAATACAGAACTGCCCTACACCTTATGAATGGTACAGTGACAAGCCGATACTACCTGAATAACACCATTAATCCAGTTATTGTGCCCCTGCCTGAACAACACAGGCCTAATTTCATCTTCATGGATGTAAATGCTCCAGCTCATCGAGGTGGCATCATTAGGGAACCATTGCTGGAGGCTGGGGTACCTCCAATGGAGTGGCCTGCACTTTCTTCAGACCTGAATCCCATAGAAAACCTATGCAGGGTTTCCTCTGGTAACATTTCTCGGTGGCGGGCCGCCTTGCCAGAAATTTTACCACTGCGCCAAGGAGATATGAATTTATTAAGAAAAATATATGAAGCAATGACTTTCCGCAAGCGCGTACACGAACAACGCACGTGGCCGTCATCTGCGTGGAGTTTTGAAATGCCCCGCTCCCGCGTGTTTTCTAGTCAGTCAGCAGGCAGTGTCTCGCTAAGCGCGACTGTCTGACAGAGACATGAGTTTATTAAAGTACTTTAAACGCGGAAAAAAATCATAAGAGGTATGTAAGCATTGGAGGCGTTTATCACAGTTTTAACCTGCTGGAAATGGGAGCAATAATGGAAGAGTCGCTTAGCTAAGAGATGTGGTTAGAATTTATATGCAGCCGGCTTCATATGAAGGGAAAGGCAAGGGGGACTGATAAATTGCTGAGGATATACAGTATTTCACCAGCAACTACAATATTAAGTTATGTTCTGTAGGAATTGCAGCAATGAAGAGACTGGCAATTTCTCTCTTTTCTCACACAAGCAAGCGTGCCGTTTTTATTCTCCAGCGGCAGAGACAAAAAGCAACAGCTAAAAATGCTAGCTCTGTTTTCACTCTAAACTGAGGTCCTTCAGCGGCTGCCTAGAGAGGTGCCTGATGAGAAAGCCTGAGAGCACAACTATAACTGCCTAAACAGATCATTCTGTACATGAACACATACTGTGGTGAATTACGTCTTAGAGTCCGCTACAGTTCCCTATTATGTGCCTGGCAGGTTAAGATGACCGAAATTCATTAAGTCAATGACTTTAATCCGTCAGCAGCCTTCAGACAAACTAAACGTGCCAACATTTAATTTCATTATAAGGGAGGTTTTTCATGCTGTCTGGGTGGTGATTAGATTTCTGGAAAAAAAACAAACAAAACAAACAAACTATAAATATAAAGAAATATAACAGAAATAACAGCATCCTTGGTCATTTAAGTTAATTTATTTCATTAAATACAATTTTATTAATTTTTTTCTTTGTAATCAGAGTTAAATTATTGTTCTGTTCTGACTGCAAAATTATGGTCAAAAATGTAAACTGTTATAAGGAAAAAGTAAAAAAAATTACCACAATCCGTTTCAAATTTATTAAAAAAAACCCAGTAATTTTATTTTAAAAAACAGATAAAAATTAGTCATAAAATAATCCACAAATTTATAATAAAGTTTCAAATGTACAAGAAAAGTCAATTTTACAAGAGGAAATTACAAATTTGAGGAACATGGTTTCAACTTTAGACTTACAGAGAAAAGTAGAAAACTATAAGAAAATTGTTATAAATTTTTTGAGAAAAACCTCAAACCTTCAAGACTGAAGTCATTACTCAAGTTTTTAAGTGGGTGCTCTTTGTACCCTTAACTCAATTAGAAATTTTTGGTTGTCTACATTTAATTATTAATTTCAAAGCACTGCTTTTACATGAGTAGAATTTCTGGTTACTATACCCACCTGATCATATAATTCAAGTATGCATGAGTACATTACTATTACGAATGTTTCTTTCCCTTCCCTACTCTCTCAATGGAAAAAAGAAACACTAGAATAAAAATACAAAAAATACACATATTTTTGTCATTTATGTAAACCATGACAAAAAAACCCTACAGGACAAAACATGACACTTGATATTTTCTAACCTGTTTGTATACCACCATAAACAGAGAGAACCTGAAATAGACAGAGCTCAGAGAGGGCAAGATGAGACAGAAGAGAGGAGCCAAGGAGAGGAAAGTGTTCAGGCAGAGGAAGGAGAGAAGGATAACACCACTAAAAAGTCTAAACACAGGATGTCTGGGTGGGACCCCAACTGGCCCAATATTCAAGCCTCGGTTGTACAATACTTCAAATGGTAAGTTCCATATGCAACGTTACTGTGTAAAATTTTAAAAAGAAATAGATAGTATAAAATTAACATATTCTGGTATGTTTACTGCCCCCCGGGAAAACTATGTTGACACCATGCCAAGGTCTTTAAGCCAGAGAAAACACTGCTATGAGATCAGCTCAGTTGCCATGTAGAGGCTCGTAACCCTGCACCCCACAACCTCAATGACCTGAGGGCCGCCCTTCAAGAAGAGTGGAATGCCATGTCTCAGCAGACAATAAGTCAACTTGTGAACAGCATCAGACATCGTTGTCAAGCTGGAATTGATGCTCAAGGACACATGACAAGTTAGTGAGACAGACATTTTTTGTTGTGGTATGCTCACCACTGTTGTTGGCTTTTGTTTCAATAAATTGTTTAAGATGTGGAAATCACTATTGCATGCTTCTACTTAAATGCCCTACTTTCATGATATGATATCACTGTAGCGTGAACTTTTTACATTTTCCATAAATTTCACCCGAAAGCCAAATATCCCTAACTTTTTGTGTGAGTAGTGCACACGCGTGCACACTTACAACCCTAAGTTTTCATACACTGTATAAAAAGACAACATTTTTTCTCACCGACATTGAATCACACTAAACTTTTCCCGTTTTAGGTCAGCTAGGATTACCAATATTTAAAGAATTGTTTTATTACTTTCTTCAAAGTCAGACGTTTATAGACACTAAGATTACTATGACTTGAAACAATTTAGGAAAGCCCAGATGATGATGTCATGGCTTTGGAAGCTTCTGATGGGTTAATGGACAACATGTGAGTTAATTGGAGGCACACCTGTGGGTGTATTTTAAGGCACACCTCAAACACACTGCTTCCTTGTGTGACATCATGGGGGGAAAAAATCAAAAGAAATCAGCCAAGATATCAGGAAGAGAACTGTGGACCTCCACACGTCTGGTTAATCCTTGGGTACAATTTTCAGATGCTTTAAGGTGCCACGTTCATCTGTTCAAACAATTATATTCAAGTACAAACACCATGGGAATGTCCAACCATACCACTCAGGAAGGAGACGGGTTCTGTGTCCCAGAGATGAACGAGTTTTAGTCTAAAAATGTGTGTATCAATGCCATAACAAAAGCAAAAGACCTTGTGAAGATGCTGGCTGAAGCTGGTAAAAGAGTGTCCTTGTCCACAGTGAAACGAGTCCTGTATCCGCATGGGCTGAAAGGCCACTTCGCGAGGAAGAAGCCATTACTCCAAAAGCAACATTAAAAAAAAGCCAGATTACAGTTTGCAAATGCACACAGGGACAAAGACCTTAATTTCTGGAGACATGTCCTGTGGTCTGATGAAACTAAAACTTAACTGTTTGGTCATAATGACCATCGTTAATCAATCAATCAATCAATCAATCTTTATTTCGGATAGATTAATAGTACAGATTAAAGAAACAGAATAATATAACAAAGGGGGAAAGAAAATCCAACAAAGTCAAATTAGACAATCACTCCTCTGATTATACAGTTCAACATAAGTTATCCGAAATGGGTGATGGCTGAAGCCGCAGCTTATATTGCCCACCCATATTCCATCCAAGAATTCAAAAGAAAAACAAAACAAGAGCGATTACAATTCAGAACAAAGCTAAGACAAAATGTGACAAAAAAAAAACTAAGCAACAACACAACGCAGACTGGATATGACAATCCTTATATGATTTTATATGTCATCTTGTATATATGTTTGGAGTATTTCGTCCTTTAGTTTTTGTTTAAATTGTCCAAGCGTTGTACATGATTTTAATTCAGGTCCAAAATCGTTCCATAATCTGACTCCTTGCACTGAAACACAGTGCTGCTTGGTGGTAGTTCTCACTGAAGGTTTTTGAAATATACATGTTCCTCTGAAATGATATTGCTTCTCCCTTATTTGGAACAGCTTTTGGATATTTGCGGGCAGTGATAGTTTCTTCACTTTAAACATTATTACTGCAGTTTTAAAGTCAACCAGATCTTTCAACTTGAGAGCATTTAATTTAAGAAAAAGTGGGTTTGTTGGTTTCCTGTAAGCAGCTTTGTTTATTATTCTAATAGCTCTCTTCTGAAGCATAAAGACTGGATATACGTTTGTTGTTTTTTTTTTTATTTAAGTTTTTGTAAAGGGTATACACATCATTACAGCATTGCAAGTTTACATTTTCATCATGTTCCCTTTTTTTTGTTTTTTGACAACATTGGAAGAATAATTATTACAACACCCCTTTTTTTTAAGTGAAAGAAAAAGTGAAATTAAAGAAATAAAAAAAAACAAACAAAACAAAAGAGCAAAAAACAAAAAAAAAAGAAAAAAGAAAAAAATTAAAATAAAATAAAATAAAAATAAACAAATAAAAATAAAAGAGCATCTGAGTAGCGTTGGAACAAAGAGCGGTGCCATTATTGAAATGGTATTTGTCAAAGATTAGATCTAATGGAAGACACATATGCGATCCAGGGTTGCCAAAAGTTCAAGAACCCATCCATGTCCTGTCTCAGTGCGAATGTCAACTTTTCCATCGAGTAAATGTCTTGGATCACGTTAATCCAATCTTCAGGTGTAGGACAGTCCTTCAACATTTTTTAGTTAGGGCTTTTTTACTTGCCAATATTAAAACAGTGAATAAGTATTTTTCTCCTCGTCTTTCCAGTGAATCCGGTAGTAAACCCAAATACAAAGTTACAAAAGAAAAGGGGACTGTTATTTTGAATATTTTCCCCAATATTGTCTGTACATTGGTCCAATATTGGTGGATAACTGGGCATGACCAAAACACATGAAAATGATTTGCAGTCTCTTCACCACACAAGCGCCAACAATTCAACTCCTTATGAGTAAATTTGTTTTGTGCAGGTGTTCTGAAAAATCTTACCAAATTTTTCCATCCAAATTCTCTCCACTGCAGGGATGAGGTACTTTTCCATTGTTGTTTATTTAGCTTTTCCCATATTTCCAGTTGTAAAGTGAAATTCCCCTGTTTTTCCCATTTCTCTTTTATATATGATGTGTTGTCTCCTTTTAAGTCTTTAAGACCTTGGTATATTTTAGAGATGTATCTGATCCCTGGGATCCCTTTATATGCCATTAAGAAGACCTTCAGAACACCTGACTGGGCCCTTTCCAAATCCTCCTTTTTAAGTATATTGTTTATGTGGTGTCTAAGCTGAAAGAACCTGTAAAGGTCTTGATTTATTAGACCTTGTTTTTTCAAATCTTCAAAACTTCTTAATCCGTTCTCTTTCCACTTTTTAAATCTAGTGTCTGTTTTATTAGGAGTAAAGTCTTGATCATGGGAGCTAAGCATGAAGCATGAACAAGATATAAGGTAGAATATTTAAGCATTTGCACAGGCATCTGACTGATCTGAAGCAAATAGCAAGTTCACAAAATATAGATTGTATTATATAAAAAAAAACAAAAAAAAAACTATGATGTACAAAGTTGCTATAAAATTTTGATGTTGGAAAACTACAGAAGAGAGTTAATGTTATGTCATTAAAAGCAGTAGAGTCAGGGTGATTGAGAGGAGAAAGAAGAGTGGTTTTGTCTGATCCTTGTGAGTGAGGAGCAGTTAATGGCTATAGCGGGAGACAGAATTTTTTTTTTTTTATTTTGGGGGGATTACCACGAATGTGGGAAGGGGGAATTTGTTTGTGTGTAGTTTGTAGGATGAATGTTCAACCACTCATGTTTTTGCTTCACTGTATGAGCATGTTTATATTGCGAGGTAATCCCAAATTCCTTATTGATCATAGACCAAAGCGTTAATCTTAATTTAACTTCATGGAATTGCAGAGGTCTACAAAATTTAAAAAAAACTTAAACAAGTTATGAATAAAATAAAAGACATAGGTTCAAAAATTGTGTTTTTACAAGAAACTCATCTAATAGAGGAGGATGTAAAAAGAATTAGGAAAAGATGGCAGGGAAGTGTGTTCACCTCATCATTTTCATCTCGAGCCAGGGGAGTTATGACTCTCATACACAAAATAGTCCCATTTCAAGTGAAAAATGTAATTGGAGACAAATTAGGAAGATATCTAATCATCCAAGGATCTTTGTTATTAGAAAATATAAATTTGGTGAACTTATACGGTCCCAATATAGATGATCAAAATTTCTTTGCTAATTTATTTCTTATTTATCATCACTTACAGGGCAACATATAATAGCAGGGGATTTTAATTGTACATTGAATCCCAGTATAGATAGATCAACAGGACTGGACTGTACGCACAATGGATGCAGGATGACCATTAATCATTTTATGAAAGAATTGAGATTGGTAGATATATGGAGAGAAATGAAACCACAAGTTAAAGCCTACTCTTGTTATTCTAATACCTACAAGAGATTCTCACGTATTGACTATTTTTTGATCTCCACAGAATTAAGGTCCAAGATTCAAAACTGTTTCTATGATAACATTGTGATCTCTGATCATGCACCCTGCTGTTTAATATATGTAGATAAGAAATTGACAAAGGAACCAGGTAGGTGGCAATTTCAGCATAAATGGCTTCAGGATGAGGAATTTGTTAAGTACATAGAAAAACAGATAGATGAGTTCTTTGATATCAATACTACACAAACATCAGCATGTATAAAGTGGGAGGCTTTCAAAGCTTTTATTAGGGGCATATTATTAGTTATACAGGTTCAAAATCTAAGAAGACTCGAGAGGAGAGAGTCCAATTGGAGCATAAAATAAAAATTCTCCAAGAAAAAGTGTATGCAGGAAGTGACCCAAAGTTAGAGAACAAATTACTGATTCAGAGAGCTGAATATGACAAAAAAAATCAGCGAATAGAGCTGCCTCGAGTCTTCTAAGATTGAAGCAATCTTTTTATGAACAAGGTGAAAAATCAGGGAAATTATTGGCATGGCAGATTAAACAATTAGAATCTAAAACACCAATTACCAGTATTATAAGTAATGGACAGGCAGTTGTAGATCCTTTAGAAATTAACAGTGCCTTTAGAGATTATTATGAAAAACTATATGATACAAAAAATGAAACTGACTTAACAAAACTAAATGGGTTTTTGGACGGATTATCTATACCGTGTATTCCAAATGAAAACAGGGAGATACTGGAGTCTAAAATTAGTCAAGAAGAAGTTGGGCTAGCCATTGATAATATGAAATCAGGAAAAAGTGCAGGACCAGATGGTCTTCCAGTTGACCTCTATAAAAAAATTAAGAATAAATTAAAAAAACCACTTTTGGAAATGGTTTTAGAAGCATTTCAAAATAGTAATTTACCACTATACATGAGTAATGCCTTAATTATACTGTTGCCAAAACCAGGTAAACCCGCTAATAAATGTGAAAATATGAGACCAATAAGCCTATTAAATGCTGACCTTAAGATAATCTGTAAAATTTTAGCAAGACGACTACAAGAAATATTACCAAATATTATTAACCGAGATCAGAACGGCTTTATAAAGGGAAGACAAGGCTTCCATAATGTAAGAAGACTATTTAATATTATCTATTCTAATAAAGAAGCACCGGATACAGCTCTCCTATCATTGGACGCCGAAAAGGCCTTTGATAGGGTCGAATGGCCCTTTCTTTTTAAGTCCTACAAAGGTTTGGACTTGGAAATAATTTCATAAAATGGGTTCAGATAATATACAATAATGCTACAGCAGAAATCCTAACAAACAGCAATATTTCAAAATCAATAAAAATCAATAGAGGATGTCGACAAGGCTGTCCACTTTCTCCTTTACTGTTTACTATGGCAATTGAACCTTTAGCGATGGCAGTACGTTTACATCCACAAATATATGGAATTAAAATAGGACCAACAGAACATAAAATCTCCTTGTATGACGATGACATAATTTTATGTCGAATCTTAAAGGCCAAATGTTACCTAATTTTTTTTGCCAAGTGCCTACGAATTATGATAAAATACACATAGCTTAAACCAAATATTCATACCGGAGACCATATCACCCACCCGTTTTTACATAATTGTACAAAATACACCAGGCGAAGGCCCCGCCTTGCTCGCTGGCTTGTGACAGCCAATCCAGACCGCGGCCATGACTTTGACGTCACAAACTGTACCCTGGCTGCCCTGCCTATCCACATTCACACTTATCAACATTGGACAATCATGACGGAAAGTGCCAGCGATTGTTAAGAAATTAGTTTAGTTTTGTCCTCTGGTAAATCGGACTTGGAATTCAGGGAAGACGACACCCCAGATACTGATGACAGTGGTTCAGAAAGTGACAGAGGCATAGAACCTTACGGGTTTGAGCCATCCGAGACGGAATCAGATGCTTTGTCTGATGACAACAGTTCCGACGATGACCAGAGAACAGAACCAGTGGAAAATGTCATTGAATTGGACATTAATCGCCTCCAAAATTGGGAAGCCGAAGGGGGTCTGTCGAGGGCGCACCATAAATATTGATTTTTCGGAAGCCATTATTATTACAGTGGAGGAGAGCCGCTGCTGTCAAGAAATTGACCAAATCAGAATGAGAATGGAGGCGCACCTGTCAAGTGATACGTTTTCGCCGTATTTTAATACGGGGAAAATGCAATTTTAGCAAATACGGGCGTATTGCCATTTCTGTACGCCCAAAAGAAAAATATACGGGGTAAAAATTAGTGAGTGTGTTGAGGAACACGTTGTGTGTGTGACCCCCACAGCTAGGGGGGCTGGCAGAGCGCTCAGCCTGAGCTATTATCACTACAGTTAGAAGTGTGGACTCAATCATTAGGCTGATGGCCGGGGCGGGCAGATCGCTCAGCGTGAGCTATTCTCACTACATTGAGAAGTGTGGACTCAATCATTACGCTGATGGCTGGGGCGGGCAGATCGCTCAGCGTGAGCTATTCTCACTACAATGAGAAGTCATTAGGCTGATGGCCTCACACTTTGAACTGTCCTGTGGCTCCGGAACAGAGAGGAATCGCCTTCCAAATCCAGAATTCTGCTTTGTTTATTTTGAGCAGGACGCTGAGTTGTGTTGTTATTGTCAAATATCCATGAATCCTTAAAATATTTGACAATAACAACACGAATTACATTTAAAACATTTCCCAGACAAGTGTCCCTTATTACCCCGCTGTCCCTTATAGCCCCGTTTTACGGTATTAAAATACGGCGAAAACGTATCACTTGACAGGTATGAAAACATTTCCCAGAAAAGTGTCCCTTATTGCCCAGCTGTCCCTTATAGCCCTGTTTTACGGTATTAAAATACGGCGAAAACGTATCACTTGACAGGTATGAAAACATTTCCCAGAAAAGTGTCCCTTATTACCCCGCCGTCCCTTATAGCCCCGTTTTACGGTATTAAAATACGGCGAACACGTATCACTTGACAGGTATGAAAACATTTCCAAGAAAAGTGTCCCTTATTACCCAGCTGTCCCTTATAGCCCCGTTTTACGGTATGGGTGAAATATCCAATTTTTTCTTTCTTGTTGCTCACTTCAATCTTCCAGTCTCCATATAAACAATCAATCGGGATACCCCAAGCACCAAACTAGGGTACAATCCGTTTCGTCACTTCCGCCTTCTTCCCCAGGCGATTCCGGGGGCCGTGAGTAGGAACGTCAGGCCAAGCGCGGCAGTTTTAAATTAACGAATATTCCGGCGTTACTGAAGCATATGCACCAAGACCCGAACGGATCGGTTCCCTTTTATATCTAGTTTCAAGACATTTTAAGGACCCTGTTACGTGACATTTGGCCTTTAAAAAATCAATTCCGACTTCATTGAATTTAATAAAGAATTTTGGGGAAATATCAGGATATAAAATAAATAAAACTAAATCTTCAATATTAATGCTAATTGAGACCCAGAGAAATCACCCAGCTCCTGAGGTAAATCAATTCAAAGTTGTAAATCAGTTTAAATATTTAGGAATTCAAATTTTGCCTAAGCTAGAATCAGTCGCCAGTGCCAACTATGAAGCCTTAATGACAGACATTAATGAGTTACTTCAGAGATGGATGTCACTACCAATGTCGATGATTGGGAGAATTAATATACTTAAAAGTAATATCTTACCAAAAATACTTTATTTATTTCAATACATTCCTTTACCACCACCTTCAGATCTATTCTCAAGAATTAAAAAAAACTTAGTGGAATTTATATGGAACAATAGGAAGGCTAGATTACGTCTGTCCTTACTATATTTACCATTTGATTGTGGAGGTCTGAAATGTCCAAACTTTATGTTGTATTACTGGTCAGCACAACTGAGGTCTATGACATATTATTTTTCATCAAATGATCTCCCTCACTGGACTGAAATGGAATCATACAATTTACCTTTACCTCTTCCCATATTCATATACTCAGACTCGGCAAAAAAATTACAGAAACAAGTTAAAAATCCATTTGTAAAGCATATGATCAAAATATGGTGTGAAACCAAAAAATATCTAAAAGAACCACACTTATTGTCACAATTTAGCCCAATATGGGGTAATCAATATTTTAAACCAGGGATAGTGGATGCTGTATTTAAAGTATGGAATTTAAAATGGATTCAAAAGATTCGAGACTTATATTTGTCAGGTTCAGACAACATAATGTCTTTTGAAGAACTGAGGATCAAATTTAATCTTAATAGAACACATTTTTTTAAATATCTTCAACTTAGGAACTTTATTCGATCAAATCAAAATAATGCTCTCATCCGACCTACTTATTGATCCTTGGAAAAAATCTTGACGAAAGATAGTAAGAGAAAGGGTATTATTTCAGAGTTTTATAACTCACTGACATTATCCTCAAGTGAAAACTCACAGAAAAGATTGAATTATTGGAAAGAAGACCTGCAAACTGAAATTTCAGAGGAACAATGGGAATTGGCTTGTACAGAAGCTCAAACCAAATCAATAAATGTACGTCTTAAATTGATACATTTTAAATGGTTAATGCGGATGTATGTTACACCGGTGGAGTTAAATAGATATAACAAAAACATACCAGATACGTGCACAAAATGTTTGGAAAGTAAAGGAACCCTATTTCATTGTTTACGGGAATGTAGAAAAATTAGAATGTTTTGGGAAGAGGTGAGGGTAACAATTGAAAAAATTATTTCAAAACAAATCATACTGAATCCTTAACTGTTTTTGTTGGGTCTTTATCCAGAAAAGCATAACTTTAATAAGAGTGAGAGAGCATTCATAGACCTCAGTTTGCTTAACGCCAAAAAATGTATTGCACTATTGTGGAAAAAGACTCATAGACCAGATGCGACTCAGTGGTTAAGACAGATGTTAACAAACCTTCCACAAGAAAGAATAACATACATACTGAAATCAAAGGAAATTGTGTTTGAGAATATATGGAGACCTTTCATTGATTATGTAAAGAATTTAAACATAACTTTTGAAGTAGAAGGTGAATGATGTGTGTGGACCTTGTAAATTCCAAACTGGTGAATGTATAATATGTATACTTATGTAATGGATTGCCTAGACTAAACAGAGGAGCATTGTTGAAGACCTGCCTTTGTTAGTGGTTGTCGGTGTTTTTAGTACTTATTTTTTTAATTACTTTAGTGTTACATTGTTTGTGTTATGTTTGTAAAAAAAAAAAAAGGTTCAATAAAAATATTGTGGAAAAAAAAAAGTCTTGATCATAGGCAATCCATTGCAGAAATCGATAGGGTTCTTTAGTTTGATTCTCTCTGACAATCTTAAACCAAATTTTTAGCGGGGTCTCTATCCACGGGTTAGTGTTATTCAAAAGTTTAGGTATGGCATTATTCCCTATTATCGCCTGTAGGGGAATGTCACTTGTTATTTGGCATTCCATCTCCTTCCATTGTGCAGTGTAGACTGGGTTACATATCTCTACTAAAGTTTTAATTTGTGCGGCTTTAAAATAGTCCCTGATATTTGGCAGCGCGAGCCCACCATTGTCTTTGTTTAGCTGTAGGGTTCTATATCTGATTCTAGGTCTCTTGCCCTGCCATATGAATCTTGAGATCCTTCTGTCCCGTTCTTGCCATGTTTTTTTGGGAGGTTCTACCGGTATTGTTTGGAAAAGGTATAGAAGACGTGGAAGTATATTCATTTTGACTGCTTCAATTCTTTGTGCAGTACCCAAGAATGGTATCATATTCCATCCTGCTAGATCAGATTTTATTTTTGCCACCAGTGGATCATAGTTTAGTGTTATAATTTTGTTGAGTTGTTTCGGGATATTGACCCCCAGATATTTCAGAGATTCCATCTCCCAGTTAGTTTTGAGTTTGCTTAGTAAATATTGATTTGGGTCATAGTTGAATGTTAAAACTTGGGTTTTATGCATGTTTAGTTCATACCCCGATAACTCTCCATACTCTGAAAAAACTGAGATTAGTTCTGGAAAAGAGGTGTCCGGCTGCCCCAGGTATATTAAAATGTCATCAGCAAAGAGTGCTATTTTATGTTCCTTCTGACCAAGTGTAATACCTTGAATTTTTTGATTCTGTCTTATCCATTGGCTCAGAGGTTCTATGAAGATTGCAAAGAGCAGTGGAGACAAGGGGCAGCCCTGACGACATCCTCTTTCCAGCTCAAAAGATGATGATAAATTACCATTAATCCTTATTTTAGCTGTTGGTTTTTTATATAATGCCTGGATAGTTCTAATGAAGTTGTTATGAAAATTGAAACTGGATAAGATTCTATATAGGAAAGACCAGTCAACCGAATCGAATGCTTTTTCAGCATCTAATCCCAATATAGCTGCATTTAAGTTATATTTTTTTATATGATGAATTATGTGTAAAGTACATCTAATGTTGTCTTGTGTCTGTCTTTGTCTTATAAAACCTGTTTGGTCTAAATGAATTAAGTCTGTCAGTATATTTTCTAACCTTTTGGCAAGGACAGTGGTAAAAAGCTTATAGTCCTGATTTAATACACTGATTGGTCTGTAGTTGGAGCAGTCTAGTTTATCCTTTTCAGGTTTAGGTATGACTGCAATGACCCCTTCTCTCCAGGAGGGGGGATTTCCCCTGTGTGGAGGATATAGTTAAATGTTTTCAGGAGGAGAGGAGATAGTTGCTGTGTAAAGGTTTTGTACCACTCTGCTGTATAGCCATCTGCTCCTGGGGATTTGTTAGCTTTAAGTTTCATAATTGCTTTTTCTAATTCTTTAGGTTGTATTTCTGACAGTGTGGCGGTTCGGTTAACCCCCACAATAGATTAAGGACAGTCAGCTCGCTTCTCTTGGTTTTTTCCGCTGCACTACTGAGATGTAATGTGCCATTCATGCTTTGTGATGTTAATGCGCCGTTCATGTGTAGTGTTCATGCGTCCTGTCCTTACTGTGACCTAGAGATTGAGATCAATATGTAGATGTGCCTTGTAACCTCTTTGTCCTGCAAGCTGGAGCAGAGGCCAGCAATCTGCCTATTGTTATGTCTGTCTCTTAAATGCAAATGTCTCAACTGCTGTGAATACCCTTTGATGTATTGTCTGAGTTGGGTATAAGTACTGCACTGAAATCCATGTTCTCTCTCTCACTCTCACTCACTCTTCAACTGCTGCCGGACACACACACTGTGTGTCTCCTCTTCTCTGAGAGCCGCTGAGCTTGCTCCCGGCGCGCATGCACGACGCCGGGAGCGGAGCTCGTGACGGCGGTATGATTTAATAAACTCTACTTAAAACCAACACCAACGCCGCTTTATTTCATGCCGCTTCAACAGTAGTGTTTTATTTTGAGACTCAGTAAGTTGGGGAAGGTTTAATGTGTTTAGGAATGCTTCGGATGCGTTTTTATGTTTTTTGAGGGAGTACAAGTTCTTATAGTAGTTCTCGAAGCTTTTAAGAATATCCTGAATTCTGAATTTTATTTCCTTTGATACTGGGTCTCTGATTTTGTAGATTGCTCTCTCCGTTTGTTGTTTCCTCAATTTATAGGCTAGTAATTTTGCCGATTTGCTGCCTGCTTCATAGTATTTTTGTTTCAGAAATGTAAGTTTCTTCTGGATTTCTATTGTGTAGAGCGCATTTATTTGATTTTTAATTTCCTTAATTTTGAGCGAGTCATTAGAATGAGTGTTGTCTTTGTGTTCTTTTTCTAGGTTCTTGAGTTCTGACTCTAATGTGGTTAGTTTTTCTTGTCTCAGTTTCTTTTGGATTGCCAGTTTTGCAATAATCTTTCCCCTTATTACAGCTTTGCATGCGTCCCACAGTATTAAAAGGGATACTTCTCCATTATCATTTTCTTCCAAATATCTGAGAATATCTGATTCCAATTCATCTTTCAGTGGTCCTTTCAGGACATTTGAATTTTTCCTCCAAGAAAATGTATTATTTGTGTATTTTTGGATACTTAAGTCCATATAGATCGGACTGTGGTCAGAGAGATCCATCAGTCCTATTTTACATGTTTTTACTCTTCCAATGTCTCTATTAAACATAAAAAAATAGTCAGTCCTTGAGTATGATGAATGTGGTGCTGAGTAAAATGTATAATCTTTTACACTGGGGTTGAATTCCCTCCACACATCACAGATTCCCATTTCTTTTAGTAGCATCCGAGTTTTCCTACTAGAGTGTTATTTTGATGCGGAGAATTACCTGATTCATCCCAGTATGGATTCAGTCTTAGATTGAAGTCTCCACCACATATCACTAAACCTTGGGCTTTAGTTATCATTAGGTCAAATACATTTTTATAAAATTTCCAGTTAGCCCCTGGAGGTGCATATACATTCAGCAGGGTGATATCTTCTTCTAGCCGCCCAAGTACCAAACTGTATCTCCCTTCTTTATCTTTGTGTTCTGATTTTTTTTCAAATGTAATTTTGGTTGAGATCAATGTCGCTACTCCCCTCCTCCTCCCTGACTTATATGAAGATGAAGAGATCATTTTAAACCCTTGTCTATTGAGTTTAGTGTGCTCCACATCTGTTAGGTGGGTTTCTTGTAAAAATATTATTCCTGCTTTGTCTTTTTTCATTTTGCCTAGAATCTTGGATCTTTTAACTGGATTCAGGATCCCTTTTACATTATATGAGATTATTTTGGTTATACCCTGTTTCTCCATTGTGTTGTCTTATTTAGTATAACAGTGTGGTGGCCCTCTTTTATGCTACTCAGAAACTGAAAGAACATTACGAACATAAAAAACATTAAGAACATAGTGTATAAAACTTTAAAACACAAAACTGACAAAAGAACTTCCTGAGCTGAGGTCCTTTTCCACTAGCACGCTTTAGCGCGACACGGGACGGCTCAGCACGCTTTGTACGCTTTTCTACAAGCCCCAACACGGTTTAACAGCCGCGATTCTCAGCCCCGCTGAAGGGCAGGGTACAGCAGTGCTGAGCTGTGCCGTGTTGTGACGTTAACAGACTGGTCGCCGCTGATTGGTCAGGTCGTAACCGGCGCTGATTGGTCAGGTTGTAACCGCCCCTCTCCTCCTCCTCATCTACCAAATCTTCACGACCTTCTCAATAAAGTTTTTGGAAAAAAAAAAAAAAAAAAAAAGAATCTTCACGACCGCCTTTACTCAGCACGCAACCACTGTTGGTGGTTTCTTTTCAGTGTATTGCTGTGCTATTTTCATTTATTCTCTATCAAAAATGGCTTCGCGTAATAAGGGTGTTTCATGGACCAATAAGGAGGTGCAGTGTCTGCTCACTGCATTGTCAGACGAACGTATCCAGCGCGAGTTAGACGGAGCCGACCGGAATGAAAAAATATACCGGGAGGTCTCGACATCGGAGTCCTTTAACGGTGAGTTTTAATTTTTTTTTTTTATTGTGCGTTTTTTCGCAAATATATTCGGTAAGATGCTCAGTTTATTTATGCAATAAAAAAGCTGTTCATTTGTGGATGGATTGGTGCTTTATTGCAGCACACTGCGGACTAAAGCTTTTATTTTAATTATTCATGTGAACAATACGCTGAAATAAGCTTATGTATTCTTGTTAAAAACTATTGTCTTTTCTGTATATCTTGCACTTACGTGCTGTATTTTATTGTGTGCATTTTCCTTGTAGAATCATCCCACGCGTCCGCCGCGACAGCCCGCACGGATTAATTCAACCGAGCCTTCCTGACCCACAGCTGGCAGAGACGGCTTCATCCAACCGAGCCTTGCTGACCCAGTTTGGGAAGCTGGTGTAGAGGCACTCAGTGGTCGGCGTGTATAAAATGTCGATTAACCTTCATGTTGTGTTGCAAAGTTTTTTTTTCTTTTAATATTTTGTATATAATAAAATGGAATTGTTTTGGAAAGTGTGGTTTGTCTGTTATAACACTGAATTATAAAACAGTATAATTACATAGAAATTCCATTGCCTAGTCTGATCAAAATGATGCTGATCTTCCTGTCAGGGGTCAACAATTGTAAAGGTAATGTAATTTTTAACTAGACCAAAAAAGAAATCTTTTTGTAAGCTTTCTGTTCTTTTTATTGAAATATCATAAAAAATTAGCATCAAGTCAAAGTAGGTACAAGTATATGTAAATTGAATGTTCTATCGGCATTCCAAATTCAGAGATTTACAATACTTTAGAAGGAGTGTAGCATCATCTAAACGGAAAATAATAATACTGTTGTTCCAAACGTTGACCTGAAGGTGAAAAACATGAATTTTTTTAATTCAGTACATCCAAAATGCCCTAGGATGTAAAAAATAATACAATTTGGTGTTGGCCAGTGTGCCACCATCTCATTATTTAATACGAATAAAAACAAGTTTCAGCTCATTATTTCTAGGTCATTTGGCAGTTAATTCAAAACAAAAGTGACTTGTGTTGTTGCAGCTTAATTATGAGATAAAATTAATTGTGAGATAAAACCACAGAGCGAGCAAGGCAATAATCCTTGGACCCTTTTTTGTCTCGTGTAAATAAGGACTCAGTTGGGTGCGTAACGTCACGGGAGTGTGGCCCCGCCTCGCTGGGAATCTGCCGCCGCCCCGCTTCTAAAACCTCCTAACACAAACCATCACAGCACAAGCACAACACCGTGCTAATGGAGACAGAAGCATTCCGAGCCGTACTGAAGTGAATCGAGCCGTACCGAGGTGTGCTGGGCTAGTGGAAAACAGGCTTTAGTGACCCTAGAAGAGCCTTGATGGTGTGTAGGCTCTGAGGGAAATTCCTCAGATTCCGTTACGTGCTGAGGGCCCTCTCTTACCCCTGTAAGTTGTCCCATGGTTTTAACGTGAATTTCAGATCCCAATCCGAACTTGTAATGATTTTTTTTTTTTTTATGCCTATACCCTATGAAATTGTGTGCACCCTCCCACCACCATCACAGCAAACATTCACATTAATACAGTATTTGTTAGTGTGGAGAGAACATGTGGATCATTGTCACATTTCTATTTTAACAAGTTTTTTTTTTTTTTTAAAGACTTATTTGTTTCTAGTATTATGACTGTTCCATGAAATGTTTTACCACATGCTGATTCAGCATCTCCTTTAATGTTTGTTACCTTGTAGGAGGGGGGTTGGATGTGCAGATTGACTAAAAATATTGTGACTTCCGGTTATGGCTGCCACGTAGGACGGACGTGTCTCGCTCTGCTCTGCTCCTGGAGAAAAAAATCGGCAAATAACTCTCTCATTTGGGACAGAACGTATCCCAGCATTTGAGCGAGGATATGTCGGCGAAGCCTAAGGCTGGAAAACCAGGAAAAGGAAAAAGCGAGCCGCCGAAACAGTCCAAATTAACGGACTTTCAGGTCTGTGACGCAGCAAACAAGGCTCCATATATGGCGGAGGAGGCTGGCGGCGGTGCGATTTCTGCGGGGAATGGCGCAGATGCGCTGATGGCTGCCATGAGTTCAATGAGAGCGGACTTTTCCTCTAGATTTGATGGGATTATGACAGCGTTGGAAGGAATAAGAAAGGAATTGGGTGACTGTGTAGAACGAACGGCGCAGATGGAGCTCCGTCTCGCTAGTGCTGAAGATGACGTCACCCGTCTTCAATTAAAGGTGCGCACTTTGGAAAAAAAAAATAAATCTCTGGAAGATAATATTTTGGATTTGGAATCTCGGTCGAGACAGAATAATTTGAGGCTGGTGGGTCTTCCAGAGGAATCAGAAGGTCGGGACGTATGTTCCTTTCTGGAAAAGTGGATTCCGGAGGTGCTGGGCAGCGAGGAGTTGCAATCAGCAGTGGTTCTGGAAAAAGCACATCGTATTGGCCCACGGAGAGATAAGGGACCGCCGAGGACCTTAATTATGAAGTTTCTTAGCAACAGAGACAGGATGAAGATCTTCAACGCTGCACGTGCTAAAGGAGAGATTAAACACCAGGACCAGCAGGTGCGGTTCTACCCAGATTTGGCCACAGGAATCCAACAATTGAGGAAGCAGTTTGATCCCGTACGTAAGGAGCTGCGCAACCTTGGGATTCGTCATGGTGTAATCTATCCTGCGAGACTGCTGACCACGTATGAGGGCAGAACCCACATCTTCAAGACCCCAGAGGAGGCGCAGGAGTTCATCAAGAAGATCAAAGAAGAAGAAGAGACTGGTGGGAGCTAAGCATGAACAAAATATAAGGTAGAATAATTAAGCATTTGCACAGGCATCTGACTGACTTGAAGTAAATAGTAAGTTTACAAAATATAGATTGTATTATATATTAAAAAAAAACAAAAACAAAACAAACAAAAAAAAAAACTATGATGTACAAAGTTGTTAAAAATCTTGGAGTTAAGTTGGAAAACTACAGAGGAGAGTTAATGTTACGTCATTAAAAGTAGTAGAGTTAGGGTGATTGGGAGGATGAAGAAGGAGTGGCTTAGGCTGTTCCCCGTGGGTGTGGAACGGTCGATGGCTATATCGGGAGACAGAATTTTTCTTTTGATTTTGGGGGGTTTGCCACAAGTGTGGGAAGGGGAAATTTGTTTGTGTGTAGTTTGTAGGATGAATGTTCAACCACTCATGTTTTTGCTTCTCTGTATGAGCATGTTTACACTGCAAGGTAATCCTAAACTCTCTATTGATCATGGACCAAAGTGTTAATCTTAATTTAACTTCATGGAATTGCAGAGGTCTACAAAATTTAAAAAAACTTAAACAAGTTATGAATAAAATAAAGGACATGGGTTCAAGAATTGTGTTTTTACAAGAAACTCATCTGATAGAGGAGGATGTTAAAAGAATTAGGAGTAGATGGCAGGGAAGTGTATTCACCTCTTCATTTTCATCCCGAGCCAGGGGAGTTATGACTCTCATACATAAATCAGTTCCTTTTCAAGTGAAAAATGTAATTGGAGACAAATTTGGAAGATATGTAATCATTCAAGGTTCTTTGCTATTAGAAAATATAAATCTTGTGAACTTATATGGTCCCAATATAGATGATCAGAAGTTCTTTGCTAATTTATTTCTCATCTTATCATCACTTACAGGGCAACATATAATAGCAGGGGATTTTAATTGTACATTGAATCCAGGTGTGGATAGATCAACAGGACTGGATTGTACGCACATTGGATGTAGGATGACTATTAATCATTTTATGAAAGAATTGAGATTGTTAGATATATGGAGAGAAATGAAACCACAAGTTAAAGCCTATTCTTGTTATTCCAGTACCTACAAGACATTCTCACGTATTGATTATTTTTTGATTTCCACAGAATTAAGGTCCAAGATTCAAAACTGCTTTTATGATAACATCGTGATCTCTGATCATGCACCCTGTTGTCTAATATATGTAGATAAAAAATTGACAAAGGAATCAGGTAGATGGCAATTTCAGCATAAATGGCTTCAGGATGAGGAATTTGTCAAGTATATAGAAAAACAGATAGACGAGTTCTTTGACATCAATACTACACAAACATCAGCATGTGTAAAGTGGGAGGATTTCAAAGCTTTTATTAGGGGACATATTATTAGTTATACAGGATCAAAATCTAAGAAGACTCGAGAGGAGAGAGCTAAATTGGAACATAAAATAAAAAATCTTCAGGAAAAAGTGTATGCAGGAAGTGACCCAAGGTTGGAGAATGAATTACTGATTTTGAGAGCTGAATACGACAAAAAATCAGCGAATAGAGCTGCCTCGAGTCTTCTAAGATTGAAACAATCTTTTTATGAACAAGGTGAAAAATCAGGAAAATTATTAGCATGGCAGATTAAACAATTGGAAATTAAAACACCAATTACCAGTATTATAAGTAATGGACAGGTAGTTATAGATCCTTTAGAAATTAATAGAGCCTTTAGAGATTACTATGAAAAATTATATGATACCAAAAATGAACCTGATTTAACAAAACTAAATGGGTTTTTGAACGAACTATCTATACCGTGTATTCCAAATGAAAACAGGGAGATATTGGAGTCTAAAATTAGTCAAGAAGAAGTTGGACTAGCCATTGATAATATGAAATCAGGAAAAAGTGCAGGACCAGATGGTCTTCCAGTTGACCTTTATAAAAAATTTAAGAATAAATTAATAAAACCTTTTTTGGAAATGGTTTTAGAAGCATTTCAAAATAATAATTTACCATCATACATAAATAATGCCTTAATTATACTGCTGCCAAAACCAGGTAAGCCCTCTAATAAATGTGAAAATATGAGACCAATAAGCCTATTAAACGCCGACCTTAAGATAATCTGTAAAATTTTAGCAAGACGAATACAAGAAATTTTACCAAATATTATTAATCGAGATCAGAATGGCTTTATAAAGGGTAGACAAGGCTTCCATAATGTAAGAAGACTATTTAATATTATTTATTTTAATAAAGAAGCACCGGATACAGCTCTCCTATCATTGGACGCCGAAAAGGCCTTTGATAGAGTTGAATGGCCCTTTCTTTTTGAAGTCCTACAAAGGTTTGGACTTGGAAATAATTTCATAAAATGGGTTCAAATAATATACAATAATGCTACAGCAGAAATCCTAACAAATAACAATATTTCAAAACCAATAAAAATCAATAGAGGATGTCGACAAGGCTGTCCACTTTCACCTTTACTGTTTACTATGGCAATTGAACCTTTAGCGATAGCGATACGTTTACATTCACAAATATATGGAATTAAAGTTGGACCAACAAAACATAAAATCTCCCTGTACGCCGATGATATAATTTTGTTTATGTCGAATCTAAAAAAATCAATTCCAACCTTGTTGAATTTAATAAAGAATTTTGGGGAAATATCAGGATATAAAATAAATAAAACTAAATCTTCAATATTAATGCTAAATGAGACCCAGAGAAATTACCCAGCCCCTGAGGTAAATCAATTCAATGTTGTAAATCAGTTTAAATATTTAGGAATCCAAATTATGCCTAAGCTAGAATCAGTCGCCAGTGTCAACTATGAAGCCTTAATGTCAGATATCAGTGAGTTAACTCAGAGATGGATGTCACTACCAATGTCGATGATCGGGAGAATCAATATACTTAAAAGTAATATTTTACCTAAAATACTTTATTTATTTCAATACATTCCCTTATCACCACCTTTAGATCTATTCTCAAGAATAAAAAAAAAGTTAGTGGAATTTATATGGAACAACAGGAGGGCTAGATTACGTTTGTCTTTATTATATTTACCATTTGATCGTGGAGGTCTGAAATGTCCAAATTTTATGTTGTATTATTGGTCGGCACAACTGAGGTCTATGACATATTATTTTTCATCAAATGATCTCCCTCACTGGACTGAAATGGAATCATACAATTTACCTTTACCTCTTCCCATATTCATATACTCAGATTCGGCAAAAAAATTACAAAAACAAGTTAAAAATCCATTTGTAAAGCATATGATCAAAATATGGTGTGAAGCTAAAAACTATTTAAAAGAACCACAGTTATTGTCACAATTTAGTCCAATATGGGGTAATCAATATTTTAAACCGGGGAGAGCGGACGCTGTATTTAAAGTATGGAATTTAAAAGGGATACAAAAGATTCAGGATTTATATTTGCCAGGTGCAGACAACATAATGTCTTTTGAAGAGTTGAGGATCAAATTTAATCTCAATAGAACACATTTTTTTAAATATCTTCAACTTAGAAACTTTATTCGATCAAATCAAAATAAAGCTCTCACTCGACCTATTTATTCATCCTTGGAAAAAATGATGATGAAAGATAGTAAAAGAAAGGGTATTATTTCAGAGTTTTATAACTCATTGACACTATCTTCAAGTGAAAATTCACTGAAAAGATTAAACTACTGGAAAGAAGATCTGCAAATTGAAATTTCAGAGGAACAATGGGAATTGGCTTGTACAGAAGCTCAAACCAAATCAATAAATGCACGCCTTAAATTGATACATTTCAAATGGTTAATGCGGATGTATGTTACACCGGAGGAGTTAAATAGATATAACAAAAATATACCAGATACATGCACAAAATGCATGGAAAGTAAAGGAACCCTATTTCATTGTTTATGGGAATGTAGATTAATAAGAATGTTTTGGGAAGAGGTGAGGGTAACAATTGAAAAAATAATCTCAAAACAAATCATATTGAATCCTAAACTGTTTTTGTTGGGTCTGTACCCAGAAAAGCATAATTTTAATAAAAGTGAAAGAACATTCATAGACCTCAGTTTGCTTAATGCCAAAAAATGTATTGCACTATTATGGAAAAAGACTCATAGACCAGATGTGACTCAGTGGTTAAGACAGATGTTAACAAACCTTCCATTAGAAAGAATAACATATATACTAAAATCAAAGGAAATTGTGTTTGAGAATATATGGAGACCTTTTATTGATTATGTAAAAAATTTAAACATAACTCTTGAAGAAGAAGGTGAATGATGTGTGTGGACCTTGTAAATTCCAAACTGGTGAACATAATATGTATACTTATGTATTGGATTGTCTAGACTAAACAGAGGAGCATTGTTGAAGACTTGATTTTGTTGGTGGTTGTTGGTGTTTTTAGTGCATTTTTTTTTTTTGTAGTACTTTAGTGTTAGTGTTTGATTGTTTGTATCATGTTTGTTAAAAAAAAAAAAAGGTTCAATAAAGATATTGTGGAAAAAAAAAAATATTGTTATTCCCTCCTGTACACGGCCAGTTTTTCCTTGTAGCTCTGGCGCTGGGTTTCCCGCTGCTGGCCTGAGGATTTTGAGGGTCTCTGTGTGGACCACGTTTGAGCCTTGATTCTTTCGATCAGGTCTGCTGCGGGTTTAAACACCGTTACCGGGAGCCCTCTTCTAGCCATATCCGAGGTTGCTTCTTCCACCGAATTGTAGAGACACGTCTCGTCGCCGTAGAAAACCCGCAGCTTCGCCGGAAATGGTGTCTGAAAGCGCAGTTTTTTTCTCTCGTAGTACCTTTTTAGCGTCGTTGTATTCCCAACGCTTTTTAAGGACCTCCGGGGCGTAATCATGTTCCACGAAAACTTTTCTCTCTTGGTGCATAAATCCTTTTTTCTGCCAAGCCAGTCTTACAACCTCTTCTTTTATTTTCGAGTTGGAAAACCTCACCACCACCGATCGTGGAGGTGCTTCCGCCGCCAGCCTAGGGGCTAATGTACGTTGTGCCCTTTCTATCTTCAAGTCGGTGGATTGGGGAATATCCAGCTTTTCTCTCAATAAGGATTCCACGCATGCCGCCATTGTGGTGAAACCATCCTCGACTCCTTCTTTCAGACCATGAATTCTTATGTTGTCTCTTCTTAGTCTCTTCTTAGTCTGCACTTATACCCGTGAAGAACTTTTAAATATCAGGACTTTGACCCCCACGGACCTCCTCCCAGTTTTTCTAGCCCCTGCCGCCGATCTGGTTTATTGTTTGGCTCGGAAAGTGAGACGGCGGAAGAGAGGAAGACGAGCGGGCGCTCTCGTACGACTTCGCAGGAGAGGCTCGCGAACGGCGCTGCCTGGCATATTTCTGTCCAATACCAACTCTCTCTCTAACAAGGTGGATGAACTGAGACTGCTGATGCGTTTTAAGGACCTCGCCTCCTCAGCTGTCCTCTGCTTTACTGAGACCTGGCTCCGGGAAAATATACCGGACAGCGCGCTGCGCCTCGACGGCTTCCAGCTCTTCCGTGCTGATCGTGACACAGAGCTTTCCGGCAAGACCACAGGAGGCGGTGTCTGCTTCTACATCAACTGTAGCTGGTGCTCTGATGTAACGGTAATTTCCAAACACTGTTCTCCTGCCTTGGAATTTCTTGTTATCAATTGCAAGCCCTTCTATTCCCCGCGGGAGTTTGCTTCTTTCATAATGATCGCTGTGTACGCCCCTCCCGACGCGGACACGCGCGAAGCTCAGCGCGTGCTCGCGGATCACATTCAACACACAGAGCGGAGTTTTCCAGACTCGCTGATTATTGTGGCTGGCGACTTTAATCAGTGCAATCTGAGCCACGATCTCCCCCGCTACAAACAGTTTATTAAATGCCCCACCAGAGGATTAAACACACTGGATCACTGTTACACCACAGTGAAAGACGCATATCGCGCTGTCCCTCGAGCTGCGCTGGGATTATCTGATCACGTGATGGTTCACCTCATTCCCACATACAGACAGAGATTGAAGCTCACTAAACCTGTTGTGAGCACTACGAAGATACGGACCAGTGATGCTGAGGAGAAGCTGGAAACGTGCATGGAAATATCTGACTGGGGCATGCTTAAAGGAGCCACGCATGATCTGGATGAGTACACGGACACTGTGAACTCATATATCCACTTTTGTGAAGAGAACATTCTTCCATCACGCACCAGGGTGAGTTACTCTAATGACAAACCCTGGTTCACAGCTAAGCTCAGACAGATCAGGAAGGAGAAGGAAGCAGCGCTGAAAAGTGGAGACAGGGACTGCTACAGGGAGGTTAAATACCGGTTTAACAGAGAGCTGAAGAGGGCCAAATCTCTATACTCAGAGAGACTCCAGCAGCAGTTCACTGCTAATGATTCGGCTTCCGTGTGGAGAGGACTGAGGCAGATCACCAACTATCGGCCTCAGGCTCCTAAAGGTCAGGATGACAAAGCCCTTTGTCAGAGACTGTCCCAACACTATGCCCGTTTTGACACCTCGTCATCTGTGTCCAACTCCCCCCCTCCCTCCAGCTCCACAGCCTCCACATTCCCTACTTCATTTAAGGCACCCCCCCCTCCTCCCCCCCTCCCCTTATCATCAGTGAGCAGGATGTGCTCAAACAGTTCTCCAGACTGAACCCGCGCAAGGCCCCCGGCCCAGACGGCGTGTCTCCCTCCACCCTGAGACTCTGTGCGAAACAGCTGGCTCCTGTATTCACAGACATTTTTAACACCTCCCTTAAGTTATGCCACGTGCCATCCTGCCTCAAATCCTCCACCATCATCCCTGTCCCCAAGAAGCCACGGATCACTGGACTTAATGACTACAGACCTGTAGCGCTCACCTCTGTAGTCATGAAGTCCTTTGAGCGCCTGGTCCTGTCCCACCTCAAGTCCATCACCACCCCTCTCCTGGACCCGCTGCAGTTTGCCTACCGAGCCAACAGGTCTGTAGACGATGCAGTCAACCTGGCCCTCCACTCCATCCTGCAGCACCTGGACTCCCCGGGAACCTACGCCAGGATCCTGTTTGTGGACTTCAGCTCCGCATTCAACACCATCCGCCCCGCTCTGCTCCGGGACAAGCTGTCCCTGCTCAACGTGCCTGACTCCCTCTGCAGGTGGATCATCGACTTCCTGACGGACCGGAGGCAGCATGTGCGGCTGGGAAAGACTGTCTCAGACTATACTAGCATCAGCACCGGATCACCCCAGGGCTGTGTACTTTCCCCCCTACTCTTCTCCCTTTACACCAACTCCTGCACCTCCAGCCACCAGTCTGTCAAGTTGATCAAGTTTGCGGACGACACCACCCTCATCGGGCTCATCTCCAACGGCGACGAGTCCGCCTACAGGAGAGAGGTGGCCCAGCTGGCGTCCTGGTGCAGCAATAACAACCTGCAGCTGAACGCTCTGAAGACAGTGGAGATGATTGTAGACTTCAGGAAAGTCACTACTCCTCTGCCCCCCCTCACCCTCTCAGGCTCTCCCATCACCACTGCTGATTCCTTCCGCTTCCTAGGCACTACCATCACCAGGGACCTCAAATGGGAGCTGACCATCAGCTCACTCATCAAAAAAGCCCAGCAGAGGATGTTCTTCCTGCGGCAGCTGAGGAAGCTCAAGCTACCCACCAAGATGTTAGTGCAGTTCTACACAGCCATCATCGAGTCCATCCTCACCACCTCCATAACCGTGTGGTACGCAGGAGCCACTGCCAGGGACAGACTAAGGCTGCAGCGCGTCGTGCGCACTGCTGAGAAGGTGATCGGCTGCAAGCTCCCATCTCTCCAGGATCTGTACATCTCCAGGACCCGGAGGCGTGCTGGCCGGATCATAGCCGATCCCTCACACCCTGGTCACGTACTGTTTGCCCCCCTCCCCTCTGGTAGAAGACTTCGGTCCATCCAGACTAAAACCTCCCGTCACATGAACAGCTTCTTCCCCTCTGCCATTAGACTGCTGAACACTAAGTGACTCTCGTGCACCATGTACAGCAGCTCAACCAGACTCATGTCAATCATCACTGTTTTCTTCCTGCATTACCGACTGCACTATATAGTTCTCCACAGTATCTGCTGCTGGCTAATATATATTTTAACTGTTGACCAGTATCACTTAATCTTATCCTACACTTTATTACATGTATAGTTTATTTCTCTTATCTTATCATGTTTAATGTTGCAGCATTGTACCGAGACAAATTCCTAGTTTGTGTACTACATGAACAATGGCAATAAACCTGATTCTGATTCTGATTCTTCTTGGTCGGTTAACTTAGCCTCCAGTCTTGACTGTCTATTGTGTAGATCCAGCACGGTATCTTCCAGCCCTTTTATTCTTTCCTCTGCTTCCAAGATTCAGTCCTCGGACTGGTCCACTCTGCTGTTCGTCCTTTTTATTTCTTCTTTGATTTCACGAAATTCGGCCCAACACTCTCGGCGAAATCGTCTTAATTCTTTAAATACCATTTTTAAGCTAACCTTTTTGCTAGCTTCATTCAGCTCCTCGTCTTCTGAATGGAAATCCTCTGGATCAGATTCTCCGGCCGATGCGTGTCCTGGCCTGGTAAATGTTGATTTCTTCTGTTTTCCTTTAGGCATGATGACTTTGTCTTTTGATTTTCACTCTTCCAAAAATCCATTAAATCTGATTTTCAAGGTATTTTCCTGGATTGAGTCTGGGAGCTTCAGCGTTAAGCTGCTATCACCATGGTGTCCAGACCGGAAGTCCCGGATATACGTTTGTTTTATATGTATTTCCCCATACTTCAGTACAATATGTCATGTATGGGAGTATTAATGAATGATACAAGGTATATAGTGTGGGTTGATTCAGCAAATATTTCACTCTGTGTAGTATTGCAATTGATTTGGATATTTCTCCTTTAATATAATTAATATGTGACTTCCAACACAGTTTATTATCAATTATTACACCAAGTAATTTAGTTTCGGATACCCTTTCAATCTCTACACCATTTACACTGAGTTTAGATACTAAGTTGTTGTGATGGTTGTTAAAAACTATAAATTTTGTCTTACTTAAATTGAGCGTTAATTTGTTTGAATCAAACCACAGTTTAAGCTTTCCTAATTCCTTTCTGAGTGTATCCAAAAGTTGTTCCCAATTGCTTCCACTGCATAATAAATTAGTGTCATCGGCAAACAATATTAAATCCATTTTTTCTGAAACTTTACATATATCATTTATATACATATTGAATAACAATGGCCTCAAAACTGAACCCTGTGGGACTCCACAAGTAACCTTCAGTAACTGTGAGTTTTTGTTACCAACACATACATACTGATATCTATTCTTTAACTAACTACATAACCAGGCCAGTGCTACTCCCCTAATACCACAATTTTGTAGTTTCTTTAATAATAAATTATGATCCACTGTATCAAATGCTTTTTTGAGATCCAGGAATACCCCAACTGAATACTCTTTATTTTCAACGGCAGTTGATATTTTTTCAATAAATTCCATTAGAGCAAATGCAGTTGTCCTCTTGTGTCTGAACCCATTATGCTGCTCACACAATAAATTATTCTTCAGTATGAAGTTGTCAATTCTCTCATAGAATATTTTTTCAAGTATCTTGGAAAATTGCGGCAATAGTGAAATTGGTCTATAGTTTGAAAGTTCCCCTCTGTCACCCGTCTTGTATATCGGAATTACTTTAGCTATTTTCATTGCATTGGGAAATATACCCGTTTGGAGAGAGAGGTTACAGATATACATCAGCGGTTTCACTAAGCATTCAATAACAGTTTTGACGAAGAGCATGTCAATACCATCACAGTCCGTAGATGTTTTACTTTTAAACGATTTAACAATTTCAATGACCCCTCTCTTGTCTGTGTTCTTTATGAACATGGAGTCTTTTATAGCAGTGTTTTTGCTTATTGTATCACCTGTGGGTGCTGTAATGGGTATTTCTCGAGCCAAATTAGGACCAATGTTAACAAAAAAGTTATTAAATTCATCTGCAGGTGAAGCTGCATTCACACTCTGAGTCGTTTTTATTATTTTTTGAAAAATTGGTTGGGTAGCTTGTATTTCTGTTTTTATTTCCAAGAATATTGTTAAGTATTGTCCATGTATTTTTAATATCGTCTCTGTTTTTCTCCAGTTCTTTACTGTAATAGTCTCTTTTACTACATCTTTTTTTTTTTTCCACAATATCTTTATTGAACCTTTTTTTTTTTTTTAACAAACATGATACAAACAATCAAACACTAACGCTAAAGTACTACAAAAAAAAAAAAAATGCACTAAAAACACCAACAACCACCAACAAAATCAAGTCTTCAACAATGCTCCTCTGTTTAGTCTAGACAATCCAATACATAAGTATACATATTATGTTCACCAGTTTGGAATTTACAAGGTCCACACACATCATTCACCTTCTTCTTCAAGAGTTATGTTTAAATTTTTTACATAATCAATAAAAGGTCTCCATATATTCTCAAACACAATTTCCTTTGATTTCAGTATATATGTTATTCTTTCTAATGGAAGGTTTGTTAACATCTGTCTTAACCACTGAGTCACATCTGGTCTATGAGTCTTTTTCCATAATAGTGCAATACATTTTTTGGCATTAAGCAAACTGAGGTCTATGAATGTTCTTTCACTTTTATTAAAATTATGCTTTTCTGGGTACAGACCCAACAAAAACAGTTTAGGATTCAGTATGATTTGTTTTAAGATTATTTTTTCAATTGTTACCCTCACCTCTTCCCAAAACATTCTTATTAATCTACATTCCCATAAACAATGAAATAGGGTTCCTTTACTTTCCATGCATTTTGTGCATGTATCTGGTATATTTTTGTTATATCTATTTAACTCCTCCGGTGTAACATACATCCGCATTAACCATTTGAAATGTATCAATTTAAGGCCTGCATTTATTGATTTGGTTTGAGCTTCTGTACAAGCCAATTCCCATTGTTCCTCCGAAATTTCAATTTGCAGATCTTCTTTCCAGTAGTTTAATCTTTTCAGTGAATTTTCACTTGAAGATAGTGTCAATGAGTTATAAAACTCTGAAATAATACCCTTTCTTTTACTATCTTTCATCATCATTTTTTCCAAGGATGAATAAATAGGTCGAGTGAGAGCTTTATTTTGATTTGATCGAATAAAGTTTCTAAGTTGAAGATATTTAAAAAAATGTGTTCTATTGAGATTAAATTTGATCCTCAGCTCTTCAAAAGACATTATGTTGTCTGCACATGGCAAATATAAATCCTGAATCTTTTGTATCCCTTTTAAATTCCATACTTTAAATACAGCGTCCGCTCTCCCTGGTTTAAAATATTGATTACCCCATATTGGACTAAATTGTGACAATAACTGTGGTTCTTTTAAATAGTTTTTAGCTTCACACCATATTTTGATCATATGCTTTACAAATGGATTTTTAACTTGTTTTTGTAATTTTTTTGCCGAATCTGAGTATATGAATATGGGAAGAGGTAAAGGTAAATTGTATGATTCCATTTCAGTCCAGTGAGGGAGATCATTTGATGAAAAATAATATGTCATAGACCTCAGTTGTGCCGACCAATAATACAACATAAAATTTGGACATTTCAGACCTCCACGATCAAATGGTAAATATAATAAAGACAGACGTAATCTAGCCCTCCTGTTGTTCCATATAAATTCCACTAACTTTTTTTTTATTCTTGAGAATAGATCTAAAGGTGGTGATAAGGGAATGTATTGAAATAAATAAAGTATTTTAGATAAAATATTACTTTTAAGTATATTGATTCTCCCGATCATCGACATTGGTAGTGACATCCATCTCTGAGTTAACTCATTGATATCTGACATTAAGGCTTCATAGTTGACGCTGGCGACTGATTCTAGCTTAGGCATAATTTGGATTCCTAAATATTTAAACTGATTTACAACATTGAATTGATTTGCCTCAGGGGCTGGGTAATTTCTCTGGGTCTCATTTAGCATTAATATTGAAGATTTAGTTTTATTTATTTTATATCCTGATATTTCCCCAAAATTCTTTATTAAATTCAACAAGGTTGGAATTGATTTTTTTAGATTCGACATAAACAAAATTATATCATCGGCGTACAGGGAGATTTTATGTTCTGTTGGCCCAACTTTAATTCCATATATTTGTGAATGTAAACGTATCGCTATCGCTAAAGGTTCAATTGCCATAGTAAACAGTAAAGGTGAAAGTGGACAGCCTTGTCGACATCCTCTATTGATTTTTATTGGTTTTGAAATATTGTTATTTGTTAGGATTTCTGCTGTAGCATTATTGTATATTATTTGAACCCATTTTATGAAATTATTTCCAAGTCCAAACCTTTGTAGGACTTCAAAAAGAAAGGGCCATTCAACTCTATCAAAGGCCTTTTCGGCGTCCAATGATAGGAGAGCTGTATCCGGTGCTTCTTTATTAAAATAAATAATATTAAATAGTCTTCTTACATTATGGAAGCCTTGTCTACCCTTTATAAAGCCATTCTGATCTCGATTAATAATATTTGGTAAAATTTCTTGTATTCGTCTTGCTAAAATTTTACAGATTATCTTAAGGTCGGCGTTTAATAGGCTTATTGGTCTCATATTTTCACATTTATTAGAGGGCTTACCTGGTTTTGGCAGCAGTATAATTAAGGCATTATTTATGTATGATGGTAAATTATTATTTTGAAATGCTTCTAAAACCATTTCCAAAAAAGGTTTTATTAATTTATTCTTAAATTTTTTATAAAGGTCAACTGGAAGACCATCTGGTCCTGCACTTTTTCCTGATTTCATATTATCAATGGCTAGCCCAACTTCTTCTTGACTAATTTTAGACTCCAATATCTCCCCGTTTTCATTTGGTATACACGGTATAGATAGTTCGTTCAAAAACCCATTTAGTTTTGTTAAATCAGGTTCATTTTTGGTATCATATAATTTTTCATAGTAATCTCTAAAGGCTCTATTAATTTCTAAAGGATCTATAACTACCTGTCCCTTACTTATAATACTGGTAATTGGTGTTTTAATTTCCAATTGTTTAATCTGCCATGCTAATAATTTTCCTGATTTTTCACCTTGTTCATAAAAAGATTGTTTCAATCTTAGAAGACTCGAGGCAGCTCTATTCGCTGATTTTTTGTCGTATTCAGCTCTCAAAATCAGTAATTCATTCTCCAACCTTGGGTCACTTCCTGCATACACTTTTTCCTGAAGATTTTTTATTTTATGTTCCAATTTAGCTCTCTCCTCTCGAGTTTTCTTAGATTTTGATCCTGTATAACTAATAATATGTCCCCTAATAAAAGCTTTGAAAGCCTCCCACTTTACACATGCTGATGTTTGTGTAGTATTGATGTCAAAGAACTCGTCTATCTGTTTTTCTATATACTTGACAAATTCCTCATCCTGAAGCCATTTATGCTGAAATTGCCATCTACCTGATTCCTTTGTCAATTTTTTATCTACATATATTAGACAACAGGGTGCATGATCAGAGATCACGATGTTATCATAAAAGCAGTTTTGAATCTTGGACCTTAATTCTGTGGAAATCAAAAAATAATCAATACGTGAGAATGTCTTGTAGGTACTGGAATAACAAGAATAGGCTTTAACTTGTGGTTTCATTTCTCTCCATATATCTAACAATCTCAATTCTTTCATAAAATGATTAATAGTCATCCTACATCCAATGTGCGTACAATCCAGTCCTGTTGATCTATCCACACCTGGATTCAATGTACAATTAAAATCCCCTGCTATTATATGTTGCCCTGTAAGTGATGATAAGATGAGAAATAAATTAGCAAAGAACTTCTGATCATCTATATTGGGACCATATAAGTTCACAAGATTTATATTTTCTAATAGCAAAGAACCTTGAATGATTACATATCTTCCAAATTTGTCTCCAATTACATTTTTCACTTGAAAAGGAACTGATTTATGTATGAGAGTCATAACTCCCCTGGCTCGGGATGAAAATGAAGAGGTGAATACACTTCCCTGCCATCTACTCCTAATTCTTTTAACATCCTCCTCTATCAGATGAGTTTCTTGTAAAAACACAATTCTTGAACCCATGTCCTTTATTTTATTCATAACTTGTTTAAGTTTTTTTAAATTTTGTAGACCTCTGCAATTCCATGAAGTTAAATTAAGATTAACACTTTGGTCCATGATCAATAGAGAGTTTGGGATTACCTTGCAGTGTAAACATGCTCATACAGAGAAGCAAAAACATGAGTGGTTGAACATTCATCCTACAAACTACACACAAACAAATTTCCCCTTCCCACACTTGTGGCAAACCCCCCAAAATCAAAAGAAAAATTCTGTCTCCCGATATAGCCATCGACCGTTCCACACCCACGGGGAACAGCCTAAGCCACTCCTTCTTCATCCTCCCAATCACCCTAACTCTACTGCTTTTAATGACGTAACATTAACTCTCCTCTGTAGTTTTCCAACTTAACTCCAAAATTTTTAACAACTTTGTACATCATAGTTTTTTTTTTTTTTTTTATTTGTTTTGTTTTTGTTTTGTTTTTTTAATATATAATACAATCTATATTTTGTAAACTTACTATTTACTTCAAGTCAGTCAGATGCCTGTGCAAATGCTTAATTATTCTACCTTATATTTTGTTCATGCTTAGCTCCCACCAGTCTCTTCTTCTTCTTTGATCTTCTTGATGAACTCCTGCGCCTCCTCTGGGGTCTTGAAGATGTGGGTTCTGCCCTCATACGTGGTCAGCAGTCTCGCAGGATAGATTACACCATGACGAATCCCAAGGTTGCGCAGCTCCTTACGTACGGGATCAAACTGCTTCCTCAATTGTTGGATTCCTGTGGCCAAATCTGGGTAGAACCGCACCTGCTGGTCCTGGTGTTTAATCTCTCCTTTTTTAGCTCGTGCAGCGTTGAAGATCTTCATCCTGTCTCTGTTGCTAAGAAACTTCATAATTAAGGTCCTCGGCGGTCCCTTATCTCTCCGTGGGCCAATGCGATGTGCTTTTTCCAGAATCACTGCTGATTGCAACTCCTCGCTGCCCAGCACCTCCGGAATCCACTTTTCCAGAAAGGAACATACGTCCCGACCTTCTGATTCCTCTGGAAGACCCACCAGCCTCAAATTATTCTGTCTCGACCGAGATTCCAAATCCAAAATATTATCTTCCAGAGATGTATTTTTTTTTTCCAAAGTGCGCACCTTTAATTGAAGACGGGTGACGTCATCTTCAGCACTAGCGAGACGGAGCTCCATCTGCGCCGTTCGTTCTACACAGTCACCCAATTCCTTTCTTATTCCTTCCAACGCTGTCATAATCCCATCAAATCTAGAGGAAAAGTCCGCTCTCATTGAATTCATGGCAGCCATCAGCGCATCTGCGCCTCCCCGCGCAGACATCGCACCGTTGCCAGCCTCCTCCGCCATATATGGAGTTTTGTTTACTGCGTCACAGACCTGAAAGTCCGTTAATTTGGACTGTTTCGGCGGCTCGCTTTTTCCTCTACCTGGTTTTCCAGCCTTAGGCTTCGCCGACATATCCTCGCCCAAATGCTGGGATACGTTCTGTCCCAAATGAGAGAGTTATTTGCCGATTTTTTTTTTTTCCAGGAGCAGAGCAGAGCGAGACACGTCCGTCCTACGTGGCAGCCATAACCGGAAGTGCTCTTTTACTACATCTTATTATATATGTTAACTTATTTTTGTATGTTTTATACCGCTGCTCTGCTTCTTTTGTCTTTTTCTTTAGGAAAGCTTTATATAAAAAGTTTTTCTTTTTACACGCCTTTTGTAATCCTTTGGTTAACCATGGCTTATCTGCAAATTTATGTTTAAGCTTTTTCTTTACTAATGGTCAATTTTTTTCATAAAGAGTGGTTACAATGTTCATGAATGTGTCATAGGCTTCATTTACATCTGATACATAGACTTTTGTCCAGTCTTGCTTCAGCAAGTCTTCTTTAAAAGAACTGATTGCATTTTGTGATTTGGATCTGAACGATTTTAAAAATTTTTCTGTATTGGCCCCCATGTGGCCATGGATAAGTGCAAAGGTTGGCAAATGGTCACTTATATCATTTATCAATAATCCACTTTCTATTTTCTTATCAATAATATTAACAAACAGGTTGTCAGTAAGTGTAGCAGTGTGAACTGTGATTCTACTGGGATGTGTTATTGTGGGATATAGACTCATGCTGTACATAGAATTCATGTACTCTGTAATTACATTTTGTTGATATGGATTTAGTAAATCAATATTGAAATCTCCACAAATTACTACCATTTTCTTACTAGTAATATTATTGTACAGCTCGACTAATTTATCTCTGAATGTCTCAATGCAAGTTCCCGGAGTTCTATATATACAACTTATAATTAGATTTTTTGTTTTATCTTGGTCAATCTTAACAGCAACACATTCCAAAATCCCTGGTAGTGCAAAGGACATTCCATTTACAAGCTTATACCTATACAGGTCATCAATATACAGTGCAACACCACCACCCTTTTTTTGAGATCTGTTATTATGAAACATCTGATATCCCTCTATTGCCATCAGGGGAGCCTGCTCTTCATTAAGCCAAGTTTCAGAGACTGCGATAGCTGTAAATTTTCTGTCTAGCTGTTTTAAATAGTCCTTCAAAGCCTGAGAACACCATCTCAAATGTGAAGTACAGGGGTGGCAGCATCATGTGGGGTGTTTTGCTGCAGAAGGGACTGGTGTACTTTACAAAATAGATGGCATGAGGAAAGAACATTATGTAGAAATATGGAAAAAACATCTCAAGATATTAGTCAGGAAGTTAAAGCTTGAGCGCAAATGGGTCTTCCAAATGGACAATGACCCTAAACATACCGCCAAATTAGTTACAAAGTGGCTTAAGGACAACAAAGTCAATGTTTTGGAGTGGTCATCACAAAACGCTGATCTCAATCCCACAGAAAATTTGCGGGCAGAGCTGAAAAGACGTGTATGAGCAAAGCAGCCTACAAACCTGACTTGAGTTACACCAGTTCTGTCAGGAGGAATGGACCAAAATTCCATCTTGCTTTTATAGTGTTACAAAAAAGTTGTAGTTAGGACTAGTTGTTTTTTTAAGGACTCATGTACCTGTAAAACCCCTTTTACACAATAGATGCAGCCTTACAGATAAAAATAATCATCAAATTTATAACCAAGGAGGAGTTACAGACTGAAATACATCCCTAAGGTATTGCTTAATTTTGCTGAATGATGGAGGGGGGGGGGGGGGATCACTGTGGAGGAGCCGATACAGTTTTAAATCCAGTTTTGCACAGCTACCCAGCCCACTGACATCACATGTTACCTTTATTTCTTAATCAAATATTTCTCAATAAAAGTTATGACTGAAGTCTCCTTTCAAATATTTAAACCAGCTGTCAGTAAGTCAGATTTTTTTATTGCCTGCAATTACACAGATTTATAGTTGTAGTTTTATAATCCAAAGTCCCTCTGAGTTAAACTTCTACTTATCATCTGTTAGTTACAACAGCAGTTTTCACATCTTCAGTGGACTGTATATGTGTGCAGATGTGCTGTACCTTTGAGCTTATCAGGGCTGGCCAGGATGTCGTCTGCTGCAGTCTGGTTGTTCTGCAGATGTGCGTCCATCATTTCTACAACACACACACAAAGGAAATAGAGTACTTATAAATGGTATTCACCACCATGGATGTTTTCTTATTTTACTGCTTTGATGAATGGAACAATGATCTATGCAGTTTAAATCTTTGACACAACTTTACAAAAAAAAAAAACCTACTCTTGAATGTCCAAGTAAAAACAGATATCTGTAAAGTCCTCAATTAGCCGATTAAATCAAATATATAATAAACTAGTGACTGCATAAATATTCATCCCCTTCAAGTCAATATTTGGTAGATGTATCTTTGGAAATCACTGTAGCATGTACAGTATTAGAAAGGCCTTAATAAGGCTTCATACATGGACACTAGAGGTGCAACGGTTCAGGTAGTCCATGATTTGGTACGTATTGTGGATTTCTGGTCATGGTTTTCTGTTTGCGTTTTTTTGTTCTTATATTCTTAGGTGATTTTGATGATTTCTACACAACAGTACGGCTTACGCAGGGGAAAAAATGATTTTTTTAAAAATTCCAAAACTATTTTACAAGCAAAACACTTTTCCACACACGCATTCCTGGTGTATTGTATGAAATATAAAGTAAGTAAATGTGTACAGGTGCATCTCAATAAATTAGAATACCATCAAAAAGTTGATTTATTTCAGTAATTCAAACAAAAAATGAAAATCACATATTATATTATTTTTTTCATTACACACAGAGTGATATATTTCAAGTGTTTATTTCTTTCAATTTTTGATGATTATGGCTTACAGCTCATGAAAACCCCAAATTCTGTTTCTCAAAAAATTAGAAGATTACATAAAATTTCAAAAAATAAATTTTTAATAGAAATGTTGGCTGACTGAAAAGGATGTCCATGTACACACTCAATACTTGGTTGGGACTCGTTTTGCATGAATTATTGCATCAGTGTGCCGTGGCATGGAGGTGATCAGCCTGTGTTACTGCTGAGGTGCTATGAAGGCCCAGGTTGCTTTGATAGCGGCCTTTAGCTCGTCTGCATTGTTGGGTCTGATGTCTTTCATCTTCCTCTTGACAATACTGCATAGATTCTCTATGGGGTTTAGGTCAGGAGTTTGCTGGCCAGTCAAGCACAGATACCATGGTCATTAAACCAGGATTTTGTACTTTTGGCACTGTGGGCAGGTGCCAAGTCCTGCTGGAAAATGAAATCAACATCTCCATGAAGCTTGTCAGCAGACAGAACCACAAGGCGCTCAAAAATTTCATTGTAGACAACTACGCTGACTTTGGACTTGATAAAATACAGTGGAACAATACCACCAGATGACATGGCTCCCCAAATCAGGTGCCAAGTCCTGTCATTTCGAAATCAAGGTCCCAGAGTCTGGAGGAAGAGTGGAGAGGCACAGAATCCAAGTTGCTTGAGGTCCAGTGTGAAGTTTCCAGTCGGTGATGATTTGGGGAGCCATGTCATGCAGCAAAAGTTGTACAATTAAACGATAAATCAAGACAAATGTTGGCTACTTGGTTTCAGTTTGGTCACCCAAAATAATCAATAAGATCCTTGTTGCTTACCAGTCCAAATCATCCCAAGTGTTACTATAAATATTGGCGCAGGCGTGGACAACCCCCCACAGCATCGGCAAACATCCAGGGAACAGACACTGAGATGATGACATCTTACAAGTATCTGGGTGTTCACCTGAACAATAAACTGAACTGGTCACACAACACCAACGCGCTCTACAAGAAGACGCAGCGCAGACTGTTCCTCCTGAGGAGACTGACGTCTTTGGAGTGTGGGGGCACTCCTGAAGACCTATGATTCTGTGGTGACATGTGCCTTTACATATGGAGTGGTCTGCTGGGGCAGCGGCATCACGGCAGTTGACAGGAAGAGACTTAACAGGCTGATCAAAAAGCCAGCTCTGTTCTGGGGCAACGTCTCAACTCAGTGGAGAAAACAGGAGAGAGGAGGACGGTGGCTAAGCTGTCATCTCTGCTGGAGTCCGAGTCCCACCCCATGCGGGACATGCTGAACGCAGTGCTCGAGGGAAAGGTTCCACAGGTCCTTCCTACCTACAGCTGTCAGACTGTATAATCCAAATTCTGCTCATAGAGGCTGTATTAAACGTCACAACTCTGCACAATAGAGATTGTCCCCTCCAATACACAATTAAGACAATTACAATCGTTATTGAGGGCGGCGTGGTGGAAGAGTGGTTAGCACTGCGGCAGTACAGCAACTCAACCTTGGCTGGGGAAATCCTGGGTTCGATCCCAGTCCCCAACCAACAGTGATCTGTGTGGAGTTTGCATGTTCTCCCCGTGTCTGTGTGGGTTTACTCCGGGATTTCTCCGGTTTCCCCCCACATGCCAAAAACATGCAAGTTAGGTTAATTGGCATCAAAACTGGGGATTCTAAATTGTCCTTAGGTATGACTGTGAGAGTGAATGGTTGTCTGTCTCTCTGTGTTGGCCCTGCGATGGACTGGCTATTTGTCCAGGGTGTACCCTGCCTCTCGCCCAAAGATGCTGGGATAGGCTCCAGCCCCGCCACAACCCGAAAAGGATTAAGCAGAAGAAGATGAATGAACAATCATTATTGAGAGTGGCAACAACACTGTTCCTTAAATGTGAAATATACTGTCTGGGTCGATATTTATATTTTGCCAGGTAATTTAACCAACTGTAATGCTGTTGATACCATCTAACTGCAATGCTCCTGCACTGTGTATATAACTGTGTACATATGTATATTCATTTACTGCTTTGGCTAACCAGTTCTTATCTTATTTACTATTGCTCTGAGTGCTGCTATTTCTTTGTTGCTGCAATCCTGTAATTTCCCTATTGTGGGACTAATAAAGGCTTATCTTACCTGAAATAGCTATGGTGCTTTGTCACGTCATTTTGACATCACAGTTCGCATGCTCAACAACCAGTATGGCAACTATAACTGAGGATTCACTCCATTCATCTTTGGACAAGAGCACCCTGAGGCAAGTTCAATATCCCCCGCCTCCATTTTCTTTGAGGATCCCAATATGCCACTAAAGAAGAGTGACTTTTCCATATAATTATCGGGGCAGAACCAAATCATGATAAGCCTATCATCCATGAATATACAACAAAAATAGTTGTATACAGCCCATAGTTGCGGGTCAGGATCCCAAGGTGAGCCTGTGTAGTATGTTTGATGACCCTAGAGAGCTTTACACGTTCTATAGTAAGAGGGCATGGGGAATGCTAACCTTGACTTTTGGCCCTAAAGTCCTAGTCAGATGTCATTGCCTCAGGGTGAACCTGTGTACCAAGTTTGGTGACCTTAGTGTTCTTTGTTGTTGAGATATAATTTATACGCTATTTTGACGCTGACCTTTAATCTTCTGACCCCAAACTCAGTTCAGGGTCACACTGTGAACATGTGTACCAAGTTTGGTGACCCTAGCTTTACTCATTCTATAGTATTAATGCAAATGTAATGTTATTCCTGACTTTTTGACCCCAAACTTATAGTTAGGTCAGGGTTTAAGCCGTCAAAGATTTGTCTTAGACTCAACTATGGAATCAATTTGAAAAGCCTACATCATTCCTTTCAGTAGTTATCACAGTTACAAGATTTAGGGAAAAACACCTCTGACCTTGACTTCAAGGTCCATAATTCCTGGAAAAATCATCCAATCTGAGCCAAATTGCTATATGCACATCTTCAGTGTATATCTAACCCTGGTACCAAGTCTCAACACAATCAGAACAAAAACTGTAGGAGCAAATGATTTCACCTAAGTGGAACAGACGGATGGACGGACTGCCCCATAACATAATCCCCCTTCCGTCTTTGTCCAAAGGGGTATTCAGCCCCTTTTGGTCTTCAACCAGTGAGGGATAAAAACTGCTTGTGCTCTGTCATGCCAGGATGTGAATAATCCTATCACTACAAAACAAATCAACACAAATTGAGCCACAAATCATTGAAACTTTGACTCGACCAAGGTATAACATTTACCTTATTGTCTTTTAGCCATTTCTGTATAGCCTTCACTGAATGCGTCGGGTCCTTGTCTTCCTGATCAAAGAATCTTCTCCTATTTAGTTCTCTTGCAGACTGAATCAGACTTTCCTCCAGCATTTCCCTATATTTTGCTTCAATCATTTGACGGTCCAATTTTACGAGTCTATAAAGGCTTGCTGCTGAGAAACAGCCCCAGAGCATGATGCTGCCACCACCATGCCTCACAGTGAGGAATGTACATTTGTTGTGATGTACACTGGCAGATACTGCACATCCCTGAACTCACTATTTGTAGAGTCCACCAAACATAGCATCAAGTCTGATGGTCAAAAAGCTCAATTCGTGTTTCACCAGACCAAAGAACCTCCTTCCTGTTGACCTTTGGTTCTCCCACACATTTTTATTATGAGCTTTTTTAAAAAGTTTCTCTCTGCCACTTTTTAGGAGCCAGCAGGACTGCTCAACCAGCGACAGGACCTTCCAGATTCAGGTGTCCTACCACAATCACTACTTAAGACACATTAACTGTGTTCAGGTGATCTCCATTTAACCTGTGAGACTATTAGCACCAACTGGCCAGACCTTAGTTGAATTAGGTCAGTTACATTAAACAGGGTGAACATTTATGCATCACCTTCTCGAAATCCACTTTCATTTTGATACAGGACTTTTTTTTCCTGTACATTCTTGTCAAAAAAGCCAAATTATTAGTTATTTATTAGGACCCCATTAGCTTTTGTTTAAACGACTAGTTTTCTTGGGATCGTAAATTAAAAGCATTAACTTATTGAAACATAAAAATATAACGACAATAAAAGCAGAAGAGGAGACTACAAAATTCTAGAAACCAGTAAAATTAGGCCAATAAATATATTCACACAATCGAAACATAAGTCCTGTGGCAGAAGACACTGAGCAATCAGTCTGATCTATGTATACTGTGTTGCCATACATAAAAGTCATCTAAGGGTGTCAAGATTTTTATAGGCTCTGTAAATCAGCACACCTGTGGATTGTTTTATTTGGATACAAAACAGTAAGGACAGACCAAGAAAAATGGACTTACCATCAAAGTTGGTCAGTTTATGGATCGAAGAACTCACAGTCTCCTTCAGCTGTTTGACGGCTGCATAAAGAGAGAGAGAGACAAACAATGGAAATGAGTATTTAAAGCCAGTTCAAGTTATAAAACTAAATTAACCTGGATCAATATTGATCCAACCGTCCACTGTCAGTACAACAACCAGTCCGCGTACAACAGTTTACTACAGCTGATCTACACCATGTTTGAGTGTAAAACTCAACTAATTTTAGATCAGTGTTTTTCAACCTTTTTTTGAGCTACGGCACAATTTTATATTGAAAAATTCCCACGACATACCGCAAACCAAAAATGACACACTGTAGCCTATTACAACATATGTAATGACATATGCTGTAATTTATGTCTTCTAATTTATTTATACTCACTGTAAAATGTGGTGCAATTACATCCAATGTGAACGGAAAGACACGAACGCACGTGCATTTGCTATGGGCGATGCAAATACACACGAATTCACATCTGCACGAGTTAGATTTTGTTTAAACTCAGGCCAAAAATTTGCTTGACATTTGGTCACAATAGCCAGTCACAGTTGATATTCCACTGCTACCGGTTGAATAAATTAGTCTGAAAATGAAACCACCACGTACTGGACAGCTCGACCAGTGGAGCTCCTTGATGGTTTGTATCCACCACTTGTCTAGTGCTGAAAACAGGTGACATTGAGATCCAGTTTCGAAAGGAGGCAGCGACCTTTTTCCCAGCTGTGCACCCCTCCGGATAATGTTGTGAACTCAAACATGACAGTGTTTCTTGGGGGGTTTTTTTGGTGGTGGGGTTGGGAGGGTGGGTTGCCACGGCAGATACAAAACAGTTGCAGAAGTGAGGAGGGTAACCCTGCCTCTCCGTAGGGTGAATTTTCGAGGAGGCGGAGGATTGCTTTCAAACTGCCACCCACTGACATGCAAGAGCCACTGCAGCCAGACGCACATTAACGGCAATTCATTTGCAATTTTTTGGACCAATTAAGTGAAATTAAGACAATTTTCAGCAGCACCCAAAACAATTTCTCATGGCACTCTAGTTGAAAATCCTTGATAAAGATGCACAAATAAGTGAGATTAAAATATTTTACAAACTCGATATATAGATCAAAACATTGTGGACTCTAAATTGTCAACATGTTCTAGACAAAACCACTACATAATTAGTTTGAGCTGGATATTTCAAAAGCTTAAACGTCATGAAGGTACAATTATTTAAAGGTTTCAAAAAAACCCTAACAGATAAAAATAGATGAAAATTAGCCCAACAATGAGTAACATAATGGCAGTGAGGTCTGACAGATTAAAGATGCAGATTGAGATTTCATAAATTTTTACACTCCAAACGGGCAGAAATCTGAGGATGAAATAATAAACTGTTGCCTAATCAAACTATCCATCCATCTTCTTCCGCTTAATCCTTTTCGGGTCGCGGGGGGCCTGGAGCCTATCCCAGCATCTTTGGGCGAGAGACAGGGTACACCCTGGACAGATCGCCAGTCCATCGCAGGGCCAACACAGAGAGACAGACAACCATTCACTCTCACAGTCATACCTAAGGACAATTTAGAATCCCCAGTTGATGCCAATTAACCTAACCTGCATGTTTTTGGCATGTGGGGGGAAACCGGAGAAATCCCGGAGTAAACCCACGCAGACACGGAGAGAACATGCAAACTCCACACAGATCACTGTTGGTCGGGGGCTGGGATCGAACCCAGGATTCCCCCGGCCAAGGGTGAGTTACTGTGCTGCCGCAGTGCTAACCACTCCACCACCGCGCTGCCCCTAATTAAACTACAACAAATTAAATGACAAAATTATGGAATCACCTCTCTTGGAGGGTTTATTTAGCAGTTAGATTTTGTAGTTGAAAAAAGCTGAACATTCTGATTTCTTAGAGCATATATTTGCTGATGGACCAGAAAACAAACATGTGATTAATAAACCTTGCGCCATTTTTTCCAAGATGGCATATGTTGCTCTGTCTTTGGCTTCTGGGCCAGCTGGTAGATATACATCCCACACAGGGTTCTGGATCTGCCCCAGTAGTGCTTCACACTTGGGTGTGCCTGGTAAACCTTCAGAGGGAGGCAACCACTAGGCATCTTGACCAGATGATCAAACCACCTTTTCGACACACAGGACCAGAAGCTCTACTCCGAGCGCTCTCCTGATGTCCAAGCTCTTCACCCAATCTCAAAGGTTGAGCCAAGACACTCTACAGAGCAGACTCAGTTCAGCCACGGGGTATTCACTCAGTCTCCACCCAGAACTTATGACCACAGGTGACGACTGGAGAGAAGACGGCCACTAAAACCAAAACCTCAGTTCTTTCTTCCCCACACAGCGGTGCTGCTGACTAAGCGCTGATCCACCTGTCCATCACCTGCTCAATTTTATGATCCAAAAATATTTGAACTCCTGAATGTAAGGCAAAGACTTATCCCAACACGAGGAGCAATATTAAAACCAGACCGTCAATGACAAAGTAGCTCATTCTGGCATAATGAAACCACAGCTAGACCTGATCTAGACATGGAACACCTCGTGTAACCTTGAGTTTTTCTCTTGGGTACTGGTGAGATGTTTTTACACATTGACTGGAGTCCATCTGTGGTAAACTAAACTGATTGGACATGATTTGAAAAGACACAAGCCATGAGGTCAAAGGAACTACCCACAGAGCTCAAACACAGGGTTGCTGACATGCACAGATCTGGGGAAGGCTACAACAACATTTTTGCTGCACTGAAGGTTCCCAAGAGCACAGTGGCCTCCTTGATACTCAGATGGAAGAAGTTTGACACAAACTCAGGACTCTTCCAAGAGCTGAGCAAGTGAAGGAGAAGTACCTTAATGAGAGAGGTGACCAGAAACCTAATGGTCACTCTTAATGAGCTCCAGAGATCCTGTGTGGAGATGGGACTAAGTTCCAGAAGGGTAACTATCACTGCTGCCCTCCACAGAGCTGGGCTTTATGGCAGAGGGGCTAGACGGAAGCCTCTCCTCAGTGTAAAACACATGAAAGCCTGCTTCAGTCCTTCAGGTGCTTTTTCGCCAACTCCAAGCAGGCTTTCATGTGTTTCGCACTGGGGAGAGGATTCTGTCTAGCCACCAAACTGCATCTTCACAGCACTATCAAAGTAAAATGATATATTTAGTCATTACACATTACATGTAGTTATGATGGAAGAAATATTCTCTAAGGGCAGGAAACACATACTTCATGTAATATGACATTACACCTGAATACTGAGATTAAAGGGGAAAACCTCTTATGTTCACACAGCCAACTCATTTGTTTACACCTGACCACATTAGTCCTGGTTAATAGACGGTTCCAATCACGCCAACAAACAAACTTTATGATGGTGCTCACTATCTGTTTTAGACCGTTTTTAGACAGAACAGATAAAACCAGTTATCCATTCATCCATAAGTCTTCATTCCATTTATTCATTTTTACGATGTTTTTGTTAACAATGACATGTTCTAGTTTTCATCACATTTTCATCCCGAAAAAATGGTCGCCAACATCAATCTTTCCTCTGACTTTTGTTCACATCTCTGACATGCATGTGCACACACAAGTTCGTATCACATGACCCACCTGCTGCTGTGTAACAAACTGATCTCTACAGCATGTCAGCAATTTTAAAAGGTATTTATTGGTTTACTTGATGCTTTAATGGATCAGTTTTTATTTTTTATTCCACCCTGATACCCAATCCAGTCATTTATGTCAGGATCAGACCAATACCGATGCTGAATATTGGATCGGCACATCATTAGTAATTGCCATGCTTTGGCAGTAAGCAAAGCTCAGCATGATCAGACAACAAGTCTATTTAAGGATCATCATTACGTTTGTAAAATTTTGAGGTTCAGACTGACACCCCCCCCAAAAAAAAAAAAAAAAAATGAGTAGCGAAAAAAGAAGGTGGGAGCCCGTTTTCTTTTGTTTACATTTTCTCCTGGTATAGACAAAATGTGGCGAAAAAGAAAAAAGTAAATGAGATCACTGCAAGCTTCATTGCAGGCTGTAAGTGTACCATGTGCAATTTGCATAATGGCCACAGGTGTCACCAAAACAAGAACAGGAGGAAGCACATTTCTGTACGAGGCTGGTATCGAGTCGTCAACTTGTCACATTCTTTCTAACCCTAACCCTCACCAAAAATATGAACATAATAAACAAAATCATGCTGAATAAATGTCACAGCAAGCATTTATATGTTCCTCCCTTTTAAAATCATCTCATTTCATACATAACCCTGTATATCCTCAAAAAAAAAAAAAAAATTACAAAAGAAACCTGTTTCTTTAAAAAGTACATACATGTGAACTAGAAGTCTCTTCTCTCTTTCGGCTGCTCCCTTTTGGGGTCGCCACAGCGTATCATCACCATATATCGCAATGATCCGCTTGTCGATTTGGCAAGGATTTTTACGCCAGATGCCCTTCTTGACACAACCCTGCCCATTTATCCAGGCTTGGAACCGGCAAAGGGCGTAATCCTATGGCTGGGTAACCAATATAACATATGAACTAGAAGTAATTTGCATTAATAATGTATTACTAATCTGCAACTTATGCAGCATAACTAGACAATTACATTTCAATTTAGGGCAAATCTACTGAAAATGAAAAAAAAAAATTAAAGTTAAAATAAAGTTTAAAAATGTCACTAGATTTAAACCAAGAAAATAAAACACACAAAGCAATGCCAAAAACTCCAGTGAGCAGAATCAACAAATTCCATGATCAATCTTGATAGTGAAGCAGGAATGGACAGTTGTACTCACACGGACACTCAATCAACTGTTGGATTCGAGTAGAGTCTCCTCCGCTGTTAACGTGACAGTTGTCTAACAGAGAGACAGAGATTGGACGTTACCATGATGACCACCAGTTTGGGATTTTAATGATTCTGCTCATCCGGCCCTCCTGGCTGTTATATATGGAGATGCAAACCAGAGGTGCCAAAGGCAATTTTCTGTGATCAAATTACATGCAATTTCACTGTACAATTACTCACTATGATGTTGTATTCTGGTCATAGCTATGCTGCCACACTGCACCTTACAGACTAACTGGTACCTCACATTTTCACTCTGCTCCTAATAGTCCTTCTTTGTGCAATGGGATGATTCATGTGTTTATATGGGTCATCATATATTAAGCTATGATGTATATAGGTTTTCTATAGTCGTGTTAGTTTTACTTTCCATGGGTAATCCGTTTGTCATGTGTGTGTTTCTGTTGTTTGGTTGTCTACTGTCATGCTGCTGTTACTCTGTAATTTCCCAGTTTGGGATCAATAAAGTACATCTATCTATAATCATATACCTGCAGTTTTTACTCAGAAAAAGTGGCTATGAAAAAAAATGTACAAAATTTAATTTACAAGGTGTAGCGAATGTGAGTTTTAAATTTATGATGAAATAAAGTGGAAACCTAAGAGAAAATAAAATGGAAAGTTAAGTGAAGGAAGGTAAACTTTGGAGAAAAAAGCAAAAAATGAACAAAAAACCCAGACCATCAATAAAGTAGCTCATTCTGGCCTGATGAAACCACAGTTCTCAGATCTCCTGACCTTTGACCTTGAAAGCAGCCTAGATGCAGACCCACCTGAGGATCATGGTGCATAAGTTTCCTGAACAATGATACTTGCCTAGGAGTAAATATTTTCATGAAATACCCAGTCTTCCTGACCTTTGACCCTGACCACCCTGCTCAAGGGTTTTCAAAAAGCAGTGTCTGCATCAGATCAGTGGAGTTTCCATCCATGATCATGTTACCAACGACGCTATCAGTGAGTGATGCCAGAGGCAGCAGACCGTTGAAGAACAAATCCAGAAACGTAGGCTGTGGTGGTTCGGCCACATCTACTGTGTGAGTACTGACCGGCTACACTGACTCCTACACCTACACTGGAGAATCCAATGTGACACACGAGAGCTGGCCAATTTGACCTTAAATCAGTTATCATGGTTATTTGAACCTTTAATGTCAGTTTCATTTTTTGTTGTTTTTCCTCCTTTCTTCTCCCTAAAAGTTGAATGACTGGGCTCATAATTAAGCAATAGTACACTAGTGTGGTATCAATGAATATATCACTGCAGATTAAATACTAAATGAGCATAATGTAATAATTTCACCCACATGTAAACAAATTAAATATTGTCCAGTACAGAAGTCAGTGTTTATATACAGTGGTAAGAAAAAGTGTTTGCCCCTTCCTGATTTCTCTTTTTTTTGTGTGTTTGTCACACTTAAATGTTTCAGATCATCAAATTTAAGTATTAGATAAAGATAACACAAGTAAACACAAAATTCAGTTTTTAAATGAAGGTGTTTATCATTAAGGGGAAAAAAAATACAAACCTACATGGTCCTGTGTGAAAAAGTGATTGCCCCCTAAACCTAATAACTGGTTGGGCCACTCTTAGCAGCAACAACTGCAATCAAACATTTGTGATAACTGACAATGGGTCTTTTACAGCACTGTGGAGGAATTTTGGCCCACTCATCTTTGCAGAATTGTTATAATTTAGCCACATTGGAGGGTTTTCGAGCATGATCTGCCTTTTTAAGGTCATGCCACAGCATCTCAATCGGATTCAGGTCAGGACTTTGACTTGGCCACTCCAGTCTTCATTTTGTTTTTCTTAAGCCAGGTGGACTTGCTGGTGTGTTTTGGATCACTGTCCTGCTGCAAAGCCCAAGTGCACTTCAGCTTGGTATCATGAACAGATGAACGGACATTCTCCTTCAGCATTTTTTGGTAAACAGCAGAATTTATGGTTCCATTTACCACAGCAAGTCTTCCAGGTCCTGAAGCAGCAAAACGGCCCCAGACCATCACACTACCACCACCATATCTTACTGTTGGTATGATGTTCCTTTTCTGAAATGCTGTGTCACTTTTACGCCGGATGTAATGGGACACACACCTTCCAAAAAGTTCAACTTTTGTCTTGTCAGTCCACAGAGTATTTTCCAAAAAGTCTTGGAGATCATTAAGATGTTTTCTGGAAAAACTGAGATGAGCCTTGATGTTCTTTTTGCTCAGCAGTGGTTTTTGTCTTGAAACTCTGCCATGCAGACCATTTTTGCCCAGTCTCTTTCTTATGGTGGAGTCATGAACACTGACCTTAACTGAGGCAAGTGAGGCCTGCAGTTATTTGGATGTTGTTGTGGGGTCTTTTGTGGCATCTTGGATGAGTCGTTGCTGCGCTCTTGGGGTAATTTTGGTCGGTCGGCCACTCCTGGGAAGGCTCACCACTATTCCATGTTTTCACCATTTGTGAATAATGGCTCTCACTGTGGTTCGCTGGAGTCCCAAAGCTTTAGAAATGGCTTTATAACCTTTTCCAGACAGATCTCAATTACTTTCTCATTTGTTACTGAATTTCTTTGGATCACAGCATGATGTCTAGCTTTTGAGGATCTTTCGGTCTACTTTGGGACGGCAGTGGCTCAGGAGGTAGAGCAGGCCATCCAATAACCGGATGGTTGGTGGTTCGAATCCCACTCTCCCCAGATATCCTACCGTTGTGTCCCTGGGCAAGACACTTTACCCCCAATTGCTCCTAGTGGGTCTGGACAGCGCCATGTTAGGCAGCTATGCCGCCATCATTGTGTGAATGTGTGTGTGAATAGGTGGATAGCAGAATCTGTAAAGCGCTTTGGTCATCTAGAGATGAGAATAAAAGCGCTATATAAGTGAATACCCTTTACCATTTTACTTCATTTTGTCAGGCAGATCCTATTGAAGTGATTTCTTGATTAAGAACAAGTGTGGCAGTAATCAGGCCTGGATGTGGCTAGAGAAATTGGACTCAGCTTTCCAAAGATGTGATAAACCACAGTTAATTTATGTTTTAACGAAGGGGCAATCACTTTTTCACACAGGGCCATGTAGGTTTGGATCTTTTTTCCTCTTAATAATAAACACCTTCATTTAAAAACTGCATTTTGTGTTTACTTGTGTTATCTTTGTCTAATATTTAAATTTGTTTGATGATCTAAAACATTTAAGTGTGACAAACATACAAAAAAATGAAAAATCAGGAAGGGGGCAAACGCTTTTTCACACCACTGTACATACCTCTTTGTATACCTCACTGTACATACCTCTAGGTTTTGTGGGTCACATGACTTATGGTAGTGGCTAATTAACTTGTTAGCTGTGTTGGGGGAGTCTTTTGCACAGCCATGGTTATGTTAACACCACATAGGGATTATGAGTCTAGCTACGTTCCAATCTAGAGTATTGTATTCCCTACTCCCTGCTCCATTCTCAGGGAATATCAGTTAAGTCAACTGCCCTTCACAAAATTTTTCCATTTGAAACACCCAGAAACTCCCTCCTCCGTGCTTTACCACGGGAACCATGGACACGTACTGATATTATGGTGGACAATTTATATTTCTTAAATAGTAATACAAATATATTTTTATTTCTCTCAGTTAATATAAACAATAACCAGCATCAGTTTAGCTTGTTTTACTCATATTTGAGGCACAATGGCTTGTGGGTAATCTTGTCAACTTCCAGTGAAGTGATGTACCGTTGTTCACTTCTTCCCTGCTCAGTTCTCTGAACTGAAGGCCATTCGCTCCCTTCGGATTGGAATCTCACTTAATATGACAGAATACCTTGTGCAGTCCACTTTGGAGTACACTATTGGGCGATCGGAACGCACCTTCTGATTGGGTTTTTAAATACAACCTCAGTTTGTGCAATTTCTCATTTATTTTCTGTTGTAAAATGGTTGAGCTTGTTGAGGATCTCCCCAATCCCACTGATACGCCTTCCACAGAGGAAGCAGGGTTTGGGGACGAGGGGGACGACTCGCCCATCACAGGGGCTGAGGTCGCCAAGGTAGTTAAAAATCTTCTTGGTGGCCAGGCCCCGGGGGTGGATGACATTCACCCTGAGTACCTCAAGGCCCTGGATGTTGTTGGGCTGTCATGGTTGACATGCCTCTGCAACATTGCGTGGAGGTCGGGGGCAGCGCCTTTGGCATGGCAAACCGGGGTGGTGGTTCCTCTCTTCAAAAAAGGGGACCGGAGGGTGTGCTCCAACTTTAGAGGGATCACACTCCTCAGCCTCCCTGGGAAGGTCTATGCCAAGGTACTGGAGAGGAGAGTCCGGCTGTTGGTTGAACCTCGGATTCAGGAGGAGTAATGTGGTTTTCGTCCTGGCCGTGGCACATTGGACCAGCTCTTTACCCTCTCGAGAATTCTCGAGGGTTCGTGGGAGTTTGCCCAACCAGTTTACATGTGTTTTGTCGACTTGGAGAAGGCATTTGACCGCGTCCCTCGTGGTTTTTTGTGGGGGATGCTTCGGGAGTATGGGGTATCGGGCTTGTTGTTACGAGCTATTCGGTCTCTGTACGACCGTTGTGAGAGTTTGGTTCGTATTGCCAACACGTGGTCGGAGTCATTCCCAGTGAGAGTTGGACTCCGTCAGGGCTGCCCTTTGTCACCGAACCTGTTCATAATTTTTATGGACAGGATTTCTAGGTGCAGCCAGAGAACGGAGGGTGTCCTGCTTAGTGACCACAGGATCTCATCTCTGTTGTTTGCAGATGATGTTGTCCTGTTGGCTTCATCCAGCAATGACCTACAGCTCTTGCTGGGACGGTTTGCCGCTGAGTGTGAAGCGGCTGGGATGAAAATCAGCACCTCCAAGTCCGAGTCCATGGTCCTCAGCCGGAAAAAGGTGGATTGTCCTCTCTGGGTTGGGGACAGGCTCCTGCCCCAAGTGGAGGAGTTTAAGTATCTTGGGGTCTTGTTCACGAGTGAGGGGAAAATGAAGCGAGAGATTGACAGATGGATTGGAGCAGCATCTGCAGTGATGCGGACGTTGTACCAGTCTGTTGCTATGGTCACGAGCTTTGGGTAATGACCGAAAGAACAAGATCGCGGATACAAGCGGCTGAAATAAGCTTTCTCCGTAGGATTGCTGGACTCACCCTCAGAGATAGGGTGAGGAGCTCAGTCATCCGGGAGAGGCTCAGAGTAGTACCACTGCTCCTCCACATTGAAAGGAGTCAGTTGAGGTGGTATGGGCATCTGATTAAGATGCCTCCTGGACGCCTCCCACTTGAGGTGTTTCAGGCACGTCCGACTGGGAGGAGACCCCGGGGCAGACCCAGGACTCGGTGGAGAGACTATGTCTCCCAGCTGGTCTGGGAACGCCTTGCTTGGTATCCTCTCTGAAGAGCTGGAGTAGGTGGCTGGGGAGAGGGAAGTCTGGGCTTCTCTGCTTGAACTGCTGCCTCCGCGACCCGGATCTCCGGAAAAGTGGTAGAAGATGGATGGATGGAAAATGGTTGAGCTGACATGGTTAGCCATTAGCGGTTAACAATGATTAAGCTTTGTGGCATTCCCTGCTAGTTTAACTGTGTTTTGCTCAATTTTTTGTGGCACCTTCAGATTAAATAAAGAATCAATGAGAACATACTGATGGACATTTCTTTTCAGTACAAACCGTTTTAATTTTTTATTCTATTTTTTTATTTTTTGTTCTGCTCTTTCCAAACACTGCACAGGTTGAGGGATGCAGAGTCATGTGACTGTACATGTTAAAGGGGAAGGATGTGAAAGCTCTCATTTCCACATGTACACAACAGGGAAAGGGGAAAACAAAAACACTGATATAGGCAAGATTGTCGGTTTTACACCCCAAACGTTGGTTTCAGTTTTATTTTCGTTCATCACCAAGCCCTATGACACATCGAAAAAGACATGGGCCAAGCAAACTGAGGACGAACTAAAATTCTGTGCCTCAAACTCAATCAAGCTAAGGCTGGTGCCATGGATGGTAAAGCATGGGCATCGTCAACAGCATCCATCAACCTGCGGCACCCATAGCAGCATACTGGTTGCAGGGATGACCCCCCCCCCCTCCAGGTGCCAGGTAGGGACCCCAAGAAAAGCTCAGCCTGAAGATCACTGAGTGAGTTTGGTGAGAATCGGAGCAACTGCCTAGGAAGAGTAGTGATTTTTTTTTTTTTTTAATCACAAGTGCCCAAATGTTCTGACCTTGGACTTTGAGCAGAACCTGGACGTAGACCCACCTGAGGATCATTGTGAGCGAGTTTGGTAAGCATTGGGGCAATTTGCCCAGGAGGAGTAGTGATTCCTGTGAAATGTCAATGGACAGATGGACAACACACCGCTCATTTTGAGTTTCAAACTAACAAAAAAAAAACAAGTTGCAAATAAAGAAAAAATACAAAAGAAATTTTGAGGAAAAACTATAATAATTTAAAAAGAAAACACTAGATTATTACTACTTGTGAGATGTCAGTTGTTTTACTAACTAACTAACTAACTAACCTGCACTTATATAGCGCTTTTCTAGTCACAAAGACCACTCAAAGCGCTTTCATTAATACTAACCCTCTATTCTAAGGGCCTATAGGAACCTTCATTTTAAGTCTCAAATATGCCTGATAAGACAAAAATGTTTAAAATTTGCTCTTTCCATAGTGGAGGATATCAATCCCTGTCAGATGAAAAACATCTTAGATCACTGTATTTTTCTTATAATAAAATGCCTCTGTGCAACTTTAGAGTTTATATAATTGACAGCATGGAGGTTAGTAGATGGATGAAACCTAAAGACCAAGAAGAGTGTTACTACTAACTGGTCAAAATAATGACATTAATGTTCTTAACTGGATAAGCAGAATCAAAAAAATTGGCTCCAACAAATTTAGAGTGGCCTTCAAATCAGAATGAGCTTTCAATAAATGTGTTAAATCATAGAGGCAGATGGGCAAAGCAGGAACAACAATGAAACAACAGATAATAATGAAGAGAGCACAGAACAAAAGCATGATGCGGACAGGAACAGGCAGACAGACACTAAACTTTAATCTCCCAACAACTTCATTTGAACAATGTTATGAGTAAATATCAAGTAACAAGGCCAACAGTGTAACCAAGAGGTCCTTAACCTGACTACACCAACACGTGGCTCTTCTGTTCATAGCTAAACTTCAAACAAAGCATGCATAAGAAAAATGCATAAGAAAAGTCACAAATGAGAAAAAGAGATGCAGATTTGTGAAAAATTAACACAATTATGAGAAAAAGTTTAATAAGTTTAATCAGTTTAATAAGATATCCGAGTTATATGGAAAGCATAATGATAGTGATTTTGGTTTGTGGTGATTTTAATATTGAATTATTGAAAACAGACGAACATATAAAAACTACAGAATTTGTCAATACTATGTTTTGTTTTGGTTTTTACCCAACAGCTGTAAAGCCCAGCAGAATAACCAAAGACAGCACAACTTTGATTGAAAATATCTTTGTTAATATACACTACTCACAAAAAGTTAGGGATATTTGGCTTTCGGGCGAAATTTATGGAAAATCTAAAAAGTTCATGCAACAGTGATATTATAACATGAAAGTAGGGCATTTAAGTAGAAGCATGCAATGGTGATTTCCTCATCTCAAAAAATTTATTGAAACAAAATGTCCTTGAGCATCAGTTACAGCTCGACAGCGATGTCTGATGCTGTTCACAAGTTGACTTATTGTCTGCTGAGGCATGGCATTCCATTCTTCTTGAAGGGCGGCCCTCAGGTCATTGAGGTTGTGAGGTGCAGGGTTACGAGCCTCTACACGATGACTCAGCTGATCCCGTAGGTTTTCGATGGGTTTCAGGTCTGGAGAAAGTGCAGGTCACTCCATGCCTTTCTATGACTTTTCCAGTCTCTCTGTATCTCTGTTGCAACCTGCTGATGACACTCTGTGAGACTCTAAGCTCAGTGGCCACTTTTTTCTGAGAACATCCTGTTTGAAGCCTCGCAATGGCGAGGTACTGTTGATCAATTGTTAGATGTCGTCTTGGTCTCCTGATGTCAAAATGTGAACAGCATGATGAAGAGGACTGTTTAAATACCAATTCTAACTGAACCAGAAAATTTATTGGTCGATTCATGGATCAAGCACTTGTTGTGAATTTTGCCTTTAACCTCTTGCGCTCCGTTGTTCCGTGGGCGGGCAAGTCTCTGCGTCCTAGGGCGCACGAGGGCGCACTCCTGCGCTCTCGGACGCATAGTCCAGATTGTGGTGATGTAGGTGGTGTTGGCGTCCAAGCGCCACTGAAAAAAAAAGCTGCAGACACAGCCGCGAACAGATTAGTTCATCTGATAGACCTCTCATTCAACTAATAAGAGCCTTGAATTGGGTTTCTGAAACCTTGAAGAACCAATGAATGAAAACCTAGGAAGGAGGACCCGCCTACTGTGAATGCAGGAGCCAATTGAAGCACAGAAGTTCGGGCTGGGTGAAGAGAGATTTACTGTTGCAGCTGATGAAAAAAAGGACGCTGGACGAACCTGCTACAGACCCAGCAGCATGGAGAACACCCACAAGTGGGACCTGCACTCATTGCAGCAGAATAGACGTTTAGGATTCTCTTCCGTCATCATAGACCGACGGAGGCCGACGACAAAAGTCGTAAATCATTCGCCAAAACGGCAATAATGGAATTATGTTTTGACCGGGATCCACGAGCGGACCAGCGTCGCGTTCGTCTGACAATGGGGAAGAGAAGTTCGCCAGGACTCTGCTGCTGTGAAGAGGTAAGGTGTTATAAGCTAAATTATTATTTCTCCCTGAAAACTGTAATCCAAAAATGAATTTTGACCGATCGGTAAATTACAAGTGTACGGCGCACGAAGTGCGTGCGCTGCGATAAACGGTTCATTTGCCGTGTTCGGACCGTGAACGCCCCCCCCCCCCCCCCGCGCTGCAGAAGAGGAGCGGGGGGGGGCGTTCACGGTCTGAACGTCCCCCGGTCCGCGGGGGGAAGCCGCTGTGACAGCGTTGCTGTGGAAACATGCAACGAGTGTAATCCGTCATGTAGCGAGGGCCGAACTCCGTCCCCCCCCCCCCCACACACACAGACACAGCCCTGAATGTGACCTTTCATTAGAGCCCAAAATGAAGATTCTACATGGAATTATTCAAAAGTTACAGACGTTTTTCCAAACTGTGCCATTTGGCACAATTTGGCACAGTTCCAAAACGCCTGGGAACAGCCTGAGAACAAAGCTGTGTAAAATATTCATTTTTTGTGGTATTGTTACAAAATTTGGACCTCAGCTGGATAACACTTGGTTCTACATTTCTGTTGCATTTTCCAGCCGGATCGGACAGCTGTGTGTTATTTGCAAGCATTTGTATCCAAAAAAACACCGTGGCCAAATTTATTTTCTTCAAGTTCAGTATGTTTAGATGACTGTAACTCAGTGGCCGGAGCATGTAGATAGATCATGTTTTTTTTGCCAAAAAATTCAAAGCGTTTTCTTTTAAATGAGACCAACCCCATGAAGATGCTGCAAAGGGTTGAAGAACAGCTTTCGATTTACTTTGGGCACATTATTTTTTGGCGTTTTTAGGAAAATTGCCCGGAGTGCAAGGGGTTAAGCACCTTGTGAGAGAACCGCAAGTTACACAAAAAGTACTGAAACACTGACTAGTTGGGCATGTACATTCAAAAGGTTAGAGAAGGTCAAATTAAGTTCACCTGTCAAGATTATAGTACATTTTACGTGCATTCTGAAATTTCACCCAAAAGCCGAATATCCCTAACCGTGTGTGTGTGTGTGTGTGTGTGTGTGTGTGTTAAAGCCTTCCAAACAGGTTCTTTTCCTGACAACAAGAAAATTGCAAAAGTACTTCCAATCTATAAAAGTACTGGCCGCTGCCAGAGGTACCCCTCAGCCTCTTTGTTTGTTGTTGAGATGTAGTTTATCATTTTGACCTTGACCTTGCAATCCCAAAACCATAGTCAGAGGTCAGGGTGAACAATAGGGCATGGGAAAGCCAACTGTGACCTTTGATCTTTCAAAACGAAACCCATAGTCAGTGGTTAGGGTCTCAGGGTCAACATGTAACAAGTTTAGTGACCGTAGCTTTATTTGTTCTATAGCAGTGTTTCCTCTAGCTTAAAGACCTTGGCACGGTGGCAACACATCCCCCCCTTTTTTAAATTTTACACAGTAACGTTGCATATGGAACTTACCATTTGAAGTATTGTACAACCGAGGCTTGAATATTGGGCCAGCTGGGGTCCCACCCAGACATCCTGTGTTTAGACTTTTTAGTGGTGTTATCCTTCTCTCCTTCCTCTGCCTGAACACTTCCCTCTCCTTGGCTCCTCTCTTCTGTCTCATCTTGCCCTCTCTGAGCCCTGTCTGATTCAGGTTCTCTCTCTGTCTATGGTGGTATACAGACAGGTTAGAAAATATCAAGTGTCATGTTTTGTCCTGCAGAATGTTTTTGTCATGGTTTACATAAATGACAAAAATATGTGTATTTTTTGTATTTTTATTCTAGTGTTTCTTTTTTTCCATTGAGAGAGTAGGGAAGGGAAAGAAACATTCATAACAGTAATGTACTATGCATACTTAAATTATATGATCAGGTGGGTATAGTAACCAGAAATTCTACTCATGTAAAAGCAGTGCTTTGAAATTAATAATTAAAAGTAGAAAACCAAAAATTTCTAATTGAGTTAAGGGTACAAAGAGCACCCACTTAAAAACTTGAGTAATGACTTCAGTCTTGAAGGTTTGAGGTTTTTCTCAAAAATTTATAACAATTTTCTTATAGTTTTCTACTTTTCTCTGTAAATCTATCTAAAGTTGAAACCATGTTCCTCAAATTTATAAATTCCCCTTGTAAAATTGACTTTTCTTGTACATTTGAAACTTTATTATAAATTTGTGATTTTATGACTAATTTTTGTCTGTTTTTTTAAAATAAAATTAACGTTTTTTTAGATAAATTTGAAACAGATTGTGGTATTTTTTTTTTTACTTTTTCCTTATAACAATTTACATTTTTGACCATAACTTTGCAGTCAGAACAGAACAATAATTTAACTGATTACAAAGAAAAAATATTAATAAAATTGTATTTAATGAAATAAATTAACTTAAATGACCAAGGATGCTGTTATTTCTGTTATAATATTTCTTTATATTTATAGTTTTTTTTTTGTTGTTTTTTTTAGAAATCTCAACTCCCAGACAGCAGGAAAAACCTCCCTTATTTTGAAAACAAATGTTGACACGTTTAGTTTGTCTGAAGGCTGCTGACGGATTAAAGTCAATGACTTCATGAATTTCGGTCATCTTAACCTGCCAGGTACATAATAGGGAACTGTAGCTGACTCTAAAGATATAATTCACCACAATATGTGTTCATGTACAGAATGATCTGGTTAGGCAGTTATAGTTCTGCACTCAGGCTTTCTCATCAGGCACCTCTCTAGGCAGCCACTAAAGGACCTCAGTTTAGAGCTAGCGTTTTCAGATGTTGCTTTTTGTCACTGCCACTGAAGAATAAAAACGGCACGCCTGCTCGTGTGAGAAAAGAGAGAAATTGCCAGTCTCTTCATTCCTGCAGTTCCTACAAAACATAACTTAATATTGTAGTGGCTGGTGAAATACATCCTCAGCAATTCATCAGTCCCCCTTGCCTTTCCCTTCATATGAAGCCGGCTGCATATGAATTCTAACCACATCTCTTAGCTAAGCGACTCTTCCATTACTGCCCTCGTTTCCAGCGGGTTAAAACCATGATAAATGCTAGTGCTTACATACCTCTTGATTTTTTCCGCGTTTAAAGTACTTTAATAAACATGTTTCTGTCGGATAGTCACGCTTAGCGAGACACTGCTGACTGACTGGAAAACTTGTGTGAGCGGGGTGCTTCTAAACTCTGCGCGGATGACAGCCATGCGCATTGTTCGTGTGCGCTTGTGGAAACTCATTGCTTCATATATTTTTCTTAATAAATTCATATCGCCTTGGGGTGGCGGTAAAATTTCTGGCACGGCGGGCTGCCACAGAGAAATGTTACCAGAGGAAACCCTGTATAGTAATAGTGGCCTTTGACCTTAAACCCGTAATCAGAGGGCAGGGTCTATGCCGTCCAAGACTTGTCTTAGACATGACGACATCGATTTGAAAAGGCTACACCATCTCTTTGTGTAGTTACTGCATTTCAAGATTTAGGGAAAACTGACAATTTTCAAGTTGTAAACAATAGCCTTCCTGTCTGTATCCAAAATTTGTTTAAATTAAGAAATGATAACTATAATTTAAGAGGATTGTATATGTATATGCGGGAAGAAATGTCAAGTGTAGCTGTGTTTTAGTTTCAGGGGGTAAACTTTTGAATCTTCTTGAGGAGGAATTGAAATTGTTTAGATCTAGACTTTGTTTAAAAGCTGCTCTAAAATCTGAAATAGCAAGTATTCTGTTTACTACCTCTGCCGAGGAGGTAATGTTTTTACCGGTGTTGGGTGGTTGGTTGGTTGGTTTGTCTGTCAGCAACATAACTCAAAAATTTCTGAATGGATTTTGATGAAATTTTCAGAAAGGTGTGTAATGGCATGGGGAACAGATGATTACATTTTCGTGGTGATCATGATCATGATGTGCATGCAGTAATTTTTTTTTTTTTTTTTGGGGGGGGGGGGGCAAATAATAACACTGAGCTTCCCCTTTGAGACGTGTCCACGGAGTTACATTCACTCTGCACCCATACACATTTTGTGATGGTTGACATTATTTCATCTGAAGATGACAAAAAAGCAAAAGCAAGCAAACTGTCCGGTTAATGAATTGATTTTTTTTTTTTCAGGAAAGGTGCAGTCCGCCAAGGTCTCCGCCTTTGACCGCCACCTAATCCACATAGCACCGGACCCCCAAGATCCCTCCTGAAGGTGGTGAGCCCACTGGAGGGCAGACCCATGTAACTCCTTCAGGCTGAGCCCGGCTGGGTCCCATGGGTGGAAACCCGGCCACCAGACGCAAGCCTTCGAGCCCCTCCCCCAGGCCTGGCTTCAGGGTGGGGCCCCAGTAACCCCATACCGGGGGGGGGGTACACTGAATCCTTGATATAGAATTATAGATATAGGTGCTCCTCTTGGAGACTCCATTGTCCTACTGGGGGACTTCAATGCGCACGTGGGCAACGACAGTGAAACCTGGAGGGGGGTGACTGGGAGGAACGGCCTGCCCGATCTGAACCCGAGTGGTGTTCAGTTATTGGACTTCTGTGCTAACCACAGTTTGTCCATAACGAACACCATGTTCAAGCATAAGGGTGTCCATATGTGCACTTGGCACCAGGACACCCTAGGTCACAGGTCGATGATCAATTTTGTTATCGTGTCATCAGACCTGTGACCGTATGTCTTGGACACCCGGGTAAAGAGAGGTGCAGAGCTGTCAACTGATCACCACCTGGTGGTGAGTTGGAGCCGATGGCAGGGGAGGAAACCATTCAGACCTGGTAGACCCAAACGTATACTGCGGGTGTGCTGGGAACATCTGGCTGAGGCCCCTGTCCGGGAGGTCTTCAACTCCCACCTCCGGAAGAACTTCAACCACATTCCGAGGGAGTCTGGAGACATGGAGTCTGAATGGGCCATGTTCTCCACCTCTGTTGTTGAAACGGCGGCCCAGAGCTGTGGCCGCAAGGTGGTCGGTGCATCTCGTGGTGGCAACCCCCGAACCAAGTGGTGGACACCAGTGGTGAGGGGGGCCATTAAGTTGAAGAAGGAGTCCTATCAAGCTTGGTTGGCTTGTGGGACTCCCGAAGCAGCTGTGGTGTACCGGCAGGCCAAGCGGAGTGCAGCTCATGTGGTTGCTGAAGCAAAAAACCGGGTATGGGAGGAGTTCGGTGAGGCCATGGAACAAGACTTTCGGTCGGCCTTGAAGAGATTCTGGCAAACTGTCCGGCGGCTCAGGAGGGGAAAGCAGCTCCCTGTCCACACTGTGTATGGTGCGGATGGGACATTGTTGACTTCGACTGGGGATATTGTCGGGCGGTGGAAGGAATACTTCGAGGATCTCCTCAATCCCACTGATACGCCTTCCACAGAGAAAGCAGGGTTTGGGGACGAGGGGGACGACTCGCCCATCACAGGGGCTGAGGTCGCCAAGGTGGTTAAAAATCTCCTTGGTGGCCAGGCCCCGGGGGTGGACGAAATTCGCCCTGAGTACCTCAAGGTCCTGGATGTTGTTGGGCTGTCATGGTTGACACGCCTCTGCAACATTGCGTGGAGGTCGGGGGCAGTGCCTTTGGCATGGCAAACCAGGGTGGTGGTTCCTCTCTTCAAAAAAGGGGACCGGAGGGTGTGCTCCAACTTTAGAGGGATCGCACTCCTCAGCCTCTCTGGGAAGGTCTATGCCAAGGTACTGGACAGGAGAGTCCGGCCGTTGGTTGAACCTCGGATTTAGGAGGAACAATGTGGTTTTCGTCCTGGCCGTGGCACATCGGATCAGCTCTTTACCCTATTTATCTTTTGTTCTTATTAAAGACAAGAATAGAAAAGAGATGTATTTACCTTCTTAACATGTTTCGACTGTACACTGCAGCCTTCGTCAGAAGAGTCAGCTGATTGTTGCCAGGTGACATTTATCAGCTGATTTTCGTAGGCGGGGCCAGCTCAGCAGATCTGTCGGATCCACCGAGCCGGCCCCGCCTTCCGCCGTCAGATGGTCTCTGGAGAATGTGATCCCAGGTGTGGGAAAGCATAAAGGTCCCCTCATCTCGGTTCATGGTGTCTTTTCCCCACTTCCTGATTTCTATGGCCTCCTTGATCCAGCGTTTGTGTCTGTTGCTCTCTGATCCAATAATTTTTGCATTGTCCCAGTCCATGATATGATTATTTCTTTTGCAGTGATCTGATATTGCTGATTTTAATGTTTCTTGTTCTGCCTTTTCTTTATGTGATCTTGTGAGTCATCCTTGTGTTTCCTTCTCACATTCCTTCTGGTGTTCTTTTTTTCTTGTGGTGAATGATCTTCCAGTTTCTCCAATGTAGGTTTTGTTGCATGATCTGCATGATATTTCATATATTACATTGCATTTTTTGTCTTGTTCTATTCTGTCCTTGGGGTATACTAATAACTGTCTTAATTTTTTGTGTGGTTTTACTACGGTACTGTGTTTATTTTGTATTTTTTCATGATCCTTTGAATTGGTTCCGTGATCCCTCGTATGTATGGTATGTTATGGTGTCCTTGTTTTTGATTTCGGCTTTTGTTCTGTGTCTCATTTCCTGTTTGTTTTCTTTGTTTCGACTTGCTGTTTCCCTTTGTTTATGGCCCATACTGGATATTGGCAGCATATAAGTGCATGTTTTATGTGGTTTTCCTCCTCCTGTCTGTCTTCTTGGTCTGTGATGATGGTGGCCCGTTCATATAACGTCCTGACAACTGTTAGCTTGTGTGCTGTTCCGATGTCCATAGTAGGTATTGATCTGTGTGGGTTGGTTTCCTGTAGACTGTGATTTTTATGCTGCCGTCATCGTTGTGGTGGATTTTCATGTCCAGAAAGGCTATGGTGCCATTTTCCTCCTCTTCGTGTATGAATTTTATATTTCCAGTGCTGTCCATGCTGTTCAGATGGTCAGTGAGTTCTTGTGTGTGTCCTTTCCTTATTTTTTCCAGAATGTCATCCACGTATCTCTTCCAAAGGATGGGTTTACATTGTGTAGGTACTGTGTTGATGGCTTTGTTTTCCAGATCCTCCATGAAAAAGCTGCTCATAATGGCTGATAGTGGGTCTCCCACTGCAAATCCTTCTTTTTGTCTGTAAATTTTTCCTCTGTATTGAAAATAGGTGGATTTTGCAACAAATTGTAATACTTCGGATACGTCATGAACTGTGAGATTGGTGCATCTTTTAAGGGTACGGTCATTATTGAGGCATTCTTGCACTATATGTAGTGTGACATCAACAGGTGTCTTTGTGAATAATGAAATGACATCATGTGAAATGAGGATCTCGTCCGATTCTTTTTTCATATTTTTGAGTTCTTGTGCCAGTTCTTTTGAGTTTTTGCAGTGGAAATCTGATAGTCCAAGGAGGGGTTTGATGATTTCAACTAGGGCTTTTGATAAATTGTACGTGACTGATCCAATACCGTCTATTATTGGCCGCAGTGGGATATCCTTTTTGTGTATTTTTGGGGTTCCATAGATCCAGGGGGTGATGCTGGTTGTGGGCATCAGGTGATCATATGAGTCCTTTGTGATTTTTTTTACTTTCTAATAGGGGTTTGAGAAGGGCTTTTAGCATTTTTTTCTTTTCTTCTGTGGGGTTTGTTTTAATGATTTCGTATGTGCTTTCATCTGCCAACATGGTTTCCATCTGTTTTTCATATGTTTCCGTGTCCAATATTACTGTCGTTCTGCCTTTATCTGATGGGAGGATTGTGATTGTTTTATCTGTCTTGAGTGAGTTTAATGCTTTTTCTTCTTCTCTTGTAACGTTGCTTTGTGGTAATTTGTCCATTTTGAGGATTCCTGCAACTGCGTTCCGGAGTGCTTCTTTTTCCCCTTGGTCCTGGATTTTTTTCACATGCGAGTTCTGTTGTGAGGATGTATTCTTCATGAGGTATTCTGGCTGGTGTGATGGCGAAATTCAGTCCTCTGCTCAGCACTGTTTCCTCCGTGTCCGCGAGTGTGCGTTTTGACAAGTTTTTGACCCACTTAGCATTCATTTCTGTGTGTGTTTGTTTTTGTCCGTTTATCCTTTCTTTAAGTTTTTTTATTTATTTTTTTTAAATGGCGGTTTTTCGTTTTGTGTGTTTTAATTGTGCTTCTATCTGCTCCTGTATTTCCTGGTCGGTCGGGTAGTGTTTCTTGAAAATGTCCATTTTCTCCTTGATCTGGTTGTTAATTCTGTCCACGTTGTTTGCCGTCATTCTTATCCATTCTTTGATCAGGTCTTTCCGTGCTTTATTGACAATTTTCTCTGCGTTTTTGGTCGGGATTGGATTTCTTATGTTGAGGCTTGCTGGTGTAACATCCTATTTGTGTATTTATAATATTTATAATATTTATAATTGTGTATTTATGGTTTTTCTGCATTGATGTATGTGGTTATTGTGTATATTTTTTATTTTTTTTTTCCCATCTTTACTTGATTCTTTTTTCTAAAGCCCATCCAGGGACAAGAGTTGCAAATTAGCTAATAGCTATACACTCTATGTGCAACACATCAGATTGATTGTCTTTGATTAATTGTCTATGTTTATTGCACTGTCCCTGTCAAATAAACTAATCTACTACTACTACTCATCTCTGCAATGGAGGTTAAATCTCAGGTGGTTTCTGAAGCGTGCCCGTGTTTTCTCCAATTTCTCCAGCCGGTGGAAGTCTTTGATACAATTTTGTCCACAACTTCCACGTAATAGCTCAAGTAGGTTCATTTTGTCTTCTTTTAATTATTTACCTTTTGTTCTTATTAAAGACAAGAATAGAAAGGAGATGTATTTACCTTCTTAACATGTTTCGACTGTACACTGCAGCCTTCGTCAGAAGAGTCAGCTGATTGCTGCCAGGTGACATTTATCAGCTGATTTTCATAGAGGGAACCTTTATGCTTTCCTTTCCTTTACGCTTTCCCACACCTGGGATCACATTCTCCAGAGACCATCTGACGGCAGAAGGCGGGGCCGGCTCGGTGGATCTGACAGATCTGCTGAGCTGGCCCCGCCTACGAAAATCAACTGATTAATGTCACCTGGCAGCAATCAGCTGACTCTTCTGATGAAGGCTGCAGTGTACAGTCGAAACATGTTAAGAAGGTAAATACATCTCCTTTCTATTCTTGTCTTTAATAAGAACAAAAGATAAATAATTAAAAGAAGACAAAATGAACCTACTTGAGTTCTTTACCCTCTCGATAATTCTTGAGGGTTCGTGGGAGTTTGCCCAACCAGTTTACATGTGTTTTGTCGACTTGGAGAAGGCATTTGACCGTGTCCCTCGTAGTTTTTTGTGGGGGGTGCTTCAGGAGTATGGGGTATCGGGCTTGTTGTTACGAGCTATTTGGTCTCTGTACGACCGTTGTGAGAGTTTGGTTCGTATTGCCAATACTCGGTCGGACTCATTCCCAGTGAGAGTTGGACTCCGTCAGGGCTGCCCTTTGTCACCGATCCTGTTCATAATTTTTATGGACAGGATTTCTAGGCGCAGCCAGGGAACGGAGGGTGTCATGCTTGGTGACCACAGGATCTCATCTCTGTTGTTTGCAGATGATGTTGTCCTGTTGGCTTCATCCAGCAATGACCTACAGCTCTTGCTGGGACGGTTTGCCGCTGAGTGTGAAGCGGCTGGGATGAGAATCAGCACCTCCAAGTCTGAGTCCATGGTCCTCAGCCGGAAAAAGGTGGATTGTCCTCTCTGGGTTGGGGACAGGCTCCTGCCCCAAGTGGAGGAGTTTAAGTATCTTGGGGTCTTGTTCACGAGTGAGGGGAAAATGGAGCGAGAGATTGACAGACGGATTGGAGCAGCATCTGCAGTGATGCGGACGTTGTACCGGTCTGTTGTGGTGAAGCGGGAGCTTAGTTCTAAGGCAAAGCTGTCGATTTACCAGTCAATCTACGTTCCTACTCTCACCTATGGTCACGAGCTTTGGGTAATGACCGAAAGAACAAGATCGCGGATACAAGCGGCTGAAATGAGCTTTCTCCGTAGGACTGCTGGACTCACCCTCAGAGATAGGGTGAGGAGCTCAGTCATCCGGGAGAGGCTCAGAGTAGAACCGCTGCTCCTCCACAGTGAAAGGAGTCAGTTGAGGTGGTATGGGCATCTGATTAAGATGCCTCCTGGACGCCTCCCACTTGAGGTGTTTCAGGCACGTCCCACTGGAAGGAGACCCCGGGGCAGACCCAGGACTCGGTGGAGAGACTATGTCTCCCAGCTGGTCTGGGAACGCCTTGGTATCCTCTCTGAAGAGCTGGAGCAGGCGGCTGGGGAGAGGGAAGTCTGGGCTTCTCTGCTTGAACTGCTGCCTCCGCGACCAGGACCTCCGGAAAAGCGGTAGAAGATGGATAGATGGATAGATGGATGGATGGAAAGGTGCAATGGCATGAGGAACAGAGTACTGGCAAACAAGCTAAGTATGTCTTGCAAGGCACGTTACCCACACGGTATGTAAACACACAGCACTGGACAATGTTTAATTTTTATTACATCCGCCAAAAGGAGGAGGTAATGTTTTTGCCGGTGTTGTGCCAAAAAGTACACTGTAATTGTCCATTGTTGATGCATAGAATATGCATTTATACAGAATCTGGGTGTCATGATCAGCAACGGACTGGACGGAAAATCTAACACTGATGCTGTGTACAGGAAGGGGATGAGAAGACTACTTTCTGAGGAAGCTGAGATCCTTCAACGTGTGCAACAGGATGATGGAGCTTTTCTACCAGGCCGTTGTCACCAGCGCCATCTTCATTTGCTGCCGTCTGTTGGGGTAGCAGTATCAGAGCCAGCGACACCAACAGACTTGACAAGACTATCAAGAGGGCTGGCTCTGTAATTGGTCTCAGGCCAGAGACCTTTGAGACTGTGACACTAAACAAACTACGATCCATCATGGACAATCCTGATCACCTCCTCCACCACATACTGGACAGACAGTGGAGCACTTTCTCCAGCAGACTACTACAGCTTCACTGCCTAACGGTCACATACAGGAAATCTTTCCTGCCACATGCCATTTCACTGGACAATAACTCACTCTAATGTTGAATTCTGGTCATAACTATGCTGCCATAACTGGTACCTCACATTTCACCCTGCACCTGATAGTCCTGCATTGTACAGCGGGTATGATTCATGTATCTATACGGGTCACCATCTATTCATCTACAATGTATGTAAGTTATTTTGGCAGTTTTACTTTCCATGGGTAATTCCTTTGCCTATTATGCTGTGTGTGTTTCTGCTGTTTTGGTCATCTACTGTCATGCTGTTGTTACTAATTTCCCAGTTTGGGATCAATAAAGTAAATCTATCTATCTACATGTATATTTCAGCAAATCTACATATTTTTCCATGCAACCTTGTGACTGCATTATTTTAATTGTTTAAAATCGTACATCAAGTTTGTTTCCAGTTCAAAATGCATCATAAGTGTTAAATATATCTTATTATACCTAACTCAGTATTGTTTACCTGTTGAAATATATATTTTACCACTAATATAACCCCATAACTACAATATGGCACTTGGTGATCAATTTTGGCAGCTGATCACTTCTTGCCACGACACCGGCATTGCTTTGTCTGTCTGTCTCTTAGCAACATTACTCCAAAAGCTATGAACGGATTTTGATGAAATTTTCAGGAAAGGTGTGTCATGGCATGGGGAACAGATGGTTACATTTTTGTGGTGATCCGGATCACCACCTGGATCCAGAAATTTTTTGGAAAAATCATTATCAATTTTCAAATAATATCAAATAATTTTATCAATTTTGTTAAATTTTACTTTTGCTGGTACACCAGAATTTCTGTAGCTATGTTACATAATACTATTTATTTTTTATTTCAATAAATCTTATAGACGGAAACCTGAAATAGTATTTTTCATCAATATCAAATGGAGAAATGTTGCATTGAGAAAACTGCCGCATTTCTCACAATGTCATTTGGGGGAAATGGGCTGCGCTCACCGAGTGCTTTTCTAGTTGTTTTTGCTGCCGTTTCTCTGTCTGTTAGCAGGATCATGCAAAAACTCATTGATGGATTTGGATGACATTTTCACCAGAGATGGCCCTTGGCCCAAAGATGAACTTATTACATGTTGGAGGTGATCCATGAGTGCATACCTCCACAAAGGCCCTATCTCATAATGTACAGATGGATGATGATATGGATGGACAATGGGACGGAGGGGAGGACAAAGGAAGGGAGGGAGCCTTGGTGAAGGTATGCACACTCTGAGTGCCCTCTTGTTGATTACAATGTGAAACAGAGAAATTTAATTTTGAACTTAATGTATATGTGGTTTTTTTTGTTTGTTTTCTTGCAGATGTGCTATTCTAGGTTACTTGTATAGAATGTATAGGATAGGTTAAAATAAGCCAATGGCTTCTGCCTATTCCTTTTTTGTTATGTATTATGAAGAAATCTGAAAAAAGTATTTTCTTTTTCAAAATGTATATAACCTAAATAAATCATTCATTCATGCATTCAAAAATGCTGCAAAATCAAGAAGAAATCCCCACAAATTTACAAGAAAAAACTGGCATATTTAAGCCTGCTGCAGCTCCATCCACAAAAGGGCTCATTCTATAAGTCCAACTACACCAAACCCTGACATAAACTAAACAACAACTTTCGCTACTGAAAATGTGCTCCACACAAGTGGAGACCAAAACAGGACAAATCTAACAAGTGTGTAGCAAACTTCAACCTCCAACTACCTACAGCCAATTCAAATATGTCAGAACTCTGATACGTTCTCTCCATCCTAAGCACATGTGAGGAAACAACTGCACATACAGACGTGGACCAATTTGTTGGTAACCTTCCATTAAAGAAAGAAAATCCCACAGCGGTCACTGAAATAACTTGAAACTAGCAAAAGTAAAAATAAATAAAACATATTCTGAAAATTAACAAATGAAAATCATACATTGCTTTTGAATTCTGGTTCAACAGAATCATTAAAAAAAAAAAAAAGAAATGAAACTGGCCTGGACAAAAATGATGGTACCCCTCATTTATTTGACCATGGGCAGCGCAGTGGCGAAGTGATGAGCACTGCGGCAGCACAGTAACTCATCCTTGGCCGGAGGACACTGGGTTCGATCTCAGCCCCCGACCAACAGTGATCTGTGTGGAGTTTGCATGTTTTCCCCGTGTCTGCGTGGGTTTACTCCGGGATTTCTCAGGTTTCCTCCCACATGCCAAAAACATTCAAGTTAGGCTAATTGGCATCAAACTGGGGATTCTAAATTGTCCTTAGGTATGACTGTGAGAGTGAATGGTTGTCTGTCTCTGTGTTGGCCCTGCGATGGACTGGCCATCTGTCCAGGGTGTACCCTGCCTCTCGCCCAAAGATGCTGGGATACGCTCCAGCCCCCCTGCGACCCGAAAAGGATTAAGTGGAAAAAGATGGAAGGATGGATAATTTGACCATAGGGACATGTTAACTTAAGGTATGTCCTGTAATTAGCATCACAGGTGTCTTCAAACTTGTAATTAGTAAGTTTGCCTATTTAAAGGATAAAAAGTAGTCACTGTGCTGTTTGGTATCATGGTGTGTACCACACTGAACATGGACCACAGAAAGCTAAGGAGAAAGATGTCTCCAAAGATTAAAAAGAAAAAAATTATTGACAAGCATGTTAAAGGTAAAGGCTACAGGACCATATCCAAGCAGCTTGATGTTCCTGCGACCACAGTTGCCAATATTATTAAAAAGAATAAGGTTTATGGGACTGTAGCCAACATTCCAGGATGTGGACGCAAGAGGAAATGCAACCCCAGGATGATCAGAAGAATAGTGTGTATTGTTGAAAAAGAGACTAGGAAATGATCCAAAATCATTCAAGCTGAACTCCAAGGTCAAGGTACGTCGCTTTCCAATCGTACGATGGGTTGCATTTTGAACAATAGTGGACTCCATGTAAGAAGACCAGCAGGGCTCCACTACTGACAGAAGAAACATTTAAAAGTCAGCCCAAATGCATGCTGACAAGTCCCAAAGTTTCTGTGAGGTTGTCCTTTGGACTTGAGGAGACAAAAGTGGAGCTTTTAGGCCAGTCACATGAGCTCTATGTTTGCAGAAGGAAAAATGAAGCATACAAAGGAAAGAACACTGCACCTATTGTGAAACATGGAGGAGGCTTGGTTATGTTCTGGGGCTGCTTTGCCATTTCTGGAACAGGGCATCTTTAATCTGTGAAGGGTACAATGAAATCTCAAGACTATTAAGGCATTCTGGAGTGAAATGTGTTGCCGTGAGTCAGAAAGCTCGGTCTCCGTAGCAAGTCATGGGTCCTCCAACAGGATAATGAGCCAAAACACGCAGCTAAAAACACCCAAGAATGACTAAGAACAAAACATTGGACTATTCTGAAGTGGCCTTCTATGAGCCCTGATCTAAAGCCTACTGAACATCTGTGGAAGGAGCTGAAACATGCCGTCTGGAGAAGGCACCCTTTAAACCTGAGACAGCTGGAGCAGTTTGCTCATGAGGAGTGGATCAAAATACCTATTGACAGGTGCAGAAGTCTCACTGAGCGTTAAATCACTTGATTGTAGTGAATGCATCAAAAGGTTGGCAACAAAATATTAAGTTCAGGGTATCATCATTTTTGCCCAGGCCAGTTTCATGAGTTTGATTTTTAAAATGATTCTTTTGAACCAAAAACCAAAAGAAATGTCTGATTTTCATAAGTTAATTTTCAAAAAAAAAAAAATTAATTATTTTTTACTTTTGTCAGTTTCAAGTTATTTCAGTGACCATTGTGGGATTTTCTTTCTTTAATGGAAGGTTACCAACAAATTTGTCCACGTCTGTAACTGGTTTGTGTACAAAACTCTGCCACATATCCTCCTTCCTGTTCACACACACACTGTGAGAGTGTGAACAGGGCATCCTTGAAAAAGAGAGATTGCCTCTCAATGGAACTCCCCTGGATAAATAAAGGTTAAAAAAAGTTTGTGCATAAAAAACGGCACGCCCTGGAATTCTGTCATACACAGTGAACATGACTTCTGTTGGCCATATTCCTTCCAATGGCCTCACAATTGTGAACAATCAACTCAGACATTTTTGCAGTGAGTGAATTATGCAACTTTCACCCCAAAATCAGCATTTAATCATGATCAATCATACACCGATTCCCTACAAACTGCAAACACACTCAGGTTCTACTGCCACCAGATGAGTCTACATTTTTGTTTTTTCCCTCTGGTGCATAAAGTCTGACATCATCATGTTGCTGAAAGCAGGGTGGTAAACAACAGAAACTATCAACATGGTAATCAATGCTCCATATCATATTTTGTCCATGTAAAAAAGGAATCACTGCAGCATGTCCACACACTGGGACACCCTTGGCTGCCCAACACGTTTTCTTTCATACAGCAATGTTAGTGTTTACATTTGGTCTTTGTAGGGCGATTGGAACACGATGACTGTGACTAGCTGTTGTGCTGACATTATACCAAGCCTACATAATGTGTGACATGCCACATGTTTTGTCTGATTGAATTTTAAAGTCTACGTTCATCAGTCATTTTTCTCTCCTCAAAAAAAAGATGACAGTTTTACGCTCTAGCTACAAGATTGTAAACACACATCTCTGCTTTCACATCTGGATATGTGAACATCCACAATCTCTTTGTTTAATATCCATGTTGGTCTGGATATGAATTTGTAAAAGATCTCACAAACAGGGTGATGCTAACGGATCTATACCTTTAAAATAGTAAAATATTCCTGAAGAGGACAGGAAGCTGGTGCAGCGAGGACAGGATGGTGTTATGTGCACAAAACACCCAAGGGTCAATACTTTTTATAGGTACTGGATAGATGATATATATCTAATATTAATTATTAATAAGAATAATAATCCTCCAGTAGGTTCACCACCTGCAGGAGGGATCATGGAAGTCCGGTGCTATGTGGATTAGGTGGCAGTCAAAAGCGGAGACCTTGGCGGACTGATCCCAAGCTTTCTAAACTGGCTTTTGGTACGTGGAATGTCACCTCTCTGGTGGGGAAGGAGCCTGAGCTGGTGTACGAGATTGAGCGATACCGGCTAGACATAGTCGGCCTCACCTCAACACACAGCTCCGGTTCCGGAACCAGTCTCCTGGAGAGGGGCTGGAGCTTGGCCTTTTCTGGAGTTGCCCCGGGCGAGAGGCGACGAGCAGGGGTAGGTATTCTTGTATCGCCCCACCTTGCTGCCTCTATATTGGAGTTTTCCCCGGTGGACGAAAGGGTTGCTTCCCTGCGCCTTCGGGTTGGGAAACGGGTCCTGACCATCATTTGTGCCTATGCACCAAATGATGTTTCAGAGTACCCACCCTTTTTGGAGTCTGTGACTGGGGTGCTGGAGGGTGCTCCTCCTGGAGACTCCATTGTCCTACTGGGGGACTTCAATGCGCACGTGGGCAACGACAGTGAAACCTGGAGGGGGGTGATTGGGAGGAACGGCCTGCCCGATCTGAACCCGAGTGGTGTTCAGTTATTGGACTTCTGTGCTAACCACAGTCTGTCTATAACGAACACCATGTTCAAGCATAAGGGTGTCCATATGTGCACCTGGCACCAGGACACCCTAGGCCGCAGGTCGATGATCGATTTTGTTATCGTATCATCAGACCTGCGACCGTATGTCTTGGACACCCGAGTAAAGAGAGGTGCAGAGCTGTCAACTGATCACCACCTGGTGGTGAGTTGGATCCGATGGCAGGGGAGGAAGCCATTCAGACCTGGTAGACCCAAACGTATAGTGAGGGTGTGCTGGGAGCGTCTGGCTGAGGCCCCTGTCCGGGAGGTCTTCAACTCCCACCTCCGGAAGAACTTCAACCACATTCCGAGGGAGTCTGGAGACATGGAGTCTGAATGGGCCATGTTCTCCACCTCTGTTGTTGAAGCGGCAGCCCAGAGCTGCGGCCGCAAGGTGGTCGGTGCATCTCGTGGTGGCAACCCCCGAACCAAGTGGTGGACACCAGTGGTGAGGGGGGCCATTAAGCTGAAGAAGGAGTCCTATCAAGCTTGGTTGGCTTGTGGGACTCCCGAAGCAGCTGAGGTGTACCGGCAGGCCAAGCGGAGTGCAGCTCGGGTGGTTGCTGAAGCAAAAACCCGGGTATGGGAGGAGTTCGGTGAGGCCATGGAACAAGACTTTCGGTCGGCTTCAAAGAGATTCTGGCAAACTGTTCGGCGGCTCAGGAGGGGAAAGCAGCTCCCCGTCCACACTGTGTATGGTGCGGATGGGACACTGTTGACTTCAACTGGGGATATCGTCGGGCGGTGGAAGGAATACTTCGAGGATCTCCTCAATCCCACTGATACGCCTTCCACAGAGGAAGCAGGGTTTGGGGACGAGGGGGATGACTCGCCTATCACAGGGGCTGAGGTCGCCAAGGTGGTTAAAAATCTCCTTGGTGGCCGGGCCCCGGGGGTGGACGAGATTCGCCCCGAGTACCTCAAGGCCCTGGATGTTGTTGGGTTGTCATGGTTGACACGCCTCTGCAACATTGCGTGGAGGTCGGGGGCAGTGCCTTTGGCATGGCAAACCGGGGTGGTGGTTCCTCTCTTCAAAAAAGGGGACCGGAGGGTGTGCTCCAACTTTAGAGGGATCACACTCCTCAGCCTCCCTGGGAAGGTCTATGCCAAGGTACTGGAGAGGAGAGTCCGGCCGTTGGTCGAACCTCGGATTCAGGAGGAGCAATGTGGTTTTCGTCCTGGCCGTGGCACATCGGACCAGCTCTTTACCCTCTCGAGAATTCTTGAGGGTTCGTGGGAGTTTGCCCAACCAGTTTACATGTGTTTTGTGGACTTGGAGAAGGCATTTGACCGCGTCCCTCGTGGATTTTTGTGGGGGGTGCTTCGGGAGTATGGGGTATCGGGCTTGTTGTTACGAGCTATTCGGTCTCTGTACGACCGTTGTGAGAGTTTAGTTCGCATTGCCAACACTCGGTCGGAGTCATTCCCAGTGAGAGTTGGACTCCGCCAGGGCTGCCCTTTGTCACCGGTCCTGTTCATAATTTTTATGGACAGGATTTCTAGGCGCAGCCAGGGAATGGAGGGTGTCATGCTTGGTGACCACAGGATCTCATCTCTGTTGTTTGCAGATGATGTTGTCCTGTTGGCTTCATCCAGCAATGACCTACAGCTCTTGCTGGGACGGTTTGCCGCTGAGTGTGAAGCGGCTGGGATGAGAATCAGCACCTCCAAGTCCGAGTCCATGGTCCTCAGCCGGAAAAAGGTGGATTGTCCTCTCCGGGTTGGGGACAGGCTCCTGCCCCAAGTGGAGGAGTTTAAGTATCTTGGGGTCTTGTTCACGAGTGAGGGGAAAATGGAGCGAGAGATCGACAGACGGATTGGAGCAGCATCTGCAGTGATGCGGACGTTGTACCGGTCTGTTGTGGTGAAGAGGGAGCTTAGTTCTAAGGCAAAGCTGTCGATTTACCAGTCAATCTACGTTCCTACTCTCACCTATGGTCATGAGCTTTGGGTAATGACCGAAAGAACGAGATCGCGGATACAAGCGGCTGAAATGAGCTTTCTCCGTAGGATTGCTGGACTCACCCTCAGAGATAGGGTGAGGAGCTCAGTCATCCGGGAGAGGCTCAGAGTAGAACCGCTGCTCCTCCACATTGAAAGGAGTCAGTTGAGGTGGTATGGGCATCTGATTAGGATGCCTCCTGGACGCCTCCCACTTGAGGTGTTTCAGGCACGTCCCACTGGGAGGAGACCCCGGGGCAGACCCAGGACTCGGTGGAGAGACTATGTCTCCCAGCTAGTCTGGGAACGCCTTGGTATCCCCTCTGAAGAGCTGGAGCAGGTGGCTGGGGAGAGGGAAGTCTGGGCTTCTCTGCTTGAACTGCTGCCTCCGCGACCCGGACCTCCGGAAAAGCGGTAGAAGATGGATGGATGGATGGATGGAAGAATAATAATATTAATAAGAATATGATATAATTCTCGACGGCTCAGGAGGTAGAGCCGGTCATTCAATAACCGCATGGTTGGCGAATCGAACCCCGCTCTCCCCAGATATCCTGCCATTGTGTCCCTGGGCAACACACTTCACCCCCAATTGCTCCTGGTGGGTCTGGAAGCACCATGTTAGGTAGCATGTCGCCATCAGTGTGTGAATGGGCGGATAGCAGGATCTGTAAAGCGCTTTGGTCATCAAGAGATGAGAAAAAAAGCGCTATCTAAGTGAATACCATTTACCATAATTAAAGTGTCTGTGACACGATGTAGGAACTATGGATCAATATTCAGTATGAATTTATCTTCAGTCGTCCACATAGTTGGTTCTGTTGACTGTGAACGCTGCTCAGTGTGCTGTCAATGTAAACAAGCTGTTTAGCTTCTATATCAGCAAAGAAATGCTGAAACATTGCGTGGCGGCTGGGTGTTCTAATTGCTCCAGTTTCAATTGATCTAGATCTTAAAACATGGGCGAAGCAAGTACAGAGAACAACGGACAAATGGCAACCAACACCATCTTCTGTACTCTGTAGCGATCATTTCCCTGCAGACAGTAGCAGGAGGCGCCTGCTATACAAGAATCTTTAGGCTTGAAAGTTTGTTACAAACGGATTCTAAAACCGACTGCCATACCTACGGTTTTCAAACGAAAACCCACAGCTCAAGACGATATCAACACATCAAAATAGCACAGAGAAGCAACAGTGTCAAAACTCGCCCGGAAAAGAGTTTGTGTAATTGATTTTTTTTCCCCACAAAAGGCGATTGTGATTTTTATTATATTTTTTCCACCGAAAGTAAAATCCTCCCCTATGAATTTTGAAGCCGAGTGTTGACTTTACTCCAAATGGAATGACTTTGTGTTAAAAAATGTTATATTACTTTTTTCAGTTTTCATTTTTATAAATCTCATTGCCTACCGAAACTGAATATCTGAGGTTTTTTTTTAAAATTTCCCCTACCACCCGAACGGGGAAATTTAGATCTATCTGTATATTACCATTCAGTGTTTTGGAGGCGACCGATGTCCATCTCTAACCCTTCACCATCGGCCCCTTCATCTTCTGAAACATGCAAGTCATCGTCACTTCCTGAACGATATGGTTCAAATAAATAGGGTTGCAGTCCTTCGTTAGAACCAACTCGCTCCTCTTCATCACTCAATCTTGCTTCCTCCTCAAAAACTATCGACAAATCGCTCAAATATTCACTGAAATCGCTCACAACTTCCTCCACTTCATTGTACTCAGCCATGCTTGTTTACATCTTTGGTCCTCATTACGTCACAAAATGGCGGCGGCGTTTGACCCAGTTTCGACAAACGAACATCGCAATCGTCTGCATCACGATGCAATTTATGGTAATATATGGAAACAAAATTTTATTGAATTCTTTTGTCTACACAGAATAAAAACACAGTAGTTCTTTCTAATGATGTCTTGGTTGAATTATGTCACAGACTCTTTAACTATTAGTTAAAACAGCACTATGTAACTTCCTTGTTGCTGGTGGGAACACTGAAAAGACTACAGCTATTGTGATTATGACCTCAGTCCCAACAGCCAATTACAGGGTGCTTAGTTGTTGGTGGCTACAGCAAAAGTGCATTCAGATCAAACGGGAAAACAAATTTTTCGTGCGGCGTAATTACGCGTAAACTCAATGCAAAGGAGCACACAGACATGAATCTGCATCCAAGTGAGTTGCAGAGGGATGGCGTTACCTTCATAAATTCTGTAGCTGCTTTCTACCTGCTGTGGAAATCCCTAAAAAACTCCATCATATTTAGGTTTACAACATCATCTAGCAGGGCACATATCTGGGCAAATGTCACCTCCTCCTCCAGAAACTCTATCTGGATGATGGTTGTTTACAGTGCTAGCCTGCTTGACCTTGGCAGCACATCTGGAACATGAGTATGTGGGTGGATAAACTACAGACACGTCGTCTCAGCTGCAGTGCTCTGGTCCATCTGTCTGCAGGTGAGTGACAAGGTGCATTCAGATCGCCCAATAATGTACTCCAAAGTGAATTGTGCAGGGTATTCCGCCATATTAACTGAGATTCCAAACCGAAGGGAGCAAACGGTCTTCAGTTCAAAGGGAACTGAGAACTGCGCAGGGAAGAAGTGAACAACCGTACATCACTTCACCAGAAGTTGAAAAGATGATTACCCATAAGCCATTGCACCTCAAATAAATACGAGTAAAATAAACTATTGTTGCTAATGTTATTAACAAGCTAAACTGATGTTGGTTGTTTATATAAACTGACAGTAATAAAGATATATTTGTATTAATATTTTATTCAAGAAACATAAATTATCCTCCATAGTAGCAGGACATGTCTATGGTTACCGTGGTAACGCACAAAGGAGGGGGCCGACGGTTACAGGGTGTTTCAAATGGAGAAATTTTGTGAAAGGCAGTTAACTGATATTCCCTGAGAATGGAGCAGGGAGTAGAGAACACAGTTTACTAGTTTACTCTCGAGTGCTGATACTTTTTCTCCGGTGATGGCAGAATCTCAAGGTCGATTAGCCATCACTACCACGTAACATGGTAATTGTGCAGCGCAAAAAAAAAGCTTCGTGTTTAGTGTGAATGCACCCTTATGCCGCATGATTGGCTGTTGGGACTGAGGACACAGTCTCCATAGGTGTAGTCCTTTCAGAGTTCCTACCCAGAACAGAGCTGTGGCAGGTAATGTGGGCCCACTCAGGCTGTGGGGGAAGTGACAGTCACTCAGTCAAAGGTTGATGTACCATCAAAATCCATCCAGGTGGATGCCCTGAATTTCCCCTCTGGGGATCAATAAAGTACACAATAAATAAACAAATAATAATAATTTTGGAAGCATTATTTAAAGGTGAAAATCTTAGATAGTACTGTTTTTTGATTTGTCATTTCAGATTTATGATGAAATATTTTCTAATTTTTAAGTCATCACGAAAACTATTTTTTAACTTGTGCTACATTGTTGTGAGATTTTCTTCACCTGTAAAGAGAAATATGTTGTAGAATTATGATCATTAACTACCATCATCTTCACCGACTGCACCCTCATCGGTGTCTGTATCCTCATCCTCATCATCATCCTCCTCTTCCTCTGGGCCCTCATCTGTCAGCGTGCTCTGTTTGTCCTCTGCAGGTTCCTCTACTGGTCCACGGAAGTCAATGTCCAAATCTGTCATGTGACCACACCATATATGGCTAAGTTCACACTGCAGGTCTTAATGCTCAATTCCGATTTTTTGCACAAATGTGACCCATATCTGATTTTTTTTAATGACAGTCTAAACAGCACATATCTGATTTTTTCACACAGACCCAGGCCACTTTCATATGTGGTCCTAATTCGGATACGTAGCTGATATTTTCTAAAGCAACCTCAGTCTGAACGGTCATGTCACATTTCATCTGACTTTTTCCTCAATGAAGTGAGGCAGACGTGACAATTCTGTGGTGGAGGATGCAGCAAGCATGGCAGACACAGCTGATTTGTGCTCTCTTTTTAATTAATCTTCTTCCCTTTATCACTGGATTGTAATTTTGTCGGCTCCGACTGCACAATAACTTCAAATTTTTGATTTTTTTTTTTTTTGGGGGGGGGGGCTAAAACCATCAGACAAGCAGGCGCACAGTAATGGCACTTTTTAAAAAAAAAAAAAAAAGTCACAGCACATTTACTGGATGCTGTAAATTCCTTTTTCCCTTTAAACAGCACACCGTGAGTCCTGGCCGCTGTAATATCTAAAATGTAAAGTTAATACCGACATGACTGTGGAGCGGAATGGCCAGCTACGGGGGATACAGGAGAGGGAAGTCTCTGGTGGCTTCTCCTTCCTGTGCGGGACCAGTGCTGGTATGAGCTGTGCTGTTTATTAGGGTGTGAGCCACTGGCAACGTCAGTGGGCGACAGCCCTATTGTAATCGCTATGATTATTTATTATTAACCTTATTTATACAGGTAATCCCACTGAGACACAGGGTCTCATTTTAAAGAGACCTGTTTAATCGATCAGTTCTGTTAAAGCAGAGCTGATCACAGTGGTCATCTGGTGTGTAGAGGAAGGAAGCTGGTCTCATTTATTTTGGGCATAATCATTTCTGAATGACTAACATTTTATTTTGCTGCGCTGCATCAAGGTGAAGAAGTTCTGTCCCCCTCAATCCTTCGGGACTCATATTTACTTCAGTAAACACAACACTGTGTCTGACGTTATATTTTCTTCTGTGCATCACTTCATAGCTGTAGACCGTTCACACTAGAGTCTGATGGGGGTTGTATTTAAATTATAATGTGAACACCCACACACACAAAAAAAAATCAGATCTCGGCAAAAAATTGGAATTGAGCATTAAGACCTGCAATGTGACTGCAGCCTATTTGGGATGTTTTTCCCCACATGAACCCAGAACAAGAGTTGAAAAATGACGGCGGTAGTTTCCACAGAGGGGGCAAATGTAGCCTGGTGCTCGGCGTGGCATCATTTAACCCCGAGAATCAGCCAATCGGGGACCAGAAGACTATTTAACCCCAACACCAAAGAAAAAATAAATATTCAAGCAGTGGACAGTTTGCAAACCATGGAAATCACCCAGATTATCCAACTATTCTGTAACCTTAAACAGCGTAAAATCAAGCTGACAAACGGTAATAAACAGTGGAGCTCTTCACAAGTAATCTGAACCGATCTACATGAACAAAGGCCAGCAGTCAAGCAGGAATACATAAAACATCAAGTTCTCTGACTGGCCACAGGTGTCACGAAAAACAAATTGCCCAATCCATTTTTTAAAGATGCACATGCATGCAAGACAACTTCCAATTTCCATGTTTGCTTGATGTCACAGAGACTGAGAAATAAAGTATCTCAGGTGTTCATTTGTTACATCTGACATCCTTTAATAAAAAATATGTAAACAAATCTAAATTTAAAAACTGTATAACTTTAAAATACATTGCATGGGACAGCATTCACTCCCTACTAAAGTGCTCTGTGGAACTAGCTCTGAAAAAATATCTGAACATGAATCGACACTTCCTCCCCCTAAAGTCACAGACAGCACCAAAAACGAGATGAAAACAGAGGATTACAGGCCAGACTGACAGAAGTGGAGACAGGAAGTCAGGTGGACATCATGCAGGGAACAGCCATGCATCATTAGTGCAGGATGAGGAGGTGAGGTTAGCAGCCTTAGACACACACCACACCGAAAACATGCAACCCAAGCCAGCCACATGTGAACTCACCCAGACTGTTGCTCTCTTTAATGCTTTTCTCTTGGAGCTGTTCTAACCGCACTGAAAACAACAATGACAATAGCAGAGAGGCCATGACTGACACCAGGACCCAGCACAGCCCTTTGGTTTCACTACACACAGACACAACTTCCACCGCTCTCTGAAATTATCACTAATCTGGTTGGCGGTTTGGACTGCTACTGGACTACAAAACTGGACTTTACCAGGTAGATCCCATGGAGGATATTTTTACATTACATACAGAAAAACTGTACTTTAATCATCACATCTGGTCACTACTCTAAATTAATTAATTTAGTTACAGCTTACAGTGAAGAGTGGACTTTGAAAACGGGATCAGGTTCAGCAGAACCACTGTCTCTGTCCTGTACACCACAGTTATAGGTGTGAAGTTAAGTTAATCCCTTCCACAACATGTGGGACACCATGTGGTGTATGGGGCAGTGCCAATCTCCATTTCCCTGACCCGAGGCCACACAGCTACGTAGTGAAAGCTACAGTGGGGGGATCAGTCCTCTGGTAGCTCTGTGCATTAACTTTCCCCTTTCCATTTTGCTGAGCACCAAGCTGGAAGGTGGAAAGTACCATTTTTAAATTGTCTTTGGTATGACCAGGCCGAGCTTTGAGCCCACGACCTCCCGGTTGTGGGGCAGATGCTCTACATAATGAGGCCACCACTCCGGTTTAAAGGTATGAAGTAACTCTGAAATTAAACACTAATATTAACACACACAGAAAAAACAGGTTAAAATTAGATTATATATAAACATCTTGTTCCGATCAGAGATGACTGCATCTTTACCTATTTTTGTGATTTTTTTTTTTCATTTTTAAGTAAAAGCAATGTAAAAACATCATTGTTCTATTATAGCTCAGCAAATTTTCATCTTTTTCTGTTTCTCTGTACAGTTTGGATAATATTAGCGGTGACATATGAATGGTGTATATATTAACTTCCTAAGATAAAAACTATATTTTGTTCATTAACTGAAAAAATAAACCTGATTGCTCAATATGAAAGTAACTGTTCCAGTAAATATGTTCCTCAATTGCATGTTCTTTCTTATACTTGAATATTTATGATAAGGTGCTGTTACATTTCCTCAAGTACAATTTCTAGTTACTCCACCCACCTCTGCATATTACCAGTATGCCCTAAATACTAATGTCTGTTCACTGACCAGCATAAATGAACAGTGCTTTATAATTTTATATCAAAGGGGTAGTTTACCCTGCAGGGCGGCAAGTCTTTCATTGGTGAAGTCGTTGTCGGCCTGGAGAGCCTCGATGCGAGCCTGAAGAACCTGCTCTTTCTCCTCCATCTCCTCGAGCCGCAGCTCCAGCTCCCTCTTCTCCATCTCTCCTCGCTGGGTCAGCTCCTCCTGCCTGGTTTCTGCTGCCTGAAGGAGAGAGAAGAGTGTTAGGGTGAAGGTGTAAGGACAAGGATCTAAGATCAAGTCTGTGCAGAAACCTTAATTTTGTCAGTGAGCTCCTTGATCTCATTCACGGCGGCGTTGTACTTGTTGGCCAGCTCCCTCAGCTCCTCCTGACTCCTCTCAGACATCTCCTTTAGATGGGTGCACTCATCCTCTGTGTTGCTGAGTGATCGCTGCAGGAAAACATTTAGTCACACTTGGACCTGATGGTGCTCATTGATGCTGTGGAAAAACGGAGCCGTACCTCCACTTCTGACAGCTTCCGGACAACCTCGATCTTCTCCTGCAGGACCCTCCTCAAAGACTCCTTGGCCGTGGTCTCATAGTTGTGTTTGTCCTCCTGAAGCGCAAGCAGCTCCTTACGGATGCCATCCTCTGTCTGGGACTTAAACACAAGTTTTACTGGTTCATTTTAAAACATTTGAGGATTTCCTTTTAATGACCATCTCTGTGTATGTGTGCTACCTTAGAGTAAGCCTGTAACTGACTGCCCATCACCTCCAGCCTGGACAGCAGCCGATCCTCATCAATCAGAGCCTGGAGGACACAAACAGTTTAAGGAAGTTCATATCGGCTTATAGGCATGTGTATTTCTTTCAAGTGGAAAAAAGAGTGATGTGAATCCTCAGGGTAAAAACGAGATTTCATTCAAGTTGGAGAACATTTTTATTTTTTATTAACTTGTTCGTTTGTTGACATTTTCTCATAACATCATCATCCTATTCAAAGATACTGACGTCAATAAAGCTGTGAGGAAAAATGAAGGAAAAAAGACTTGATCGGATACTTGAAGGTGAATATCACTGTAGATTGTCCAACAGGTGCATCGCTAAAAAAAAAAATTATAGTGAAAAATTTTATTTAATTTTCATCATTTAATTCCAAAAGTAAATTTTGTTATACTTTATATTCCTTACAAGTAAAGCAAAATATTTCTAATCTGTTCAATTTTAATTTTGAGAATAATGACCGATAGCTTATTAAAATCAATTCAACTTCATATAGCATCTAATCACAACAAAGGTCATCTCAAGGTGGCAATATAGCAGAAATCTGAAATCTAAATGATTTCAAAACAGTATAAATTTTATACTGCATATCTCCCTGACCAGTTCAGTCCACACAACTACAATCATGATAAAGATTACTGACTGATGGCTGTCCAGAAGAAAATCATGGCCACGCTCCTCTAGGTGGGTAAAATATAGACAGTCACTGCTGAAATGGCTGCCTGTTCACAGAGTGCTGTTTCAAAGTAGATTAACGGAAAGCTGACTAGAAGATTAAAAGTGTGGTAGAGAAAGATGCACGAGCAACAGGGATGTCCGCAGCTTTGAGAGGATTGTGGGGGAGGGAAAGTTGATTCAAGAACTATGAGGGAGTTTCACAAGGATCAGCTGCAGACCAGGAAAGAAAAGAATTCACATAAAAGGAGGAGTCACATGCTGCACTTTGGCCCAGAAGCAATGACTTTGACCAAAAATTTGAGAAATGGAAAAACTCCCAAAATCAGGAGAAAAAGGTAATTACATCTTTACAACTAAATTTAGAGTTTTTAAAAAGCTAATTTAGTTTTTTTTTAAAATCCCAATTTAGGAGAAAAATCCCACAAATGCAGAAAGAAAACACCTTAAAAGTCACATTTAAAAGAAAAAAATCTCCATTTCAAGAGCAAAAAAAAATAAAAAAAAATAATTCATTTGTAAGGCTGAGAAGTTAACACTGTTTCCGTACCTGCCAGCTGCTTTCTGAGGCCTCCTGAGTGGAGGCTAACAGACGCTGAAGAGTGGCCAGCTTCTGCTCCAACATCTGCTCTCTATGTAAGGCCTCCTGAGCAGAAACGGGAGTAATCCATGACTCCAAACAAACAAATCACAGGAAGCTAATCAACATGAGGCATTTAAGGTAAAGCTAATTTTTTTTTTAGATTTAGATTTAGTATACTTTATTGATCCCCAGAGGGGAAATTGAGGGTATCCACCACCTGGATGGATGAGCAGCCATGCTACGGCGCTATCCCTTAACCATTCACACACACACTCACACCTAGGGCCACTTTAGAGTCCCCAATTAACCTAACCTGCATGTTTTTGGCATGTGGGAGGAAACCGGAGAAATCCCGGAGTAAACCCACGCAAACACGGGGAGAACATGCAAACTCCACACAGATCACTGTTGGTCGGGGGCTGGGATCGATCTCACGATCCCCGGGCCAAGGGTAAACTGTGCTGCCGCAGTGCTAACCACTGCGCCACCGTGCAGCCCCATGCTAATGTCATAGAACTTAATCAAGGAGGGGTCTTGGTTCTGTTTATTCTCATTTCTACTAAAACATGAAACAATAACTTCAAATTCACAACTAAACAACAACTCACTGCACAACTCAAGAAAATGAAGCTATGCAATATTTTAAATCCACCTTTCAACAAACTTATTTATATTCATATTCTAACTACCAGTTTCTGGTTCAAGCTGTAACAAGTACACAGTGCATCTGGAAAGTATTCACAGTGCTTCACTTTTTCCACGTTTTATTATGTTACAGCGTTATTCCAAAACGGATTAAATTCACTTTTTTCCTCAAAATTCTACACACAGTATCCCATAATGACAATGTGAAGAAAGTTTTGAGATTTTTGCAAATTTATTAAAAATAAAAAACTACGAAATCACATGTACATAAGTATTCACAGCCTTTGCCATGAAGCTCAGAATTGAGCTCAGGTGCATCCTGTTTCCACTGATCATCCTTGAGATGTTTCTACAGCTTCAATGGAGTCCACCTGTGGTAAATTCAGTTGATTGGACATGATTTAGAAAGGCACACACCTGTCTATATAAGGTCCCACAGTTGACAGTGCATGTCAGAGCACAAACCAAGCATGAAGTCAAAGGAATTGTCTGTAGACCTCTGAGACAGGATTGTCTTGAGGCACAAATCTGGGGAAGGGTACAGAAAAATTTCTGCTGCTTTGAAGGTCCCAACGAGCACAGTGGCCCCCATCATCCGTAAATGGAAGAAGTTCAGAACCACCAGGACTCTTCCTACAGCTGGTCAGCCGTCTAAACTGAGCAATCGGGGGAGAAAGGCCTTAGTCAGGGAGGTGACCAACAACCCGATGGTCACTCTGTCAGAGCTCCTGCATTCCTCTGTAGGGAGAGGAGAACCTTCTAGAAGGATAACCATCTCTGCAGCAATCCACCAATCAGGCCTGTACGGTAGAGTGGCCAGACGGAAGCCGTGCTTTAGTAAAAGGCACATGGCAGCCCGCCTGGAGATTACCCAAAGGCACCTCAAGGACTCTCGGACCATGAGAAACAAAATTATCTGGTCTGATGAGACAAAGATTGAACTCTTTGGCATGAATCCCAGGCACCATGTTTGGAGGAAACAAGGCACCGTTCATAACCACGCCAATAATGGTGGCAGCATCATGCTGTGGGGATGTTTTTCAGCGGCAGGAACTGGGAGACTAGTCAGGATAGAGGGAAAGATGAATGCAGCAATGTACAGAGACATCCTGGATGAAAACCTGCTTCAGAGTACTCTTGACCTCAGACTGGGGTGACGGTTCATCTTTCAACAGGACAACAACCCTAAGCACACAGCCAAGATATCAAAGGAGTGGCTTCAGGACAACTTTGTGAATGTCCTTGAGCGGCCCAGCTAGAGCCCAGACTTGAATCCAATTGAACATCTCTGGAGAGATCTGAAAATGGCTGTGCACCAATGCTTCCCATCCAATCTGATGGAGCTTGAGAGGTGCTGTGAAGATGAATGGGCGAAACTGCCCAAAGATAGGTATGGCAAGCTTGTGGCATCATATTCAAAAAGACTTGAGGCTGTAATTGCTGCCAAAGGTGCATCAACAAAGTACTGAGCAAAGGCTGTGAATACTTGCGTACATGTGATTTCTTAGTTTTTTATTTTTAATAAATTTGCAAAAATCCCCAAAAAGCTTTTATCACAGTCATTAGGCCCTTCATTAAAAAGTGAAGCGCTGTGAATACTTTCCAGATGCACTGTGTACTGGCCCGCCGCATCCGCAGAGAGAGAGCTTAGACTTTCTGCTGCACATTCACCAACCAACCATAATGCTCTGCACTGTGTCTATATACTGTATATACATTTATAGTAATATGGACATATGTTTACTAGATGTTGTTTTTTCTTGCCTTCTGATTGTTGCTCTGAGTGTTGCTATCCCTGTGCTGTTGCAATCCTGGAATTTCCCCATTGTGGGACTAATAAAGGCTTATCTTATCTTATTATGGGGTATTGTGTGTAGAATTCTGAGGAAAAAAATGAATTTAATCCATTTTTGAATTAGGCTGGAACAACAAAATGTGGACAATGTGAAGCACTGCAAATACTTTCTGGATGCACTGCAATTCTGACCAGGGATGCACGATAATACTGGCATGTTATCAGTATCGGCTCATAAAGGCAAGGCAAGTTTATTTGTATAGCACATTTCGTGTACAAGACAATTCACAGTGCTTTACATAAAAACATTAAAGCATTACAGCGAGGTGCAAAAGGAATGCACACATTAGAAGGCCTCGAACCTCCTTTCCTTTTATTTTTTATACGTGGAGGAAAAAAAAACAAAACACAGACAATGTTTTGACTAATCCAAATAGCCTTAGGTTTTGTCAATCCCTTTAAAGAGCCTCAAACCCTCCCTTAAAGTTAAACATATATTTTACAAAAACAAGAATTTAAAAGTAAACTAAAAAGTAAATTAAAGAGTAAAAAAAACAGGCTAAACTAGAATACCACAGAAACAAAAGTTATAGTACATTATAGGCTACTGAAAGGCCGTGGCAAATAAGAGTTTTTAACCTGGATTTAAAGCAGCTGAGAGTTTCAGCAGCCCTGATGCTTTCTGGGAGTTTGTTCCATATGTGAGGGGAATAAAAACTGAACACTGCCTCACCATGTTTGGTTCTAACTCTAGGCACAGAGAGTAGGCCTGACCCTGATGATCTGAGGGCTCTGGGTGGTTCATAATGGACTAGCAGATCTGAAATGTATTTTGTCCCTAAACCATTCAGAGCTTTATAAACCAACAGCAGTATTTTGAAATCTATTCTTTGACAAATAAGAAGCCAGTGTAAAGATCTGAGGACTGCAGTTATATGATCTACTTTCTTGGTCTTAGTGAGGACTTGAGCTGCAGCGTTCTGAACTAATTGCAGCTCTCTGATGGACTTTTCAGTGAGACCTGTGAGGACACCGTTACAGTATTCCAGTTTACTGAAGATAAATGCATGGACAAGTTTTTCTAGATCCTGCTGAGACATCAGACCTCTAATCCTCGCTATGTTCTTTAAGTGACAATAGGCTGACTTCACTACTCTCTTAATGTGGCTGTTAAAATTCAGGTCTGAGTCCAGAACCACACCCAGATTTCTGGCTTGGCTGTTGGTTTTTACCATCACTAGCCATGTTTACATGGACACAAGTAACCGGATTAAAAGCCTGATCGGAATAAAAATGCTTCATGTAAACACGCCAATCTGAATAGTCTGACCCAATCACACTCATTCGGACCAAAATTTCCTTCCGATTGAGACGGGTGGGTTACACAAATTGTTAATCCGATTGGTACACATATAAACACTTCTTCCAAAGTTTGGGAAGAAAATATGTTTACTGCGCATGTCTGTATGTCAGCCACATGTCGACGTGACATATTTCCGCCTTTACAGCAGCTAGCGGAAGACATGGCGGGAGTAAAACAAAACTGGTCTGTATCGTCTTGCTGTCTCCCTCTGTTCACCATATGCAAAAGTATGTACTGCTGGACTTGTAGCTTCATTACGGAGCCTAGCAGAAGCAAAAGTACACTCTGAATAACACAATACAGGTCCATTTCAAAAAGAGAAAGACACGAAGTGGGGTTTGTTTACATCGGAAGTTGCTTCTCCTACTATTTTCGGAATGTTGGATAACTGTACGCACGTCAAAATGATTTAGTCTGTTCAAACGTGTGACACATGGAAACGCACATCCTAATCGGTTCAACTTTTTCAGGATCCATGTAAACTGTAAAGTTCTGATCTGAAATGTAATCAGATTGAAGAAATTTTGCACATGTAACCGTGGCTATTGATTGAAACAGAGTAACAACTTTGAGTCTTTCTTCTTTGACTTCAAATACTATTATTTCAGTTTTGTCTTTGTTTAACTGAAGAAAATTCTGGCAGATCCACTCTTATTTTAACCAATGCATTTGATCAGGGTTTTAATTGGACCTTAGTTTCCTGGTGAGATGGTTATGCAGATTTGTGTATCATCTGCATAATTATGGTAAAGAATTTAAATTTATTAATCACATTGGCACACTTTAATATTTACAGCTGATAAAATATAACAGTGGACAGTCAGGAGTGATGCTCTGCTGCCACGTTACGCTTTTTCTACAGCGTGAGGTATAGATGTTATCAGATCGGGTGAGTGTTTAAAAACAAACATGTCTGCCCCAGACAGCCACACCAGAAGGAGCAAAAACACTACACGAGGAATCCACCAATCCCAAACAAGAGACAGATATGATGGTGAAGAAAAAAACTTCAGCAGCAGGCTCCTCCACAGTGCCCTCCAGTGTTAGGATTACAACCAGCAGATCTTCATCTTTTGGAGGTAGCACTAGCCTTGCCATTTCCCTCATTATGACCTCCATTCAAGAATGGAGACGGACTGGTCGAGCAGCCAGAGGAGTGAAGAAGTTGGATAACTCCAGATCGGTGAAATCATCATTGGAATCAGAGGGGGGAGGGGATGAGGGAATGTCTTTCCTTGCCTTTAACCACCAAGGCTAAGAAATAACAGCAGGGAGATGGGTCGACTGAGTGCTGTATGCTAACTGGTATGCTAGTCCCCTCCACATATTCTAGCAATGACAGTCAGGACTTGAGGGTGGCCTGATGCTGAAAGATGAGCTGCTCAATGGAGGCGAACTCACTCCTTATCTCAGTGACAAGCATGGCGGTAACCACACTCTTTGTTTAGTCCTTTTCACGATAATATTCAGCAGTCTGTATTGACTGTCTGTCTCTTCCTTGCCTCACAACTGAGCCCCACCCCACCCCCCCAAAAAAACATCCCTGGTTCACACTGAAATAGGATCGTTAAAAGCAGCCAAGGTTCAAAATATTCATGATAAAAAGTTTCCAAAGTAGCATAAAATATCAATAAAACAGATCAGTAAAACCAGAGCGTCTATGCCGGTGGTGGGAATTGTCATATGTTCCTTGGGGAATGTGTCTATATGGCAGTCAGTCATCACTGTAAGACAGGTATGGGCAAATGTCGGCCTGCGGGTGGCCCACCCCCTCTTCCACTGCGGTCCGCTAGTCCATTTCCAAAATCAATTATTTATTTATATCACGTTTGGAACCGCATTCTTAAATGCAATTATAGAGTCTGCCAGCAGAGGGAGCTCTAATCAAAACCGAGGTGCCGCTCTGTGCCAGTGGTCGAGCGAGACAGCAAGAGTGAGGGAGCCACAGATTTACAAGAGGGAGCAGTGTGCCGAAGAACGTATTTGTAAGATATGTATTGGATGCTAAGACCGCATTAACAGGCTGTAAACAGTAAATGTACAAAATAGGCTGCTTGTAAACAAGAATAAATACTACAGCTGAGGAGCAATCATTTATTCTTATTTGGCAGGTGAAGCCTCATGGCGCTCAGAGGCTTTATTTCCTTCTAACTGTGCAGAAAAAGATTCAAAGCTTTGAGGTTTCTTCCTAAAGAGCGCGACTGAAGCACACCGTTTCAATCCCATGTCAGCAATAAAAGTTCAGAGACTGTGGTTGTTGAAATCTGTTAATTTTTTTTGTTCATTTATACCAGTGGCTCTTCAACTTTTTTTTTTATTCCCCATTTTGGGGAGCCAGACGATTACAAAGCCCACCTGCCCCTCCACACCCACAATGAATCCAAGAGCAAGCTAAGCTTTGTCATATTTCCTTTTCTTCTTGTTTTGTTTTGGTTTTTTTGGGGTTAATTATTGTCTGCCTCCACACAGCTCTGTCCTTAGCCTTCCACTGCCAGGAACTCCAAACCATTTCATGAAACTGCTTGCAAAGTATTTGAGTACCGCTAGCTTTTGCCGGACTAGCAGCACATTCTTGGCAGATAAAGGTATTATCAGTGGCAAGGACAAGCCAAGACAAACTGACTCCAGTATCTGTTGCAGTGACTGACCAGATGATAGGTTTGTTTATCTCTGCTCTTTGTGGAGGAATCTGATCAGACCTAAATGAAACAGTCATTGTCGCCCATGACAGACTGCTATGATGATGATGATTGTCCGGAATTTCTCTTTACTCATCATTTTGATGGAGAGAGTTTTAAAAATTAGGCTATGATATGATTTTATCCATTCATCTTCTACTGCTTAATCCTTTTCAGGTCGTGTGGTGGGGATTCCGGAGGGGGGGGGGGGGGGGGGGGGCTGGAGCCTATCCCAGCATCTTTGGGTGAGAGGCAGTGTACACCCTGAACAGATCGCCAGTCCGTTGCAGGGCAGATATAATGTCAGCAGTAATTTTAATTCTAATATGATAAAACACTGAGTAGCTTTTATTTTCATTTTTAATTGTGAAACTTTTAACTTTGCAGGAAATCCCCCCCACCCCCCCAAAGGTTTACATGTAAATCTGGCTCTCGGGAACTGAGGAAAAAATTTTGTGGCCATCACTACCACCAAAGTTGCCTATCCCTGCTGCAAGACAAATGAGATGAAAATAGGTGGGAAAAAGATGAACCCCGATTCCAATAAAGTTGGGACGTTGTGTAAAGCGTAAATAAAAACAGAATACAATGATTTGCAAATCCTTTTCAATCTATATTTAACTGAATACACGACAAAAACAAGATATTCAATGTTCAAACTGATAAACTTCATTGCTTTTTACAAATGTTGACTCATTTTGAATTTGGTTCCAGCAACATGTTCCAAAAAAGCTGGGACAGGGGCAAAAAAAGACTGAGAAAGTTTAGGAATATTAATAAATAAAATACATGCATACAACACCTTTTTAGAACATTCCACTGACGAACAGGTGAACTGGAAACAAGTGAGTGTCATGATTGGGTATGAAAGGAGCAAAAAACTAAACATTCTGTTATTATCTTTCTTCTCCTTTAATGGACTGTATTGTATCAGTTAAACTCACAGATATTTTACTTTTCTTAGAAATTATCCATCACTAGCAATCTAATATAGTGTGGTACTTCTGTATGACCTGTAGGTGTCAGTGTTTTACCTGTAGATACTGGGAAAGCTGGAACAGTTCCTGAGAATACATACTGGAAGTGTTGGCAGCAACCTAAAAACACAGAGACATCACATGGTCACAGTCTGACTGCAGCAATCTCTGCAGTTTGCTTTAATTTAAAGGAGCACTTTGAGTTTTTATGAACTGTGTGGCTTCCAAAAAGCAGAGCGGAACAGGCACCCATCAGAAGGGCCTCCCAGTAAGCTCACTGTGGAGCAGAGGCCTGCTCCCACCACCATCTGATCAGCTTCCACCCATGGCGGCCTGTGTCCAATAGATGTCAAAAGGGAACCTTGGAAGATCAGCAGAGGCTTGAAAAGAGCAAGCCAGTTCACGACTAGCAGAACCTCCTGACACTTCACGATGGGAGGAGGGAAAGCTAACAGTAACACTAAAAAATACAGTGGTGTGAAAAGTGTTTGCCCCCTTCCTGATTTCTCATGTTTTTGGATGTTTGTCACATGAATGTTTCAGGTCATCAAACAAATTTAAGTATCAGACAAAGATAACACAAGTAAACACAACATGCAGTTTTTAAATGAAGGTGTTTATTATTAAGGGGAAAAAAATCCAAACCTACATGGCCCTGTGTGAAAAAGTGATTGCCCCATAAACCTAATAACTGGTTGGGCCACCCTTAGCAGCAACAACTGCAATCAAGCATTTGTGACAACTGGCAATGAGTGTTTTACAGCACTGTGGGGGAATTTTGGCCTACTCATCTTTGCAGAATTGTTGTAATTTAGCCACAATGGAGGGTTTTCGAGCATGAACTGCCTTTTTAAGATCATGCCACAGCATCTCAATCGGATTCAGGTCAGGACTTTGACTAGGTCACTCCAAAGTCTTCATTTTGTTTTTCTTAAGCCATTCAGTGGTGGACTTGCTGGTGTGTTTTGGATCATTGTCCTGCTGCAGAACCCAAGTGTGCTTCAGCTTGAGGTCACGAACAGATGGCCGGACATTCTCCTTCAGCATTTTTTGGTAGACAGCAGAATTCATGGTTTCATTTACCACAGCAAGTATTCCAGGTCCAGAAGCAGCAAAACAGCCCCAAACCATAACACTACCACCACCATATTTTACTGTTGGTATGCTGTTTCTTTTCTAAAATGCTGTGTTACTTTTCTTCTTCTTCTTCTTTTAGATTTGATTGGCGGTTGGCAACCAGCTTACAGGTGCATGACTGCCACGTACTTCCCTCTATATCATCACTCTATATATCTTGGCCCCAAGTCTCCACGTACTTGACTCCATAATGGGACACACACCTTCCAAAAAGTTCAACTTTTGTCTCAGCAGTCAACAGAGTATTTTCCCCAAAGTCTTGGGGATCATCAAGATATTTTCTGGAAAAAACTGAGATGAGTCTTTATGTTCTTTTTGCTCAGCAGTGGTTTTCGTCTTGGAACTCTGTCATGCAGACCATTTTCGCCCAGTCTCTTTCTGATGGTGGAGTCATGAACACTGACCTTAACTGAGGCAAGTGAGGCCTGCAATTCTTTGGATGTTGTTGTGGGGTCTTTTGTGACCTCTTGGATGAGTCGTCGCTGCACTCTTGGGGAAATTTTTGTTGGCTGGCCACTCATGGGAAGGTTCACCACTGTTCCATGTTTTCACCATTTGTGGATAATGGCTCTCACTGTGGTTTGCTGGAGTCCCAAAGCTTTAGAAATGGCTTTATAACCCTTTGCAGACTGATAGATCTCAATTATTTTGTTTCTCGTTTGTTCCAGAATTTCTTTGGATTGCAGCATGATGTCTAGCATTTGAAGATCTTCTGATCTACTTCACTTTGCCAGGAAGGCCCTATTTAAGTGATTTCTTGATAGAGAACAGGTGTGGCAGTAATCAGGCCTGGGTGTGGCTAGAGAAATTGAACTCGGCTTTCCAAAGATGTGATAAACCAGTTAATTTATGTTTTAATGGAGGGGAAGGCAATCATTTTTTCCACACAGGGCCATGTAGGTTTGGATTTTTTTTAACCTTAACAATTAACACCTTCTTTTAAAAACTGCATTGTGTGTTTAGTTGTGTTATCTTTGTCTAATATTTTAAATTTGTTTGACGATTTGAAACATTTAAGTGTGACAAACACAAAAAAAAAAGAAATCAGGAAGAGGGCAAACACTTTTTCACACCACTGTATAGGTGTAAACAAGAGTCTGACAATAAAGACAGCCAGAGGGAGTTGGTTCACAGCTGTGGATGACAGCACTCAGACACTGCTGAAGATTTCAGTACATCACTTCTTCTTTTAGATTTGATTGGCGGTTGGCAACCAACTTACAGGTGCATTACCACCACCTACTCTGTGGTATTCAGCAAGTCTCTATATATCATCTTCTTATTCTTCTCCTCTCGGTTACTGGCGGATAGCAAGCAAGTGAAAGGTGCATACCGCCACCTACTGCACGAGAGTGTGCAACATTGTGTCATTTGAGCCCGACCCCTAAATTCTATGACTTAATCCTGTGTTATTTAAAAAAGAGAAAAGAGCCTTTCTTGTTATTCTTAGTGCCTCTCCATCTCCATCTGTTCCCAGAATCCCAGTTAAATCCCATTCCCTACTGGCCTCTCAAACTTCATTTTTCATTCTCTCTCTTTCATTTCCGTATTTGTGACAGTGTAATAAGATGTGCTCGACATTTTCTTTTACTCCACATTCTCTACATTTGTCACTTTCGCTTTTCCCCATGATTAATAAAGTGCCGTGTAAACCTGTGTGATCCAGTCTGAGTCTTGCCATAATGATGTCTTCCCTCCTGTTTGCTCTTTTATGATTCTTTATTGCAATAGATTTTTGTATTTTCTAATACGGTCTACCTTTATGATCTTCATCCCATCTTTTTTGCCATAGCTCAATTCCTTTTTTCTTAATTACCATTTTCCCTTCTCCTTTTCCAAGTGACAATGGTATAGTTATTTCTTTCCCAAGTGCACTTTTTACCAAGGTCTAACGCAGTCATATAGTCTTTCATTTCCTTCTTAAAGTTTCCATTTTCTTTTTTATGCTCCCTTTGCTGTCTATGACTTGCACCAAGATGTTCTCCTCTAAGCATTGCTGCAAATGCTCTACCTAGGACTTCTGCCTTTTCTTTGTCTTGTTCCCAACCACTAGAGATGGAATTTTAACTGATACTCTTTTCCCACTCATTTTTTTAAACATACTCCAGATAACACCCAATTCTGTTTTCCTACCAAGGGTGGAACAAAATTCTCTCCATGTTGACCTTTTTCCTGTTCTTAATAATCCTTTGAGCTACTGCCCTTTTCTTTTTATAATATTTTAAATTTTCACAATTCATATTCTTCCTCAGCTCTCTGAATGCCTTGTTTCGCTCTTTTACTGCAATACTGCATTCCTCATTCCACCAGGGTACAACGTTCTTCCTACCCTGTGTAGTTTTTCTTAGGTATACTTGTTATTGCAGCATTCAGAATATGATTGGTTACCTGACTTGAACATTCTTCTACGCCACCTTCTAATGTTAACAAATGACATGATTGTACACAGTATTGCCTAAATTTTCCCCAATCTACCTTGTCAAAACACCATCTTGTAAAACATCTTCCCTCTTGTATACATACTTCAGTTTTAATGACTGTAAGTATTGGGAAGGGATCACTTCCAATAGTTGTACTGTTCATAACCGTCCATTCACAGGCGCTCAATAAAGAATCATTTACCAGAGTCAGGTCAATACATGATGATGTGCCCCTATGCACATCCACCCTGGTACCTTTACCTCTGTTCAGACAAATTAACCATCTTTCATCTAACATCTCCTCCACAACATTTCCATCGTTGTCTGTATGTGTGCTTCCCACAAGCTATTATGGGCATTAAAGTCTCCACACCATACCTCTTTCATATACCCTTCCCCTGCCCTAACACTGAAAATATCTGCTGTTAACTTCCTACATGGGTTGTAAAAATTAATCCGCTTAATACTTCCTTGTCCATTTGGCTTACATATTTCAGGTTCAGGTTCAGGTTACTTTATTTGTACCCGTAGGTAGATTTGTTTTGCAGTTGGTGACATCCATATTTACAAGCCACTAATTACATTCAACATAGACACAAACACAGGCACACATCATACAAAATAAGTAAATATAAAAAATATGTACAATATATTTTTATAGCTTGTTCAACTCTTTGACAGCAGCAGGGACAATGCTGTTTTTGTAGCGCTGGGTTTTGCTTTTTGGGACAGCAAACCTCCGTCTGGAGGGAAGAAGCTGAAAGTTGCAGTGCAAAGGGTGGGAGTCATCATTTAAAATCGAGTCAGCCATCCTCTGTACTTGTCTGGTGTACAGGGATGTCAGGCTCAGCTGTGACTCACCAAGCAAACGACTGGACCATCTAACTACCTGATCCAAGGATTTCCTCTGTTTCAGTTTTATCTGACCAAACCATGACATTAAAGAAAAGGATAAAACAGATTCAATAAAAGCCCGATAAAACATAGTCATTATGGTTCAGTCAATTTGGAAGCGTGCCAGTTTCCTCAAACAATGCAAATTTTGCTGACCCTTTTTGCACACCCTTTCACAGTTCACTTCAAAGTTTAATTTACTATCAATAATCGTCCCAAGATATTTGTACGATTGTACACATTCGGTGGTCTGGCCTTTTAGTATGGTGACTTTGTGCCTGGGAGTTTTCCTCCTAAAGTCAATAATCATATCTTTCGTTTTTGTTGTATTCAGCTGCAGGTAGGAATCCTCACACCAGTGAACAAAGTCATCAACTACTGGGCCGTGGCCACTCTCACCATCCTGGAGGAGACTGACAATGACTGAGTCATCAGCATACTTTATAATGTGTCTGTTGTCATGTCTGCTCCGACACAAGTTTGTGTACAGGATGAAGAGTAGTGGTGACAACACACACCCCTGAGGAGAGCCAGTAGAAGAGCACTTTAGGTCAGACAATGTGCCATTGACCCTTACTCTCTGCGTCCTGTTGGTTAAGAAATCCAGAATCCAACCCACCAGATTATTGCTCAAATCAAATTGTTGCAGGAGCCTTTCAGCCTTTCAAATATGAGGTTGGATTGTATTAAAGGCAGAAGAAAAGTCCACAAATAAAAGCCTGGCATGTGTCCCATTAAAATCCAGATGTTTAAAAAGCATGTTAAACATAGTGACAGTGGCATCCTCCACTCCTCTGTGAGGCCTATAGGCAAACTGCAGGGGATCCAATGCATGTTCAGTCTGCCTTAGGACCTCACATCTGACCAGTTTTTCAAAAATTTTCATTAAAATTGAAGTCAAAGCAACTGGTCTAAAGTCATTTACCGTTTTAGGAAAGCTGGATTTTGACACAAGACTTTCAACTCCCTCCAAAGATTTTCTATGGGGTTGAGATCTGGAGACTGGCTAGGACACTCCAGGACCTTGAAATGCTTCTTACGAAGCCACTCCTTCGTTGCCTAGGCGGTGTGTTTGGGATCACTGTCATGCTGAAAGACCCAGCCATGTTTCATCTTCAATGCCCTTGCTGGTGGAAGGAGGTTTTCACTCAAAATCTCACGATACATGGCCCCATTCATTCTTTCCTTTACACGGATCAGTCGTCCTGGTCCCTTTGCAGAAAAAACAGCCCCAAAGTAAGATGTTTCCACCCCCATTCTTCACAGTAGGTATGGTGTTCTTTCTCCTCCAAACACGACAAGTTGCGTTTTTACCAAAAAGTTCTATTTTGGTTTCATCTGACCATATGACATTCTCCCAATCCTCTTCTGGATCATCCATATGCTCTCTAGCAAACTTCAGACGGGCCTGGACATGTACTGGCTTAAGCAGAGGGACACGTCTGGCACTGCAGGATTTGAGTCCCTGGCGGTGTAGTGTGTTTCTGATGTAGCCTTTGTTACTTTGGTCCCAGCTCTCTGCAGGTCATTCACTAGGTCCCCCCATGTGGTTCTGGGATTTTTGCTCACCGTTCTCATGATAACTTTGACCCCACGGGGTGAGATCTTGCGTGGAGCCCCAGATCCAGGGAGATTATCAGTGGTCTTGTATGTCTTCCATTTTCTAATTATTGCTCCCACAGTTGATTTCTTCACACCAAGCTGCTTACCTATTGCAGATTCAGTCTTCCCAGCCTGGTGCAGGTCTACAATTTTGTTTCTGGTGTCCTTTGACAGCTCTTTGGTCTTGGCCATAGTGAAGTTTGGAGTCTGACTGTTTGAGGTTGTGAACAGGTGTCTTTTATACTGATAACGAGTTCAAACAGGTGCCATTAATACAGGTAACGAGTGGAGGACAGAGGAGCCTCTTAAAGAAGAAGTTACAGGTCTGTGAGAGCCAGAAATCTCGTTTGTTTGTAGGTGACCAAATACTTATTTTACTGAGGAATTTACCAATTAATTCATTAAAAATCCTTCAATGTGATTTTCTGGATTTTTTTTTTTTCTCATTTTGTCTCTCATAGTTGAGGTATACCTATGATGAAAATTGGAGACCTCTCTCATCGTTTAAGTGGGAGAACTTGCACAATTGGTGGCTGACTAAATACTTTTTTGCCCCACTGTAACTCCCCTCAAGTTTGCTGTTGCACCAGGAATATAAGCCTTCATTTGTTCTCCTTTTAGACATGTCATTGCCAGTATTTTCTCTTGCTGTCATTTACTTGATGCATGTATTAACAGCCGGTTATTATTCAACAACTTTGTAAACAACTCTCCCAATTTCTTCCTGCTTTTGTTAGCTTTACAGGGTGATAGTGCCCCTCACCCTGATTGAACTCAATGACAACCTTCCACTCATTTCCTACATCATCAAACTGCCATCCATGTTGGCTAGTTCATGTTTTCTTAGCATTGTTACTTCTTCCCTCATCACTCTTATCTGACCAGCTTCTAGCTCTTGCTTTTCTTTCTGCCTCCCTAGCTGCTTTTTTCTGCTTCGCAGACCTGGGTACTATCCACTCCATCTCATTTTTATCGAGCTCGTCAGAGCTAGATGCCATAATATTACAGTCAGAGTACAGTTTATGCTATCCGCCACAAACAAATCACTCCTACCGCCAACCGAACACAGACAAATGCCGTCTCAACCTTCCACCTGTTGAAGTCTGTCCACCGCCTTTCCTGTGGCTGTCTGCTTGAAGTGTGGATCTATATTTCCTAACAAAGTGAAAGAAATCCTTGATACAACTCTAGCCTATCACTCTATATAGAGACTCTATATAGAGATTTCTTGAATTATATATAAAGATCTGTGTCTGTCTGCCACGACCACAGGACTCACAAAAAGATCACAGAATCACCTATGATGTCTATATGATGTCGATATGCCATCATATAGACACCACAGTCATAGACACACTCACATCACGATCATAGGACTCGCTATTACATCAAAGATCATAGGACTCGCTATGACATCATCAAAGATCATAGGAACTTGCTATGACATCATCAAAGATCAAAGGCAGGCATCATTGAACAAGCAATATGACAAAGATCATAGGACTCGCTATGACATCATCAAAGATCACAGGACTCACTATGACATCATCAAAGATCACAGGACTCGCTATACACAATCAAAGATCATAGGACTCCCTATAACATCATCTAAAATCAAAGGCAGGCATCACTGAACAAGCCATGACGTGCTTGCTTACACCTGCTTTCTATGGGCATGCAGAAATACTTGCTTCTACTTGGTTTCTACAGGGATGCACAGGTATGCACGGGCATGCACAGGTATGCGCTAGCTTTGCTAAATTTCTCTCTGACCTTGGGGAAGGAAAAATTCCAGTAGTTCCAGATCAGGGCAAGTTTGCAATTGAACTCAATGAAACACTAATGATTCCAGGTGAAAAACTGGAAGACACTGTCACTTGGGTGTATGAAGGCATGCGAGTCAATGTTTCAAATCCAAGATGGTTATGTGAACGTATCATCTTGTGCCCGATGAACTCTGAAGTTGATACAGTCAATGAGTGCATGACAAAGATTTTCCCAGGAGAGGAACATGTTTGCAACAGTGCTGACACTGCAGACTCTGAGGGTCATCATACATTCCCAACTGAGTTTCTAAATACACTCTGCCCATCTGGAATGCTGCTTCTTCTTCTCCTAGATTTGATTGGCAGTTGGCAACCAGCTTACAGGTGCATTACCGCCACGTACTTCACTCTACATCATCACTATCTGGTGAGGAGCTGTAGTCCTTACCGCCATGTACTTCACTCAGTAAACATCACTATGTATCAAAAGTCAGAATTCTTCTCAGTTGGCAACCTCTTCTTCATCTTCTTCACCCTATATCTTTGTATAAGGAGTTCTTGCCAGGAGTTCTGAACAATCTTCTTCAAACAGTGAGATTTCCATGTCTACATGATGTCTATAACACTATCTGGTCATTACTCTATAAGGAGTTCTTATAAGGAGTTCTGAACAATCTTCTTCTTCTTCTTCTTCCAACAGTGAGGTTTCCATGTCTACATGATGTCTATAACACGATCTGGTCCCACTCTCCTCATTGCATCACTTTAAAGGTTGGAATGGTGATCATGCTACTGCGAAACTCTGACCAACAAAACCCATATTGCAATGGCTCAAAATAGATCACTGAACAAATACAGCCTCACTTGTTGGTTTCAACATCTGTGACTGGTGTCAGTGCTGGACGCACTTTCATGATTCCGGTTCCGGTTCTGCCGGACCGGCGGCGCCACACAAGTTGGCTGCCGTTTGCAACTGCCCTTTTCTTATCTTCCTTCTTCTTTCTACACCTTTCACTCTATATATATATCACGGACACACAGATCGCCCCAAGGGTCTCCCGAGTCGGCGGACGGAGCCACTGTTTGCAGCGGGGGACGATACAGCAGGGAAGAGCTAGCTAGCTGGCTAGCTAGCTCCAACCGCCACCCGGTGCTAACGGAGAAGCTCGACATGCCGAGGAACTGTGGCGAAAACGACGCGGGTGCCGGGCTGGAGTTTAGGCGGCGTGCAAAAAATATAAGACAGAATGATAAAGAGCGATGGCAAGAACCAAGCAGACCGCCCGTAAATCTACTGGAGGAAAAAGCCCCCCAGGAAGCAGCTAGCCACCAAGGCTGCTCGAAAAAGCGCTCTGGCCACCGGCGGAGTGAAGAAGCCTCACCGTTACAGGCCCGGTACCGTGGCTCTGAGAGAGATCTGTCGCTACCAGAAATCCACGGAGCTGCTCATCCGTAGGCTGCCCTTCCAGCGCCTGGTGAGGGAGATCGCTCAGGACTTCAAGACCGACCTGCGCTTCCAGAGCTCCGCCGTCATGGCTTTGCAGGAGGCCAGCGAGGCTTACCTGGTGGGTCTCTTCGTGGACAACAACCTGTGCGCCATCCACGCCAAGAAGGTCACCACCATCATGCCCAAAGACATCCAGCTGGCCCGCCGCACCCGCAGAGGGAGAGAGAGCTTAGACTTTCTGCTGCACATTCACCAACCACAATGCTCCGCACTGTGTCTATATATATATATATATATATATATATATATTTATAGTAATATGTACATATGTATACTAGCTGTTCTTGTTTTTTTTCTTGCCTTCTGATTGTTGCTCTGAGTGTTGCTATCCCTGTGCTGTTGCAATCCTGGAATTCCCCCACTGCGGGACTAATAAAGGCTTATCTTATTCTATGGATCACACTCGTACCATGTGACAACATCTTTCCATTCACCTTGCAACATAAACAGTTTCCAGTAACACCCTGCTTTGCCATGACTGTGAATAAGTCACAGGGCCAGTCGTTACAGCGCGTTGGTGTCTGCACAAGAGATTTCTTCAGCCATGGCCAATTCTACGTTGCCGCGAGCAGAGTTGGTAGATCAAGCAGGTTTTGTATTCCTGCTCAAGATGAAGAAACTAAGCAAAAGCATTGTCTTCTGAGCAATGTTTTCAAAGAGGTGCTGACACTGTAAAAATGTGTAACCTTGAAGAATGTCAGTCTACACAACAAATGTGTAAAATGGCAAGCAAAGCGTGGATTTTCTGCGGGTGCGCCGGTTTCCTCCCACATTCCAAAAAATGATCAGGATGTCCATTTATCGTTGAATGAGTGGTGACGGCAAAGATCAAAGGCAGGTTTCACCATGGTTACTGTTGCCATGGTAACCGTGTCAAAGATCAAAGGCAGGCATGCAGTAGAAATACTTGCTTACACTTGCTTTCTACGGGCATGCACTAGTATAGAGTGATTTAAGAATTGGAATCTTTACATTTGTGCATCCATTCACAATTGTTCTTAACTTCATTGTGATGCAATGGAAAAACAATGGTTTCCCCCACCCCTAGATGGAGGCAGACGATCCACTGTGGAGACCCCTAAAGGGAGCAGCTGACAAAAGTAGTTTCAGCCCCATTTCATATTGATGTTGATTTGGGTTTAAACTAAATATTCTGTTGTTATGCTATCATTTCACAATCCTTTTTGTCACACCCAGGGCTTGACATTAGCACCGGCCAACGGCGTGTAGATTTCTGCGGTGGACAGTAAGACGGCCACTCCCACTAGCCCCTTTGGCTGGTTGCAGTTTGGTCACATGACAATTTTAATAATAAATCTCAGCAATGTAAGACTAGGAAAGTACAGCTCTCGATTTTATTAATGATAAAAACACTTTCAGCCAATCAAAAAACATCCAGCCATCACTGTCACCTGTTTTCACAGCAGGGCTGAAATAAATAATAGAGGCTGGGGACATTTATTAGGATCTGAGTGTGCAAAAGGTGGAGGAAAAGGACAAATCACAGACTGTATTTGGATGCATAAAGCGGCACTGTGAAACAGCCCTATGCATCCAAGCTGAAATTATTATCCATCCATCCATCTTCTACCCCTTTTCCAGAGATCCAGGTCGCGGAGGCAGCAGTTCAAGCAGAGAAGCCCAGACTTCCCTTTCTCCAGCCACCTGCTCCAGCTCTTCAGAGAGGATACCAAGACATTCCAAGACCTGGTCTCCTCCCAGTGGGACATGCCCATGAAATTATTACTATTATTATTATCACCCCATTATTAATTATTGCCAATGTGATTCCGCTTTGCTCTGTGCACTGACTTCATCCTACCTGTGGAAGTCTGAAGTCTAGAGCTGCAGAAAAATCAGGTGAATAATTTCACACTCTTTTTTGCATTTCTTCTTTTTTTTTTTCCTCTGCCCAAGGTAATGGTCTAGTTAAAAAATCCTTTAAGATTACTGATTGCAGTAGCAGCATAAATGGTCTCATCCTGCAGCAGGACAAACATACTGTAGGTGGTGGGGTGAAGCCAGTGTGCAGTGCAGCTCATGTCTGGCTCTGCTGTTAAGAGTGATATCGTTAATTGGTGAGGAGGTAGAATGATTTTAAAACTAATTTTATAGTTATTATTATGGTGTTTGATGTGAATAGCCCTTCATCCTCTAAATGTATGGTATTTATGTATGTATGGTATGTATGTAAGGTATGTATTTTTAATGGGCTGGTCCAGGGGTGTTAAACATGTGGCCACAGGCCAAAATCTGTCCGCCAGGGTGTCCACATTTTTCTCAGTGAATTTACAGCTTTCTTTCTAGTAAATTTCTGACTTTTTCTACTGATTTAAATTGTTCATGTAAATTTGAGATATTTTTCTCCTTAAGATGAAACTTTTTTCCTCATCAGTTTTCTATTCTCTCTCTTCTTTTTTCTGGTGAAAACAGGTAGTGTCTATTTAAGTTAAATCCATCAGCAAATACTAATGACATAGTGCAGCCTGAAGGTGCGTCCCAATTGAAATTAGGGCTGAAACGATTAGTTGATGTTGTTGATAACGTCGACAATAAAAATTTGTTGACAAATCGTTTAATTATAAAGTTTATATGCATGCCGTGGAAATGTTCGGTTGTAACTGCAATGCCCGATCCAAACTGCTGCGGGCAGCAGCACCTCTGTTGTCCAGCATGCATGAACAATTTCCAGCAAAGAAGAAGAGGAGCATAGCATGGCGAAGTGGAAGGATAAACACATAGAAGTGGAGCTAATAAAAAAATCAGACCCAAACTTTCTGTAATATGGGAACATTTCACAGAAAACAAAAAAAACGAAACAAGTAAAATACAGGCAGACCTTTCCTATCATGGCAGCACTACAGTGATGCATTAGCATCTGAAACAACAGCACCTGGGAGCCACGACATTAATGGCTGCTTCTGCTTGGTAAGTTTTAACGCATAAAGAAAGCTAGTGCCGCTTATTTTCAATAGCCTACTGTCTCAAGCTTTAGAAAACTGACAATACTGTTAGTATGTGCTGTTTATGTTAGCTTACCTGTTTGACAATAAGCTCTCTGGTTGCTGAGGGCTGAGCTGTTTAAGTCATGGGTAACGTCTCGTTGAATGCAGTAAATGACTGCGTTAAAGGAGTCGCTCTCTCTTTTTCATCCTCGTTAATATTAGCCCTCACTCTGGATATTAGTGCATTTGGGTTAATTAGAATAAACCAAATTGTAATTTAATAATTATAAACCTACAACCATAATCATCAAAATTAAATCAAGCGGCTTAAAATATCACTCTTAAGGGCAGTGAATACTGAATATGAAGGTTTACCTTTCTGAATTATATTGTTAAAAAATGCACTTATAGAAAACTTCCACCTAATGTTAGTTTGTGGGTTGGAGCAGATCAATTATTGAGTTGTAAGCTATTTAATCAGTTGTTTAATTGACATTAGGCATTATGCTGTCTGTGATAAACTGATATATAATCTTCAGTTATATTCATACAACCTTCAGTTTCAAATGTGTTTCATGGGTAATTTTATTTAGCTCTGGAAACTGTTTTTAAAATGCTATTAAAGCAGAGACTGACAACAATTTGATTTTCACAGGTCTGCAGGCTTAAACAGCGTGTGAGGTAAAATATGCACTAGAGCCCCAACAGGAAGCAGAGATGATGGACATCTCTGTGAGATTATTCCTCTCTGACAAATAATCACGATCAACTGATTAATCGAAAAAACAGTCGTTAGACTAGTCGGCTACCAAAATAATTGTTAGTTGCAGCCCTAATTCTTATGGGTTATTTTCAGCCCTAACATGCCATGGGGTAGGGAAAGAGGTACAAATGAGAAATGCGACAGACCCCAAATCCACCTGTACTTCACTCTCATATTGCAAATATTTTTCTCTACTGCTTTACAGTATTTACTGCTGTTCATAAATAGTGTTTTTATTAATATTTTTATGTATGTAGTATGAGTCATTTACATTTAAAAAGGCTGTAAATTTAGTTCAAACAAATTTTAGCATGCGATAGTCAAATTCGATCATATTAAACATAATTTTCCAAAAACAAAATTGTGGCTAATGGAAAGGTTTAGTGGCTTGTAACTTTGGAAAATCACTAGCCACAGTGGCTGGTGAGCAAAAAAGTTAATGTCAAGCCCTGGTTACACCTTATGTGACACTGATTTTAATAGTATTGCTTTTTAAAAATTCTGATAAACATCTCTCCTCTTAGTTTACAGTGTGGACCCAACTGGCCATTTTCTCCCACGCAGTGTTGTTTTTTTGGTAGTTAGACCTAAGCTCAGTGACCTGAACAGCAGCTTTAGGCAGCCTTCAATCTCAGCAACAACCATCTCCATCGCTGTTTCAGAAGTCTGTCCTCTGCTCTCTTGGCCATTAAAGGGAAGTTCTACCATACATGTTTAATTACGGGTATTTCTGGTTTAGAACATGTGAGATTCATCAACACCGTTTACTCACTGATGCATTTTTAAACTGCATGTTTGGTAAAGTCTGATTAATTTTTGTACCAAAACACATTCTAAATATTGTTTGTTATAATGTAAAACTTTTACTGGGTGATGCTGATAAATGAAGGACGTAGTCTTCAGAGGCCTGCTTAGGTTGAAGTGGTTCAACTTTAATCACAGTTTCCATCCACAGTGACTCAGCAGCAGACCACATTCCTCAGTCAGGTTACACTGATGCCCTGCAGCTGTGGAGTGGAGTCAGCGCAGGCTGAGGCAGAGGAAGCCAACATGAAGAGCATTACAGTATATTAAAGAGTTAAGTATTAGCCTGGCTGTGAACATAAATCCTGGTAAATGGTAAATGGCATTCACTTATATAGCGCTTTTATTGTCATCTCTTGAATCCTGGTAACATGCATAACACTGCTGTGTGGCTGTGGAAGGTCTCAAAATGTGTCTGACATGTGATAACAATAGTGACGTAATTAAAAATAATAATGGATTAGATTTATATGGTGCTTTACATGTCAACTGACACTCAAAGCGCTAACAGTGAGTCCATTATTCATTCACTCCACACAGACATTGAGACTGGTAAGCTACTACTGTAGCCACAGCTGCCCTGAGGCAGACTGACGGAAACATGGCTGCCAATCCGTGCCATCAGCCTCTCCAACCACTACCCAACATTTATACACATTCATACCCAGTGTCATGGACACTGGAGACAAGGTGGGTAAAGTGTCTTGCCCAGGGACACAATGGCAGGATGGCTGGGGAGAGCGAAATTCAAACCACCAACTCTCTGGTTATTGGATGACCCGCTCTACCTCTTGAGCCACTGCCACCCACATTTCCCTCCTCTGTTCAATTTTTGCTGAGCATCAAGCTGGATGGCAGGAAGTTCCATTTTTATATGGTCTTTGGCATGACCCGGCCGCGACTTGAAAGCCAACCTCCTGGTTGTAGGGCAGATGCTATACCTCTAGGCAACCACTCCGGTTATGATAGTGTTTATTCTTTATTGCTGGTGTGAGGTCAGCAGCTGCATGCCAATTAGTTCAACAACTCTACAAGCACTCATTCATGCTGACTCAGGGTTTTTACAGCAATACAAAAACAAAACAAAAAGATGCAGACTATGACCAAATCTGGGCTGACACTGAAATATTTAATTCAATTGTGATTTTTTTTTTTATTTCTCATCAGCAAAACTAATTTTATTATGAAAAAATTGTTAAATCTACTGCATTGTAATGGGGGTGGAGATCTGGAGGTGGGAACCAGCAGATGGATTTTTAATAGTTGGTGTACGATATCCTGCCAAGTGCATCCAACCTGGACAGCTGGGGACCTTGCAGAAACTCCAGTGTGCCCACCGTGTCAGGCAAGATATTTCCTGGAGCACATTTTGAGCTGTTGCCCCAAAGCTCTGGAAGAGGGGAGATATACATGGCACCACAATCGGGTCTTGAAGACAAGCAGCTGATGTCATTTGCACAGGGATCCAGCAGGCCAAACACCAGCTCCCAAGCAAGGCGAAAGATTGCCTTTGTCTGGGAGAGAACAAGCCTCCAGATAAGCTGAGGACCTCACCAGGCATACTAGCCTCGGCTCATGACTGCCCCCACCCCCAATCCCCCCATCTGTGTTCCCCACAAAGCTGTAAACCTGGGGGAAACATTCTGGAATTGTGCAACTGTCAGGAAACTTAAACATGATCGATCTTGTACTCATGTTATTTTTAGCACACCAGGCAGAAGTCTCACTACTGTTTATATGTTGTAAAGGACGACCAACACTTGTGTCATTAGTAAGAGCCATTTGTTGATGAGAAGCGTGGTCTCAGAGATGGCACAATAGAGAATAACATAACACTTCAGCGTTACAGACCATATGGTTTATTTTGAGCATGTTTAATTTTTGAGCAATGTTCACTCACACAGCCGCTACACTGTACAGTGATTCACAGTTATGAATGGTCACACTGAGCATATGTCATACATACAGAGGATAAACATATTCATACATCAGTAACCGTTGTAGTCATTCAAGGCAAATTTCAGGGCTTCACAGCGCGACGCTTTCACACTATCAAAAAGTAGTAGAGTTTTAGGTTCAGTTGGCACAAACTTTATCGTTGAGCAGACTCTTCTGATGCCGCTTCGCTTTCTCTGACTGTCCCTGCTGTATGAGCATTAGCCCCGCCTCCACAGAGAGGCCGCTGACTAGAGTTGCCAACTGTTGTGTTTTAGCCAGGACGTCCCATTTATTGGGCTAAATATGTTTGTCCCCAGCGGGATGTGCATTGTCCCGTATATTCAAGGCCACCTTAATGAACTGGGCAAGGCTGGGCTGTTAATTGGTCAAATTCTATGTCTATCACTTGATATTCATGTGTGGCTGCTGATTGGTCTAATTTACAAGTCCCCCACGTGGGTATCACAAAACAATAGCCTATCAGAGGAACTGCTTTGACAAATGACTATGAAAGCGCCAGTGAGAGGTAAGAAGTAATTAGCTCGGTCAAAATGTCCAGAAAAAAGTTTGAAAATGGTGCTCATAAAATTATTGAGAGGAAAAGAGCTAAGGGAAAATGAATTGCTCAAAAAATTCCGACGCGTAAAGGATTTTTCAAAGCTGGAGCACTGAGTGGAGGAGGTTGCTAATTACTGCAGAGACAGGAGGGCCAGTTAAAGCATTCACCTGGAAGAGAAGAGCAAAGGGAGAAGAACGGCCATGATTGCTTAAATCAGATAGCTGCGCGTGGGACAGTGGACTCCGAACTTAGTAAAAAGTAGACTGGGTCAAGCATGCATCCACAGAGTATGATGATATTTGTGAGCTAGACTTAAAAGACATAATGAAGGATTTTTCTTTAAAGAAGGCTAGAAGAAAGTTCTAAAAAGGTAAGACATGCTATTTGCTGTGCTTTCCAGCCACCTGTGCATTATTTGAACTGATGTAATTTTATGCCGAAGGCAGTATCTGTCACACGGTAAAAAAAAAAATCTCAGTAAGCTAAAATATCCTAAATCAAGGCTTTACAGTGCATCCAGAAATTATTCACAGTGCTTCACTTTTTCCACATTTTATGTTACAGCCTTATTCCAAAATGGATTAAATTCACTTTTTTCCTCAAAATTCTACACACAATACCCCATAATGACAACGTGAAAAAAGTAAAGGGTTTTTTTTTTTGAGATTTTTGCAAATTTATTAAAAAAAATAAAGAAACTAAGAAATCACATGTACATAAGTATTCACAGCCTTTGCCATGAAGCTCAAAATTGAGCTGAGGTGCATCCTGTTTCCACTGATCATCCTTGAGATGTTTCTAAAGCTTAACTGGAGTCCACCTGTGGTAAATTCAGTTGATTGGACATGATTTGGAAAGGCACACACCTGTCTACATGAGGTCCCACAGTTGACGGTGCATGTCGGAGTACAAACCAAGCATGAAGTCAAAGGAATTGTCTGAAGACCTCCGAGACAGGATTGTCTCAAGGCACAAATCTGGGGAAGGGTACAGAAAAATTTCTGCTGCTTTAAAGATCCCAATAAGCACAGTGGCCTACATCATCCGTAAATGTTAGAAGTTTCGAACCACCAGGACTCTTCCGAGAGCTGGACGGCTGTGTAAATTGAGCGATCAGGGGAGAAGGGCCTTACTCAGGGAGGTGACCAAGAACCCGATGGTCTCTCCGTCAGAGCTCCAGCGTTCCTCTATGGAGAGAGAAGAATCTTCCAGAAGGCACCTGAAGGACTCTCAGACCATCAATCCATCCATCTTCTTCCGCTTAATCCTTTTCGGGTCGTGGGGGGGCTGGAGCCTTTCCCAGCATCTTTGGGCGAGAGGTAGGGTACACCCTGGACAGATTGCCAGTCCATCGCAGGGCCAACACAGAGAGACAGACAACCATTCACTCTCACAGTCATACCTAAGGACAATTTAGAATCCCCAGTTTTTGATGCCAATTAACCTAACTTGCATGTTTTTGGCATGTGGGAGGAAACCGGAGAAATCCCAGAGTAAACCCACGCAGACACAGGAAGAACATGCAAACTCCTCTGCATGGTGGCGCAGTGGTTAGCACCGTGGCAGCACAGTTTACCCTCGGCCGGGGGATCGCGGGGATCATGAGATCGTGGGTTCGATCCCTGCCCCCGGCCAACAGTGATCTGTGTGGAGTTTGCATGTTCTCCTCGTGTTTGCGTGGGTTTACTCTGGGATTTCTCCGGTTTCCTCCCACATGCTAAAAACATGCAGGTTAGGGAGTTAAGGAGCGCTTGCGCACACAGCAACCGGCAGCTGGTGGCTTGTCACCGGACTGCAGAACAAATCTACCTACGGGTACAAAATAAGTCAAAAAAAAAAAAAAAAAAAAAACTCCACACAGATCACTCTTGGTCGGGGGCTGGGATCAAACCCAGGATCCCCCAGCCAAGGGTGATTTGCTGTGCTGCCGCAGTGCTAACCACTCCGCCACTGCGCTGACTCTCACACCACGAGAAACAACATTCTCTGGTCTGATGAGACAAAGATTGAACTCTTTGGCGTGAATGCCAGGCACCATGTTTGGAGGAAACTGGCACCGCTCATAACTACGCCAATGGTGGTGGCAGCATCATGTTGTGGGGATGTTTTTCAATGGCAGGAACTGGGAGACTAGTCAGGATAGAGGGAAAGATGAATGCAGCAATGTACAGAGATGTCCTGGATGAAAACCTGCTCCAGAGCGCTCTTGACCTCAGACTGGGGTGACGGCTCATCTTTCAGCAGGACAACGACCCTAAGCACACAGCCAAGATATCAAAGGAGTGGCTTCAGGACAGCTTTGTGAATATCCTTGAGTGGCCCAGCCAGAGCCCAGACTTGAATCCAATTGAACATCTCTGGAGAGATCTGAAAATGGCTGTGCATCAATGCTTCCCATCCAATCTGATGGAGCTTGAGAGGTGCTGCGAAGATGAAGGGGCAAAACTGCCCAAAGATAGGTGTGCCAAGCTTGTGGCATCATATTCAAGAAGACTTGAGGCTGTAATTGCTACCAAAGGTGCATCAACAAAGAACTGAGCTAAGGCTGTGAATACTTATGTATATGTGATTTCTTAGTTTTTTATTTTTAACAAATCTGCAAAATCACAAAAAAAAAAAAAAAAACAACCTTTTCACATCGTCATTATGGGGAATTGTGTGTAGAATTTTGAGGAAAAAAATGAATTTAATCCCTGTTAGAATAAGGCTGGAATATAAAATGTACGGATGCACTGTCTCAAGGTAAAAAAAATCCCAGTATTATGACAACACTCATGTCCACAACATCGTGGCACTGAGCAATGGTTAAAAACTCTCTGACCCTTATTTGGCTGTGAGGAAGTTGGCAACCCTACCACTGACTGACAGGAGAGGGACATAAGCAGTGCGACTAGTTGAAATGTTGGCAGATTATGTAAACACTGATATATCAAGGCAGAAAACTTATTGAGTTCATGTTTTCATACAGTATTGTACGATGAGTTAGCCGTTATCATTACAGACGACAAGCTATATATATATATATATATATATATATATACTGAAAAATGATATCTAGCCTCTGGTCCTTCATATCGACAAGTGATTTTCATGACTTTTTTCTTTTTTTTTTGCCTTTCAGCTACTCCTTTTTGGGGTCACCACAGCATATCATTACCTTATATAGTGATGATCCGCAAGTTGATTTGGTAAGGAATTTTATGCCAGATGCCCTTCCTGACGCAACCCATTTATCCGGGCTTGGGACTGGCACAGGGAGAACACTGGCTTGTGCACCCCCTGTAGCTGGGTAACATGATTTTGATGATTTAACAAATATAAAGCATTACACTTTTTAAGACTTCATTTAATGACATACATAAGTTCTGATATACAGCACATTTTATTTTTATGTATTATTTAGTTTTCATTCTTTGAACAAACTTGATGCCTGAAAAGTGTGATGCTAAACTACAGTTCCGTTAGTGTTTTTGTTATGGCTCATTTTAATGGCTCTACACAATTATAATGGACATGCAATAAATTTCCAGTTTTCATTTTAGATTAGGCAGTTAAATTGGGAAATAATGCTTAATTTTGACCAAATGCTGCTTTAAGCCCAAGTCTCTTCATCACACCAAGATATACATTTTCTTACCTTGGTATGGGATCAGCTCACTATCAGCAGATACAGAGGTCATGGTATTGGATCAAACAATTCCCCCCCCCCCCCCCTCTCTCTCTCAAGTGGCAAAGAAGTCTGTGCACACTTTGATGAACTTCCTATCTGGTAATGCTAAGCTTGCCATCTGGCTGACAAGGAAAAAATCGGACTACTAACACTGGCAATGTGGATCCTGTTTTTGTTTTCAAGGCCTTGTTAAAAGTCAGACTCCAGGTGGAGTACTCTTACTATAAAATGGTGGACAATTTGGAGGCATTCACCAATAGATGGACTGTAGGGAATATTTTGTGTTCTGTGGGAGAGGGGGATGAGTTATGTTTGCACTTTTGAAATGTGACACACTTGGTGGAATGATATTGGTGCTCTTACATTTTTGAATTGTGCAATAAAGGCATTTTTTTAAAACACACTCTCTCTCTCTCTCTCTCTCTCTCTCTCTTTGAGTCTGTGGATGTGCTAAGAAGACAGGTTGGTCTGGACCTCCTGGATGAAAGGAAGCGTTATCGCCTCAAGAAACACCTGACAGCCCTGCGTAAAGCAGCAGGGGGAACGCCGGTCAAGCGCGCCCGGCAGGAGGACTGAATGGCGGTCGTTCCTCTGCCTGTTTTACCCATTTTTGGGATATTGTTTGAACAGACTGGTAGATGACGTTTAATTGACTGTAATTGACTGTCACAGAACTGGATCTTTGAATAGGTGGACTGCAGGGACTGCTCTGTGTTGTGTGTGTGTGGGGGACATTTCAGTTTGCACTTTTTCCAATGTGACACTTGGAGGAATGATATTGGTGTGCTTACATTTTTTTGAAGTGTGCAATAAAGGCTTTTTCACAGTCTCTCTCTCTCTCTCTCTCTCTCTCTCTCTCTCTCTCTCTCTCTCTCTCTCTCTCTCTCTCTCTCTCTCTCTCTCTCTCTCTCTCTCTCTCTCTCTCTCTCTCTCTCTCTCTCTCTCTCTCTCTCTCTCTCTCTCTCTCTCTCTCTCTCTCTCTCTCTCTCACACACACACACACAGACATCAAGAGGTCTTACCTTGTCTATAGGTAAGGGTAGCGGTGTCTGGATAACACTGAAAGAGAAAAAAGACAACAATTCGTCACCATGGAAACGAGACAAAATCAAGAAACATGGAGTAACCACAGCAACAGGAGGAAAAAGAAAAAAGTTTTGTTTAAATACAACTGAAGTCACTGCAAAACTTAAAAACAATGCTGTTCTTTATCAGAGGCATTCCCCTTCACGCTGACAAAATATTTAAACCAGACCATCAATGACGGCGTGGCTCATTCCAGCCTGACTAGGGAAGGAAGTTATCGATTAATTCATTAATTGATTCACCTTATTGATCGATTAACATAAGTGGAAATTTTCCTGAGAATCTGAAATTCTCTCGGTACAATACAGTTGATCTTTAACACACAAAAAGTTAATTATTACTGTTTTTGATACACTGAATAAAAAATGAACATCCTATTCCTCAATGATTTATTGCACCATTTGCATTTTTTTTTTACGACAGACAATGGCATTTTTATAGTTTAATAAATTTTGTACTGTATAGTGTGTACTATGTCCTGGTACATCTCAGTAAATTACAAATGTCATGATTTTTTATGTATTTTAAAAACTATTACCAATATGATAAATTTATCTTTTTTTAGTTATATTACAAAAAAAACTTTCACATTCAAATTTACTGAGATGCACTAGTAAGACTGTTTTAACAGGAAAATAAATTGTGAGCTGCTTCATCTGTCGCATGTTAAACATTATCACAGTACCATGGAAATCCAGACAAACCCAGTATGATCTGGGCTCCCTTTGTTGTGAAAGTGCTCTAAAGTGCTATGAGATGGCTGAAAGTGCTATGAGATGGCTGAAAGTGCTATGAGATGGCTGTTGTTGTGAAATGGCGCAATATAAATAAAGTTGAATTGAATTGAATTGTTGTCTGTTACCTCAGTGGTAACTTGAGTCCGATCTGCTTTCCCGTCTTGCGGCATGTTGAAGGCAGCGGGGATAGGTTTTTGTGCTCATGTAGTCTTTTTCTTCGCTCCGGTCAGCTTCTCCACTATGTTAATTTGAAGCAGGTGGACCTTCAAGTTCGCGTGCTATTAGAACTTCTTGTGGTGCGCCGACGTAACCCGGAAGGGTGAGTTTTTTCACTCTGCACAACGCATTTCATGGAATAAGCTCCCATTAAAAAAGACTGCTGAGTTATCCAATAATTGACAACTAATTTAGTCAACTAAATTCTTATCGACAATTAATCGAAAGTCAATTAATCATTAACATCCCTTAGCCTGACCAGATCACCCTGACAGTCCCCACATCTCCTGACCTTTGACCTTGACCTCAACTTGGTGTAGACCCACTTGAGGATCATTTTATGTGAGTTTGGTAAACATCAGGGCAAATGCCTAGGAGTAGCAGTGATTCCCATGAAATGTGGACAGCCTTACGGACGGACAGATGACAAATGCTACATCACTGCATAATCTCCTTTCAACTTGACCGGAATTAACTACAGACGTGGACAAAATTGTTGGTACCCCTCTGTTAATGAAAGAAAAACCCACAATGGTCACAGAAATAACTTGAATCTGACAAAAGTGGTAATAAATAAAAATTCTATAAAAATTAACCAATAAAAATCAGACAATGCTTTTGAATTGTGGTTCGACAGAATTATTTTAAAAAACAAACACATGAAACAGGCCTGGACAAAAATAATGGTACCCCTAGAAAAGGTTGAAAATAATGTGACCATAGGGACCTGTTCAACCAAGATGTGTCCTCTAACATAACAGGTGTCTACAAACTTGTAATCAGTCAGTCGGCCTATTTAAAGGGTGACAAGTAGTCACTGTGCTGTTTGGTGACATGGGTGTATACCACACGAAACATGGACCAGAGGAAGCAAAGGAGAGAGTTGTCTCAGGAGATTAGAAAGAAAATTATAGACAAGCATGTTAAAGGTAAAGGCTATAAGACCATCTCCAAGCAGCTTGATGTTCCTGTGACTACAGTTGCACATATTATTCAGAAATTTAAGATCCACGGGACTGTAGCCAACCTCCCTGGACGTGGCCGCAGGAGGAGACGGATAATACGAATGGTAACAAAAGAGCCCAGAACAACCTCTAAACACATTCATGGTGAACTCCAAGGTCAAGGTACATCAGTGTCAGATCGCACCATCCGTCGTTGTTTGAGCCAAAGTGGACTTCATGGGAGACGACCAAGGAGGACACCACTGTTGAAAACAAATCATAAAAAAGCCAGACTGCAATTTGCCAAACTGCATGTTGACAAGCCACAAAGCTTCTGGGAGAATGTCCTATGGACAGACGAGACAAAACTGGAACTTTCTGGTAAGGCACATCAGCTCTATGTTCACAGACGCAAAAATGAAGCATACCAAGAAAAGAACACTGTCCCTACTGTGAAACATGGAGGAGGTTCTGTTATGTTGTGGGGCTGCTTTGCTGCATCTGGCACAGGGTGTCTTGAATCTGTGCAGGGTACAATGAAATCTCAAGACTATCAAGGTATTCTAGAGAGAAATGTGCTGCCCAGTGTCAGACAGCTTGGTCTCAGTTGCAGTTCATGGGTCTTGCAACAGGATAATGACCCAAAACACACAGCTAAAAACACCCAAGAATGGCTAAGAGCAAAACATTGGACTATTCTAAAGTGGTCTTCTATGAGCCCTGATCTAAATCCTATTGAAAATCTGTGGAAGGAGCTGAAACATGCCGTCTGGAGAAGGCAACTTCAAACCTGAGACAACTGGAGCAGTTTGCTCATGAGGTGTGGGCCAAAATACCTGCTGAGAGGTGCAGAAGTCTCATTGACAGTTACAGAAATCGTTTGATTGCAGTGATTGCCTCAAAAGGTTGTGCAACAAAATATTAAGTTAAGGGTACCATCATTTTTGTCCAGGCCTGTTTCATGAGTTTGTTTTTTAAAATAATTCTGTTGAACCACAATTCAAAAGCATTGTCTGATTTTCATTGGTTAATTTTCATAGAATTTTTATTTATTACCACTTTTGTCAGATTCAAGTTATTTCTGTGACCATTGTGGGTTTTTTCTTTCATTAACAGAGGGGTACCAACAATTTTGTCCACGTCTGTAAAAAGTATTCCCCCGCACATTTACCTGACAATAAAATGTAACATTTAATTTTCAATTTGAACTGATATTTCCCATGGTATCTGCTCTGGAATACAAGCTGAAAAGGGATTTTAGGAGATTATAATCATCCCAAATAGAAACAGAAAAAATAGGAAGTACTGCTGATAGTCCTGGAAATCTGAAAATTCATGCTGTAGAAACACTGCTATTCGGGTCACCCAGGTTTGTTAGAAGGCACCAATGCAGACAATGTGCCTCAGGAACCGTCAGCGCACAAGAATGAAGATAAACCGACAGAGTAAAATGTAACTCGACTCTGTTAATGTGCAATCAGCAATCACCACCAGCAATTCTGCAGACGTGAGGAAAAATCACAGCAAACCTCAGAGCTCTACAGGTATTCTAGCAGAAAAGACAGAAGCTTCCAACAGCGTACAAGTGTACATCCAAAAAAATTTGATTCATAAATTAATTTAAAAAATAAGTTTGTGACCGAGTCTAATGAGTGTATCCAACAGAACCTATTTCAATATGTTCTCATCATTCAATTGTAATCACTCTTAAGAGGTTAAGATGCCACGTAACCAACACAATTTAATTAATACAACCTTCTATCCATCCATCCATCCATCTTCTTCCGCTTAATTCTTTTCGGGTCGCGGGGGGCTGGAGCCTATTCCAGCATCTTTGGGCAAGATCTGTCCAGGGTACGCAATGGACTGGCAATCTGTCCAGGGTCGTGGGTTTACTCCGGGATTTCTCCGGTGTAAACCCACGCTGACACAGGGAGATCATGCAAACTCCACACAGATCACTCTTGGTCAGGGGCTGGGATCAAACCCAGGATCTCCCGGCCAAGGGTGAGTTGCTGTGCTGCCACAGTGCTAAATCACCAAAATTCATTTCTGTGTCATTATATAGCTCATCAAAAAGGCTGTAAATCAATTTCTGAAACAGGTTCTAGTTTATTCACACAAATTGAGCCTTAGTCTTATTGGCTAAAAGTTGTTTTGTTTTTTAGTAAATGAGCTGTTATAAGCCAATCACAAGCATCGATTGGAGGGAAACTTAAGGCATTCATTAAGAGTTTAACTCAGTAAAGACAGCTGATATTTTGTGATGCATGTGGGCATTTTAATGTTTAAGTGGTACACATGTCAGCCATGGACACATGTATCAAGTCAAGTTAAAACACAAAAACACCACTTGACACAATATGGGCCCTTTAATAAAGGTACAGTTGCAATCAAAATCATTCAACCCCCATTGCAAATTAGGTTTATTAGGATGGGATGTTTTTATGACTGTTGGGGACCAAAATGCCTGAATTTGCGGGAGCTTTTTTTAAAAAGTTATGATAAAAGTTGCATTGTTTTTAGAGCGTTTTCTGCACTGAAAGTTGTAGGAAGAATTCCAAATTTTAAAGCAGATGCTTTTTTCCAGTTTACTGCAGTGATATTCTATATAACAATACAAGAAAAGCATAGGATTGTCAAAAATTTCCTATTATAGTGATTTGTAAATTAAGCAGAAACTTCTGCTATACAGAAAAACTCTTGTCCAACAGCAAATACAAGCATTAACACAATATCCATCACAACAGCTAAATTGCACTGAATGCGTGTTAAAAGAGTAGAGATTTGGAAATTATTGGCAGAACCTTCATTTGAAAACTCCCTACGGTCCCCAACCACTTGGTACTGAGCGGAGAGGAAAAAATAAATTATTCTGTTGCTCTGTATTGGCTATTGGAGTCTGTGTTTTTCTGAAAAAAAATAAATAAAATAAATACAGAGAATATTCTCTCTTTCCATGCCTACCTGCCTGTCTGCTGCATGTCGGTCTACATACACACACACACACACACACACACACCCCTTTCATTTACAGTGGGATGGCGGTGGTGGTGGTGGTGGTGGGGGGGGGGGGGGGGGGGGGGGGGGGGTGTTTGTCCGTCCAGAGTCTACACCGGAGATTCACAGTTTTAAAGCTCATTGACCAGCTGTAGTAATGATTTCACCTCTAAAGATGTAGAAATGTTCAAACACTGACTGTAGTGTAGTGTACTCTAAAGAAGGTTTTGCATATGTTGGTCAATGCAAGTTTCTTCAATACAAAAAAAGTAGCCGATTATTCAAGTAATTGAGTACAATGGCAAATTACTCGATTACTAAAGTAACTGATAACTGCAGCCCTAATTGAATCCATCTTTCCCTTCACACACTGAAGGTTTCCAGTGCCAGAGGAAGCAAAGCAGCCCCAGAGCATCGCTGAAGCCTCTGCTATGCTTCACTGTAGGCAGGGTGTTCTTTTTCAGCGTATGCTTCATTCTTCCTCCTTCAGACATACCGCTGATCTTTAGGCCTGAAAAGTTCCAGTTTTGTTTCCTCGCTCCACAGAACAGAATCCCCAAGCCTCTTTGGCTTATTTATATAGTTTTGAGCCAACTGGAGCAGACTTCTCTTGTGCTTTTGAGTCAGTAGCAGTGTACATCTTGGAGTTCGGGCATGGAGCTTTTCAGCATTTAATATGTGCTTTAGTGTAGAAACTGAAACCTCAGTGCCTGCTGCCACCAAGGCTGCAGGTCTTTTACAGTCAGTCGAGGGTTTTTGACCACCTGCCTCCTCAGGACTTTGGTGGCGGCTGTTGATAGCTTCCTCTTTCTCTCATGTGCAGGTAGTGTAGCCACTGCTCCCTTAACTCTAAACTTGTGAACTATGCTTCCAACTGTATCTCTCAGAATATTCAGTGCCTTTGCTATCTTTTTGTATCCTTTTTCTTGTTTGTGTAAGGCAATGATCTCTTCTCTGAGCTTTTTGGACAATTCTCTTGACTTAGCCACATTTCTAACAGTAATAAACTTTACATGGGGAGACCCAGAACAAACTTAAATTCCGTCTAAAACAACATTATATATATAAGTTATAGATCCACAGATGTGGACAAAATTGTTGGTACCCCTCTGTTAATGAAAGAAAAACCCACAATGGTCACAGAAATAACTTGAATCTGGCAAAAGTGGTAATAAATAAAAATTCTATGAAAATTAACCAATGAAAATCAGACAATGCTTTTGAATTGTGGCTCAACAGAATTATTTTAAAAAAACAAACTCATGAAACAGGCCTGGACAAAAATGATGGTACCCCTAGAAAAGACTGAAAATAATGTGACCATAGGGACATGTTCAACCAAGATGTGTCCTCTAATTAACATCACAGGTGTCTACAAACTTGCAATCAGTCAGTCGGCCTATTTAAAGGGTGACAAGTAGTCACTGTGCTGTTTGGTGACATGGTGTGTACCACACTAAACATGGACCAGAGGAAGCAAAGGAGAGAGTTGTCTCAATAGATTAGAAAGAAATTTATAGACAAGCATGGTAAAGGTAAAGGTTATAATACCATCTCCAAGCAGCTTGATGTTCCTGTGACTACAGTTGCACATATTATTCAGAAATTTAAGATCCACGGGACTGTAGCCAACCTCCCTGGACGTGGCCGCAGGAGGAGACGGATAATACGAATGGTAACAAAAGAGCCCAGAACAACCTCTAAACACATTCATGGTGAACTCCAAGGTCAAGGTACATCAGTGTCAGATCGCACCATCCGTCGTTGTTTGAGCCAAAGTGGACTTCATGGGAGACGACCAAGGAGGACACCACTGTTGAAAACAAATCATAAAAAAGCCAGACTGCAATTTGCCAAACTGCATGTTGACAAGCCACAAAGCTTCTGGGAGAATGTCCTATGGACAGACGAGACAAAACTGGAACTTTCTGGTAAGGCACATCAGCTCTATGTTCACAGACGCAAAAATGAAGCATACCAAGAAAAGAACACTGTCCCTACTGTGAAACATGGAGGAGGTTCTGTTATGTTGTGGGGCTGCTTTGCTGCATCTGGCACAGGGTGTCTTGAATCTGTGCAGGGTACAATGAAATCTCAAGACTATCAAGGTATTCTAGAGAGAAATGTGCTGCCCAGTGTCAAACAGCTTGGTTTCAGTCACAGCTCATGGGTCTTGCAACAGGATAATGACCCAAAACACACAGCTAAAAACACCCAAGAATCAGAATCAGCTTTATTGGCCAAGTATGCACAACACATACAAGGAATTTGACTTTGGCTAAAAACTTGCTCTCGTTGTTCAGGTGGAGGATTTAAATAAGATTTAAATAAGGATTCAATGACAAACAGAGTATGTACAGTAAATTACAGTCTGTCCACATTTCTATAAAAGGATGCAAATATATACAGGAATTTTTTTTTTTTTTTTTTTCTCTCGGCGCCACACCAGTCGGCTGCCTTTTGCAACAGCGGCTCGATTCCGAGTCTTTTTCCCTTCCTCTCTCTTTTGATCCGTCTTTTTTTTTCACCCCACTTATATCACGGACACACAGATCGTCCTAAATGTCTCCTGAGCCGGTGGACGGAGCCACTGTTTATAGCAGGATACGATACAGCAGAGAACAGCTGCTAGCATTCAACCGCCACCCGGTCCCATTGGAAAAACTCGACATACCGAGAGAACTGAGGCGAAAACGCCGCGGCTGCCGGGCTGGAGTAAGGCGGAGGACAAAAAATATAAGGTACAGACCCTCCCTTCCATCTGCTGTCATGGGAAATGTACGGTCGATACTGGGAAAGTTAGATGAGCTAGCGGCTATCTCCCGTTATGATAGCACATACCGGGAGTGCTCTCTCCTTTTGTTTACTGAGACATGGCTAACTGAACTAGCAGCAGATGCTAACATTGAGCTGGAGGGTTTTCACATGATACGAGCTGACCGAACACCAGACAGTGGCAAGGCTAGGGGCGGTGGAGTGATAATGTATGTTAACAACAACTGGTGCAGACCGGGACATATCACTGTTAAACAACGACACTGCAGCAAAGACATTGAGTTGCTAGCTGTTAGCATGAGGCCTACATATCTCCCGAGAGAACACTCACACGTGATCTGCATTGTTGTTTATGCAAATCCGACGGCGAACGCTGGGACAGCACGTGATGTCATCCATTCAGTAACCAGCAGGCTGCAGACAGAACACCCAGATGCTCTTCTCCTCATCTCAGGCGATTTCAACCATGTTTCACTGTTGCTGCACGGTGGCGCAGTGGTTAGCACTGCGGCAGCACAGTTTACCCTTGGCCGGGGGATTGTGGGGATCGTGGGATCGTGGGTTCGATCCCAGCCCCCGACCAACAGTGATCTGTGTGGAGTTTGCATGTTCTCCCCGTGTTGCGTGGGTTTACTCCGGGATTTCTCCGGTTTCCTCCCACATGCCAAAAAAACATGCATGTTAGGTTAATTGGCTGTTCTAAATTGTCCCTAGATATCTGTTTCCTATGGGCCCTTAGAATGGAGGGTTAGTATTAATGAAAGCGCTTTGAGTGGTCTTTGTGACTAGAAAAGCGCTATATAAGTGCAGGTTAGTTAGTAGTTAGTTAGTCTCCCATTCTACCCACGTTCACCCAGTATGTCACATGCCACACTAGAGACAATAAAACACTGGATTTATTCTACGCAAACACTAAGGAGGCGTACACCTCATCACAACTCCCCCCACTCGGGAGATCGGATCACAACTTGGTTCATCTCCGGCCGGTGTACAAACCCCTAGTGCACAGACAACCTCCGGCCATGCACACTGTGGAGTTATGGTCTGAGGAGACAATGGACACCCTAAAGGGCTGTTTTGAAGCCACCGCCTGGAAGCAGCTCTGCGATCCACATGGTGAGGACATCGATGGCCTCATTCACACCTTCACGGGCTACCTCAGCTTCTGTGTGGACAAATCCGTTCCCACCAAGACCATACGGCGTCACTCAAACAACAAACCCTGGATCAACCCTGAGATAAAAACACTTCTGAGAGAGAAGAAGAGGATCTTCAGGTCAGGGAACAGGGAGATGCTGAAGTCCGTACAGAGGGAGCTGAGGAGAAAGATCAGAGAAGGCAAGGACAGCTTCAGGAAGAAGATGGAGGACAAGCTGCAACAGAGCGACATCAGCGGGGTCTGGAGAAACCTCAAAACCATCTCGGGGCTCCAGAATACCTCCCCCCAGGCCACAGGGGGCAGGGAGTGGGCGAACAACCTGAATCTGTTTTTCAATAGATTTGACCAACCGCCCTCCCCCCTGACTGCACAACAACCACTGCTGCCTCTAAAGAAATCAAGTCCTGCTGCCCACTCCCCACTCCACCAACACCCCCCCACTCCCAACACACAGCCCCCCATCCTGACCCTGACCAGGACCCAGGTGAGGACGGAGCTGAGGAAGATCAAGGCGGGGAAGGCGCCGGGACCGGACGGCATCAGCGCAAAGCTCCTCAAGTCCTGTGCAGACCAGCTGTGTGGGATTGTGACGTATATCTTCAACATGAGCCTGAAACTGGGGAGGGTACCACAGCTGTGGAAAACATCTTGTGTGGTACCTGTACCAAAAACTTCCCACCCCAAAGACCTGAACAGCTACAGACCGGTGGCCTTGACGTCCCACTTGATGAAGACCCTGGAGAGACTGCTCCTTGCTCACCTCCGCCCCCTGGTGGAACCAGCGATGGATCCACTCCAGTTCGCCTACCAGCATGGCATTGGGGTGGAGGATGCGGTGATCTTCCTCCTTCACCGTTCTCTGTCCCACCTGGAGAAGCCCGGGAATATGGTGAGGATCATGTTCTTTGACTTCTCCAGTGCTTTCAACACCATCCAACCGATGATCCTGAAGGACAAGCTGCTGCGCGCAGGGGTGGACCAGCACCTGTCATCATGGATCCTGGACTACCTCACGAACCGGCCTCAGTTTGTGAGAACCCGGGACTGTGTGTCCGACACGATCATCAGTAGCACGGGGGCCCCCCAGGGAACGGTGCTGGCTCCCTTCCTGTTCACTCTTTATACTGCGGACTTCTCACACAACACAACACACTGCCATCTACAGAAGTTCTCTGATGACTCTGCAATCGTTGGCCTCATCTCCAATGGAGATGAAGCTGAGTACAGAGGGCTTATCCAGGACTTCGTGGACTGGTGCCATCGGAACTGCCTCCAGATCAACGCGAGGAAAACTAAGGAGCTGGTGGTGGACTGCCGCAGGCATGGGCAGCCCCTCACAGTACCAGTAAATATACAGGGAACAGACATCGAGATGGTGACATCCTATAAGTACCTGGGTATTCATCTGAACAATAAACTAGACTGGTCACACAATACTGATGCACTCTACAAGAAGGGACAGCGCAGGCTGTTCCTGCTGAGGAGACTCAGGTCTTTTGGTGTACAAGGGGCGCTGCTGAAGTCATTCTATGACACGGTGGTGGCATCAGCCATCACTTTTGGAGTGGTCTGCTGGGGCAGTGGCATTACTGCAGCCGATAGGAAGAGACTGAACAAACTGATTAAGAAAGCTAGCTCTGTCCTGGGGCAGCGCCTTGATCCGATGGAGGAGATAGGAGAGAGAAGGACGGTGGCTAAACTGTCATCTCTGCTGGAGTCCGAGTTCCACCCTATGCAGGACATACTGAATGCACTGAGGAGCTCATTTAGCAGCAGACTACATCATCCCAGGTGCACAACCGAGAGGTTTCGTAGGTCCTTCCTACCAACGGCTGTCAGACTGTACAACCTAAGCAGGGCTGCTCGCAGAGATAGCAAAAAGACGTAACAAACTAATAGTTTTTTGAATGCAAAAGATGCAATAGACTTACACAATGGTCCCCTCCGGCATACAACTAGGAACTTACCGGTCGCTATGGAGGGTGAGAATATGTATGGGCACATAATCATACCATGTAGGATAACTAAGTAGACGGTTATGCTGTTTCATTCCATCTAGCAACAATGCTCTGCACTGTGTGTGTTTATATATTTACATATTTATTCCATCTAGCTACAATGCTCAGCACTGGGTGTGTTTATATATTTATATATCTACATATTATTCCATCTAGCTACATTGCTCCGCACTGTGTGTGTTTATATACTTGCATATTTATTCCACCTAGCTGCAATGCTCCGTACTGTGGGTGTTTATATATTTACATATTTATTCCATCTAGCTACAATGCTCTGCACTGTGTGTTCATATATTCATATATTTATTCCATCCAGCTACAATGCTCTGCACTGTGTGTCTGTGTGTGTGTGTATATATATATATTTTATAGTAATACGTACATATGTATATTAGCTGCTCTTGCTTGCTTGTTTTTTTTTTTTCTTGCCTTCTGATTGTTGCTCTGAGTGTTGCTATCCCTGTGCTGTTGCAATCCTGGAATTTCCCCGTTGTGGGACTAATAAAGGCTTATCTTATCTTATCTTATCTTGAATATATGCAGCTTATTTACTCAGACTATCCACACTTTGCAGAAATATATGAAAAAATATACAGTCACACAGTATTTCAATGTGAACTCAGATTCAGTGATATAATGTGAATGAAGTAAAAAGCAGTGTGAGAGTTATGTGCAATGTAAGAGTGGATGAAAAGTCATGAGTACAGCAACAGGTAGGACTAGGTGAATGTTAGGAGTTCATCAGAGTGATGGCTTGAGGAAAGAAACTGTTCCTGTGACGGGTGGTTTTGACCTTCAGTGATCTGTGAATTAGTGAATGGCTAAGAGCAAAACATTGGACTATTCTAAAGTGGCCTTCTATGAGCCCTGATCTAAATCCTATTGAAAATCTGTGGAAGAAGCTGAAACATGCCGTCTAGAGAAGGCACCCTTCAAACCTGAGACAACTGGAGCAGTTTATTCATGAGGAGTGGGCCAAAATACCTGCTGAGAGGTGCAGAAGTCTCATTGACAGTTACAGAAATTGTTTGATTGCAGTGATTGCCTCAAAAGGTTGTGCAACAAAATATTAAGTTAAGGGTACCATTATTTTTGTCCAGGCCCGTTTCATGAGTTTGTTTTTTAAAGTAATTCTGTTGAACCGCAATTCAAAAGCATTGTCTGATTTTCATTGGTTAATTTTCATAGAATTTTTATTTATTACCACTTTTGTCAGATTCAAGTTATTTCTGTGACCATTGTGGGTTTTTCTTTCATTAACAGAGGGGTACCAACAATTTTGTCCACGTCTGTATATAAGTGTGTATATATATATATATATATATATATATATACTATATACAGTATATATACTGTATATATATATATATATATATATATATATACACAAGTTATATATGTTTGATCTGCCTCCCTTTCATTCACACACATATTCTGTCTTGGTTCTACTGATTTTCCTTCCTCTTCTGTCCAGAGCATACCTCCACCTTTCCAAGTTCTCTTCCACCTGCTCCCTACTCTCACTACAGATCACAATGGGGTCATTCAACCACAGCCCAGAAACCTTCCATGGTCACTGACTCAGATTTGGCTCAAGATTTGGCCACATGCCAAATTTTAGGAGAAAAATCCAAAGGTTTTCTGACATGTCAAGAAGACACTGCATACTGCAGTAACAAAAGGCAACAATGGGATCCTTACACAAAGGAGCCCAAACTTATTGCTCTGTTCTGGTCATTTCACTGCAGATTCATTCCAAAACCTTGAAAATATAGCTTAGGTTTAATTAAAAAAAAAGAAGACATTCTTAAGGATACCGCCGTCCCCGCACTGAGGACATTAACCTGTAAATATTTTCTCTCAATGTTTATGCAAGTATGAATAGTCCGTGTTTTAGCTGCTAAAGCTCTTAGCTGAGCACTGACAATGTTTTATTTAAAGAATAGAAAATCAAATTGATTCTCATGAATTGACAGATGGATGATACACAAAGCCACTGCATCACCATTTCACCTTCACCACAATACACTAAAGAATTAAGAAAATTCAAGAAAAAAGAAGCAAGCTTTGAGATTTAAAACAACTTTATGATTAAACTATAGCATATTTACACAGTCAGCAGGATTCCTCATTGACACATGAAAGACAATCAACAGAGAAAGTTTCACATCCCTTAAAGAAGTTAAACTTCACTCAGGATGATCTAAACATGACAGAATCAAAGGAAAAACCTTTGTTTAAACCTGTTACCTGTCAGGACTTCTTCCTGGGTCCTCTGGCTGGTCTCAGGCTCAAAGTTCACTTCTGTCTACATCGGACTCAGCTGATCCAGAAACCCTCCAAACACTTTAAATGATACTTCATTTTCAAACTGAACAGCCGATTCTTCTCCAATCTCTAAACTGTGAGTGAAATCATAACACTAACCCATAACACTGACTGCGCTTCCTTTCTTTTCCGTCCTGCTCCTCCCCTCAGAACCAAAGAGCTGATCCCTCTCCTTCAGCCTGTGTGGCTTTCTTTAACTCCTCCTCCCCAACAATCCTGTGACTCTTTACCACCTCTGATCTGAGGAAAAAGTCCTCTAAAACCTGACATTTTCACACAGGGAAGTGGATTTACTGGACCGCTCACCTGGCAGAGAGCACATGACAACCCGTGTTTTAAGGCAACACAGGCACTGATGGCAGGCTGATAAGGAAAATAAAGCAGCATTCTTGTTCTGACTCTGGAAGCACTACATATGCAGGTGTGACTTCATGACTGCAGTCAACCTTTCACCCACTCAACTATCAATCAGGAACAGGAGGGGGAAAAAAATCAGATGAGCAGTAAAAGTACAAAGGATCTCTGTACTGTTTCTTCATTTTAATAATAACACAGGGTTACAAAAATAATTTTTTTGTAAGTTGTCTATGATTTTTCAACTGATTTAAGACAATTTTTCACCGCTGAATCCAGAAAATGACATCCATTTCTCTCGATCAGGTGCTAAGTAAAAACCTGTACTTAGTACTTACTGTACTGTGCGTGTACTTCCCTTTATGTAAAGGTAAGTACATGTAAATTGAATGTTACATCATCATTGTTCAAAATTCAGAGAATTTCAAGACAAAGAATTTTGCATCATATAAAGTGAAAATACCCGTACATGTAAACAAAAACGTATAAAACAACATGTGGCCATAATTCAAAAAATTGACCTGATTGAGCAAAACCAATGTGATTTTTGGATTCAGCACATCAAAATTGTCCTAAATCAGCTAAAAAAAAACTTAAGACAATAAATTTGGTGTTGACCAGTGTAATCTAACTAAAGAGAGGCAACACTACATGGCAGTGGTAAATATCTGCCACACTAGTTTTCAGGACACATCACAATGCAACAACCGATGTTCTACATTGGCTTACGGGTCTTCAACCTGCAGCTCCAAAACAAATATATAAATACTCTCAAACTGCAGCACAATGAAAGCCAGACTGTCAAAGATAGAGTAGCTCCTCCCAGCGTGATAAAACCATCACGACAGGGCCCAAGTGATTACATTATCAACTCATTCATAATCTGTTAGCTGAGTCACCTTGTCAATCAATTGATTATTTGATAAGCTGTTATTTCCTGAGAATCTGAAATTCCCTCAGTATCAATACGGCCAATTACATAAAACACTAAATGTCGTTTACAATACACTGAATATCATAAGGAATAGTCATATTCCTCAATATGATTCATTGACTATTTGATATAAAAAAAAAAATCTGCATAGAAAACTAGAAAAGCACTCAGAACACATACCTCCACCAAGGACCTTGAAGCTACCTTGGCTAAGGTATGCGCTTTTTCAACTTTCAAAGCTGGCTGCAAATCTCACAAGATGTTACTTCCACTGAAGAGAGTGCATACCTCCACCAAGGCTGCTTCAAAGTCCTTGGTGGAGGTATGTCGTGTCAGCTCATCACCAAAATTTAATGGATTCATCCTTGGCCCAAGGGCTACCTCTGGTGAAAATTTAATCAAAATCCATCCAGTAGTTTTTGCGTAATCCTGCTAATAGACAGACAAAAAGACAACCCACCCCGATTACATTACGGAGGTAATTAAATTAAATAATTAGGTTACTTTAACATGAAAATAAATTGTACACTGGCTCATCTGTTGGAAATGAAACAGCATCATCATCCATATTTATTTTGACAGGACACAATTAGTCCCTCAGTTGGGGTGGGTCCTCTTACAGTTGAAGCTGAGTTTTTACACCGGATGCCCTTCTTGACGCAGCTCTGCCCATTTTATCCAGGTTGTGGAGTGGATGCTCTACCTCCAGGCCACCACTCCAGCAGCATAACAAAAATATTCTGAATAGAAACTTACACTATGTAGGCTCAGCCTTCATAATATATACATGACGGATAATAATCCATAACATATTGAACCAGAACCTTTGGTTTGAAGTGCCTAAACTTTGCTGAAATCAATCTTGGGCATCCCCCCCCCCCCCCCAATGAGTTGACACAGTGAAAGTAATGTTTTTAACAATGTCCAGGGGAATTTCAAGTTGTTCGTCGTGTTCTCGGACTGGTCTCTACGCATCCGGAGACAACTCTACCTGCTTGCCATGTAACACACAGGTCTTTGTTGAGCACTGGAGGTGGCGCCAGTCTGAGCGATCTTGCGCTTGGGGAAAGACCAGGTTTAGGTCTAGGCCCAGGGTCATATATGTACTCCTCATAGATCTTCATGAGGTTAATTCTAGGTATCCAGTCCAGCAGGAATTTAAGGATTCTGTTATTGGGCATCCAGGCTATGTGACTGCAGTACAGAAGTAGAGGTTGGAATCTTCAGGCACCTTACAATTCCATTCAGAATCAATTCAGGGGGCTCCAATTTGAGTCAGAATCGAATCTGTTCTCTATGCATCTTGATGTACCCCCCCCCCATTCTCACAAGTAACATAGTCCTCTCATCAAAAATGCTCAGAATTTCTAATAAATATTAGACTTCTGATGAAAAACAGAACCATTCCTTCCCACTGTGGTCCACAAGCTCCATCTGGCGCCAGAGTGCAGGCGCATCATCCTGCCACAGTGGCTCTGACACGACACCAAGAAGCAAAGCCCAAAACAGTGAAACTTCCAAATAGTGGAGCAGATAACTAAAAAAATCCTTCAAATGGTGACACAAGCATGAAATTTTGCACAGATACCCTCCTGGATATACTCTTTCAGATTAGGGTCCTGGCCACGTGAAAATTCAAGATGGCAACCTTTTTTCAAGATGGCCGCCATCAGTATCTGGCAATCTCACACCGAGACCATATATCTGTTGAAATAAACATGCTTTTTTCATTTAAATGAACTTTAAATCATGGGATTGTGATCATGAACTGTTTCTCACAAGAGAGAGAGACTGTCAGGAGAATAACTGACAGTCTTCTTTCAATAGCCTTTGCTTTGACTGTACAGGACTAGCCGATTCTTGTTGGAAGAAGTCGGTCACATTCTTCTTGATGGGTTCATACATGGAGGCAGGGCGGCTTGCCAGAGCATCTGAGAACTCCTGGAACTTGGCATGGCCTCTGTTCATGTGTGTCTTGAGAAGCTCTGCTGTGTTGGGGTGGGCAATATCCTTGGTGTCAATGGAATACAAGTCAGAACTTTCTTCCTGAAAAGGACTGCCTAGGTTTTGCAAGGCTGCAGAAAGCTTGTTGACCTTGTCCAGAAAAGTCTTCTGTGCCTGTGGGTTTTGCTCATGGTGTGTTGCTTGCTCGGGAATTTCTTTGCGTTGGGCCTCTGTGTCATAAACAGATAACAAGCGACTGACCTCTGGGCCAGCTAACATCCATCGCCTGAGCGCAGATGGATCTTCTGTCAACCCAATGGCTCCACCATCAGCCTTGATGATGGCATTGGTCTGCTCATGGGCTTGATCTAGAGCCATTGCTGAGAAAGGACGACGGGTCTTGTGCACCACAAAGTTGCCAGCTTTAAACTCTTTGTCTAACTCTGGGTGTGAAATCTCTAGCATAAGCATGTCCCTGAGGTGGATGGGCAGCCAACGAGCATAGTTTGTATTGTTGTTGGCAAAGAAACAGGGTATCAGTTCATGTAGTGCCTGGCAGTAGAGAGCAAAATTTCCCTCGCGGAAAGATCTAATCAGCAGAAAGACAACAAGCTCCATGGATAGTACCATGTGCCAGAAGTGAAACTGTGGACTATCCTGTTTTCGGGAGTCACACCACTTCTCAAAGTCCAGTGCCTCTTCATCTTGATTTTCCTGCTCAGTACAGTACTCATCATATGCAGCTTTCAAGAGTTTGTACAAGCTGGAGGCTGTCACTTGGTGCATCTGTCGCGTCCTGGTAACACTTGCAGCTGACAGGAAGGACTCTGCAGTGCCAGATGAAGCCACACCAGCTTCAACTAGAGCTCCTGTCCATCCACTGGCTTGGAGGATAGTACCCAGCGACTTCAGTGCTGCCATCTCAATGTGCAGACCACCAAACATGACCAGGTACTTGTCCTCACCATACTGACCTGGCCACTGCCACTGCACCTGCTTTGCTATGGCGTAGATTGGCTGGTCAGCTGTGATGACAGGTACCTGGCCAGGGTTGAGGAAATCAACAACATCTTTTACTTTGTTCATTACATGTTTGACTGTAGCAACTGAATGAGCTGGATCCCGCAGGAGAGGAAGCAAAGAAGTAATGGTAACTTCAAATTCAGGGCTTCTCTTCATTGAAGCATGATGTGCTGACCATGTTAGGTTCAATGCATCATCAACTTCTTGTGTCACTGAGACCTTGTCCAGCCACTGGTACTCTAGTGCTAGTTGTGGCCCCAGAATATCTGTGGGTGGTTTTGGCATTGCAGTACCTGGTGGAACAGGATTTGTTGTCCGGAAGGAAGCTGGAGAGATATTTGTGAATGTATCAGGAAGTTCAGGAACTGACTTTACTTTCTCAGGCCCAAACCTGAGTTGCCCTCGTTCCTGTCCACTATTATCCTTTGTGGGATGTTGGAACAGAGAGATGCTTGTGCCATGAAAGGAGGTAGTTGCAGTTGTTGCAGAGGGATTGTGATCAATGTTATCCATCACTGCAGTAGTGAACAACCCTTTCCGCAGCACTGGAGGACAAACCACACCCTCCTCAACATACTTGCTGACTGTTGCATCTCCAAGTTCAGCAGAGATCTCCAGCACTCTGTCATAAGAGATACTGAGACCATGATCGAACAACATCTCAACCAGATTCCTCTTTCTGGTTTTGGCATAAACAGAGAGCCCCATGTACACGGGAAATGGGGTCTCTCTGTCTTTAGAATGCCTGTGAGTTGCTGCTCCTTCCTTGTAGCGGGTGTAGCAGTTGAATTGCATGAGCTGAGCAATTGCCTGGTCTGACTTTGATGCCCCGAATCTCAGCTGTGATTTTATGTCAGCACCATGCTCAACCATCCCCACAAATTGAAGCAGAAGGGGAGGTATAGCATTTTGCACACAACCCTGAGAAAATGTACCTTCAAATCTAGACTTGTGGTCAAGTATACATCTTCTGAGGATCTTTGCTGCTTTAGCAATGATAAGTGCATCTGAAAGATCTGTGGATTGAGCAAGCGCTTTGCCTACATCTTCCTGAAATGTAAGTATCACTTCTCTATGATCTGCGCCAGATCTGTGAGCCTCAAGTCCTGGAATTTCAGCCAATAGCTTTTCTTTCAGTCTAGTGGAATTCACATTTGGTGAGTCCACCCCCAGCTGTTCCAGACGCTTTTGGTACATGTGGCAGATATCTGGCATGCGAAATGTAACTGGTCCTTCTGAACATAGGTTGCTTTCAACAAGGTATGCAACCAATTCTGAGATCACCATTGGATACACATCTGGTTGTGACTTAGTGTCACGTTTCTCAAGGTTCCTCAGGTGCGCCCTTTCCCTGTTGTAGAGAGCCCGAAGGCAAACATTATGGTACTTGAACTCCTGTGCAATGACATCACCACCAGTCAATCTTGCAAGAAGCTTACCATCACCAAGCATCTCTGCAATGTCGCGCAGCCTCTTGTCTAGGCCCGTTGTACTGGCCTCTCTGAGGTCTGATGCAGGTGCCACTTTTTCACAGAAAATGCATGTCTGACTGTCATGACTTTTTCGCCGCAGTTTTGACTGACAAGCTCCAGTCTCAGTTTCACTGGTTTGACTACTGGAATGGCGCTTTTGTGCCCGTTGCAATTTAGTGTTGTTGAACAACAAGCGACAGCTCACATGGTATTTTGCCATATTTTTCCTGAGTGTGGCTTCTATGCCATCACCTTCATCCAGCCTCGTTGGATCTATTCTCAATGGCATGTCATTGATTTCGCTGAACATGGGAATGTTCCTTGCCAGCATTTTGTATCCATCATGTTCTGGGGAATGATGACTTGGAGTGGATGTCAGGCCCTCACCTATTTTGTCCTTCTGGCAAAGGCAACACAAGCTCCAATTTGTTTTCCGATTGGCAGATATCACATTCGCTTCTGCCATGATGTGTCTTGATTAAGGCCGAGGGGCTATCCTTTTACCACCCTAATCAAATTGTGCACACATTACTGTATGGGATTCAACTAGGTTCGGTTGCCCTACACCTAGCCCGATCATTCATCCAGTGCCATTTAAGTCCCGTGTGATCTGTACACCATCCGGGTAAGTACATGAACATTTGGCGAGACATCCATAACCCCCTTACCCTTGGCTCGGCTCTCCCGCGCTGGCACATCCTGTCAATTCAGGTGCGACTCTCTAACTAGTATCTAATAACTAAAAAACTACAGTTTAGTAGCTACATGATATGGGGTTGTTAGAAAGCATTTGGGACACTAAACTATGCATATACTACTACAACTAGTCTAATACTGCAGTGTTAGTAAAGCTAGATCAGTTGACACTGAACCCCATGCCGAGTTACACAGCAGTGATTGACACCAGTGTGCCCTGGTTGTGTGCTGACAATCACTCTTGTTTTTTTTTAATTGCAATCACAGTCACAACTGTAGTTTATAAAAACGGTTGAATGGGATCTGCACCACACCAACCAAGATCCACATCCAGAAACGATTACATGTGTGTGTTAAATATGCTCAATTTACGATGGATAAATCATAATTTTCAAGGAGTAGCAGCCATTTTGGGCACCACATTGAAGGCTAACCTTCTTAAATTTATATCAGAGACAACAAAATCTGTAAAATTAGTATATAAGAGCATAAACATGGTTCACTTGGAAAATTAAATTAAGAAAAGAGGAAAAATAACAAAAAATTGTCACATTCTGGCAGCCATCTTGGAAAATGGCGGCCATCTTGAATTTTTGGCGTGGCCAGGACCCTTTTCTGAAAGAGAGGACATTAAAGCATATTTGTGGAGAATTTCATGCTTGTGTCACCATTTGAAGGATTCTTATGAAATATGCAATTAACCGCTGCACTAAAACATTAACAGTACACCAACCCACGGAGGACCAATATCCTCCTGCCACCGAAACGAAAGTGCCAACGGCAAGTTGATTAGACTAAAAAATTATATGAAACAGATGTTGGCAGTTGTAGTTTGGGGACACAATATGAAGTTGAATTTTTTTTTTTTTTTTTTTTTTTTGGGGGGGGGGGATACAGTGGATATAAAAAGTCTACAGACCCGTGCTCAAATGCCAGGTTTTTGTGATGTAAAAAAAATGAGACCAAGATAAATCATTTCAAAACTTTTTCCCCCATACAATCCATCCATAATGGGGGGCAGAGCCTTCAATTATCAAGCTCCTCTCCTGTGGAACCAGCTGCCAATCTGGATTTGGGAGTCAGACTCGATCTCTGTTTTTAAGAATAGGGTTAAAACCTTCCTTTTTGATATAGCCTACAATTAGGGAGGAATCATGCGTCTCTGAATGCTCCCTTAGTTATGCTCGTATTAGGTTTAGACAGCCGGGGGACCTCCAATAATGCACTGGGCTTCACTCCTTTCTTCACTCTCAATGAACTTTTTTTTTTTTTGCTGGTCATTAACATCTGTTTGTTCTCTCCCATAGATTGAGTCCCCATCGTGATGTTTGCTTTCTACATGTCTGTTCTTTTCATCTTCTCTATCCCCTCACCCCCCAGCCAGTCGCAGCAGATGACTGCCCCTCCCTGAGCCTGGTTCTGCTGGAGGTTTCTTCCTGTTAAAAGGGAGTTTTTCCTCTCCACCATCGCCAAGCGCTTGCTCACAGGGGATCGCCTGATTGCTGGGGTCTTTCTGCAATTGTGGAGGTTTCCCCTACAGTTGAACGTGCTATGAGATGACTGTTGTTGTGAAATGGTGCTATATACACTACCGTTCAAAAGTTTGGGGTGACTTAGAAATTTCCTTATTTTTGAAAGAAAAGCACTTTTTTTCAATGAAGATAACTTTAAACTAATCAGAAATACACTCTATACATTGCTAATGTGGTAAATGACTATTCTAGCTGCAAATGTCTGTTTTTTGGTGCAATATCTACATAGGTGTATAGAGGCCCATTTCCAGCAACTATCACTCCAGTGTTCTAATGGTACAATGTGTTTGCTCATTGCATCAGAATTCTCCAGATTACCTCAACAAATTAACAGCAAGAATGCCAAAGGTCTGCAATGCTGTAACTGCTGCAAATGGAGGATTCTTTGACAAAAGCAAAGTCTGAAGGAAAAATTTATTATTTCAAATACAAATCATTATTTCTAACTTTGTCAATGTCTTGACTATATTTTCTATTCATTTTACAACTCATGGTGGTAAATAAAAGTGTGACTTTTCATGGAAAACACAAAATTGTCTGGGTGACCCCAAACTTTTGAACGGTAGTGTAAATAAAGTTGAACTGAATTGAATCCAGAAAGTATTTACAGCATTTCACTTTTTCCACATTTTTTTATGTTAGTCTTATTCCACAATGGGTTAAATTCATTTTTTTCCTCAAAATTCTACACACAATACCCAGTAACGACAATGTGAAAAAAGGTGTTTTGAGACTTTTGCAAATTTAACTAGAAAAGCACTCGGAGAGCGCAGACCTCCGCCAAGTGCCACAGTTCCCCCCATACAGTGTTTGTGTGTACGTTTCCTTGACCATGAAAACATATGACTAGCAATTGGATTCACAATGATAGGATTAGTGGTTTAGTAGTTATTCATGAAAATGGCATTTTGCGTAATGGCGGTTTTCTTGTGGACGGTGATCTGGATCACCACAAACTACGAAATCACATGTACATAAGTATTCACAGCCTTTGCCATGAAGCTTAACTGTTTAGTTTAACTGGAGTCCACCTGTGGTAAATTCAGTTGATTGGCCATGATTTGGAAAGGCACACACCTGTCTGTATAAGGTCCCACAGTTGACAGTGCATGTCAGAGCACAAACCAAGCATGAAGTCAAAGGAATTGTCTGTAGACTTCCGAGACAGGATTGTCTCAAGGCACAAATCTGGGGAAGGGTACAGAAAAATTTCTGCTGATTTTAAGGTCCCAATGAGCACAGTGGTGGCCTCCATCATCCATAAATGGAAGAAGTTCGGAACCATCAATACTCCTTCTAGAGCTGGCCAGGCATCTAAACGGAGCGATTGGGGAAGCAGGGCCTTAGTCAGAGAGGTGACCAAGAACCCAATGGTCACTCTGCCAGAACTTCAGCATTCCTATGTGGAGAGAGGAGAACCTTCCAGAAGGGCAACCATCTCTGCAGCAATCCACCAATCAGGACTGTATGGTAGAGTGGCCAGATGGAAGCCACTCCTTAGTAAAGGGCACATGGCAGCCCACCTGGAGTTTGCCAAAAGGCATCTGAAGGACTCTCAGACCATGGGAAACAAACTTCTCTGGTCTGATAAGACAAAGTTTGAACCCTTTGGTGTGAATGCCAGGCGCCATATTTGGGGGAAACCAGGCACCGCTCATGACCAGACCAATACCATCTCTACAGTCAAGCATGATGGTGGTACCATCATGCTGTGAGGATGTTTTTCAGCGGCAGGAACTGCGAGACTAGTCAGGATAGAGTGAAAGATGAATGCAGCAATGTACAAAGATATCCTGGATGAAAACCTGCTCCAGTGTTCTTGACCTCAGACTGGGGTGACGGTTCATCTTTCAGCAGGACAACGACCCTAAGCACACAGCCAAGATATCAAAGGAGTGGCTTCAGGACAACTCTGTGAATGTCCTTGAGTGCCCCAGCCAGAGCCCAGACCTGAATCCAACTAAACATCTCTGGAGAGATCTGAAAATGGCTGTGCACCGCCGCTTCCCATCCAACCTGATGGAGCTTGAGAGGTGCTGCAAAGAGGAATGGGTGAAACTGCCCACAGATAGGTGTGCCAAGCTTGTGGCATCATATTCAAAAAGACTTGAGGCTGTAATTGCTGCCAAAGGTGCATCAACAAAGTATTGAGCAAAGGCTGTGAATACTTATGTACATGCGATTTCTTAGTATTTTATTTTTAACGACTTTGCAAAAATCTCAAAAAAAAAAACAAAACTTTTTTCACATTGTCATTATGGGGTACTGTGTGTAGAATTTTGAGGAAAAATTTTAATTTAATTCATTTGGGAATAAGGCTGTAAAATGTGGAAAAAGTGAAGCGCTGTGAATACTTTCTGGATGCACTGTAAATGCACTGTAAATGTGACCTAAAACCTGTACAAACCAATTGAAAAACAAACTGAAATCTTTTAAGAGGAAAAATTTAAAAAACAAAACAAAACATATAATAACCTGGTTGTATAAATATGCACACCCTCTTAACTCATTTTTAGTTTTTGGGGTTTTTTTTAATTTTCAGTTTTAATTCAAACTCATGTTAAATGGGAGTCAGCACACACCTGTCACCATTTAAAGTGCCTCTGATTAACCCCAAATAAAGTTCAGCTGTTCTAGTAGGCTTTTCCTGACATTTTTGTAGTCACATCTTACAACACAAGCCATGGTCCGCAGAAAGCTTCCAAAGCATCAGAGGGATTTCATTGTTCAAAGGCATCAATCAGGAGAAGGGTACAAAAGAATTTCCAAGGCATTAAATATACCATGGAACACAGTGAAGACAGTCATCATCAAGTGGAGAAAATATGGCACAACAGTGACTTTACCAAGAACTGGACGGCCCTCCAAAATTGATGAAAAGACGAAAAGAAAACTGGTCAGGAAGGCTGCCAAGAGGCCGACAGCAACATTGAAGGAGCTGCAGGAATTTCTGGAAAGTACTGGCCGTTTAGTAACTATCTCCCGTCTAGGGTGGCAAGACGGAAGCCTTATCTTACGAAGAAAAACATCCAAACCGGGATACATTTTGCAAAAACACATTTGAAATCTTCCAAACATGTGGGAAAATGTATTATGGCCCGACGAAACCAAGGTTGAACTTTTTGGCCATAATTCCAAAAGGTCTACTTGGAGCAAACAACACTCCTCATCACCAAAAGAACACCATACCTACAGTGAAGCATGGTGGTGGTACCATCATACTTTGGGGCTGTTTTTCTGTAGCTGGAACTGGGGCCTTAGTCAAGGTGGAGGGAATTATGAACAGTTCCAAATACCAGTCAGTGTTGGCCCAAAACCTTCAGGCTTCTGTTAAAAAGGTGAAGATGAAGAGGAACGTCATCTTTCAGCACGACCATGACCCCAAAACACATCCAAATCAACAAAAGAATGGCTTCACCAGAAGAACATTAAGGTTTTGGAATGGCCCAGCCAGAATCCAGACCTGAAGCCGATCGAACGTCTGTGGGGTGGATCTGAAGAGGGCTGTGCACAGGAGATGCCCTTGCAATCTGACAGATTTGGCATGTTTTTGCAAAGAAGAATGGGCAAATATTGCCACAAGATGTGCCATGCTGATAGACTCTTACCCAAAAAAAACTGAGTGCTGTAATAAAAGCCTTAGGTACTGAAACAAAGTATTAATTTAAGGGTGTGCAAATTCATGCAAACAGGTTATTCTAAGTTTTCACTTTTTATTTTTCCCCTTAACAGATTTCAGTTTGTTTTTCAACTGGGTTGTACAGGTTATAGGTCACATTAAAGGTGGAAAAAGTTTTGAAATGATTTATCTTGGTCTCATTTTTTTAATCACAAAAACCTGGCATTTGAACAGGGGTGTGCAGACTTTTTATATCCACTGTACATGGAATAAAGAATAATAGTATTGTGATAGTATTGCATCATAACCCTAAGTATTGATGGCATTCTATCGTGAGGTACCTGGCAATTCCCACCCCAATAACTCAACACTAGGTTGGTAGACTAAGCATTCCATGTTTCAATGGCACTAACAAACCTTACTTACGACCAGTCAAAGAGCTCTGTGGGCCAGCTGCTGCTCACACTCTACAGTGCATCTGGAAAGTGTTCACAGCACTTCACTTATTCCACATTTTGTTATGTTACAGCCTTATTCCAAAATGGATTAAATTAATTTTTCCTCAAAATTCTACACACAATTCCCCATAATGACAACATGAAAAAAGTTTTTTTGAGATTTTTGCAAATTTATTAAAAATAAAAAAAACTCAGAAATCCCATGTACATATTCACAGCCTTTGCTCAATACATGAGGTCTACAGGTTGATGTACCTTTGGTAGCAAATACAACCTCAAGTCTTTCTGGATATGATGCCACAAGCTTGGCACACCTATCTTTGGGCAATTTCGCCCATTCCCCTTTGCAGCACCTCTCAAGCTCCATCAGGTTGGATAAGAAGCGGCGGTGCACAGCCATTTTCAGATCTCTCCAGAGATGTTCAATTGGATTCAAGTCTGGGCTCTGGCTGGACCACTCAAGGGCATTCACAGAGTTGTCCTGAAGCCACTCCTTTGATATCTTGGCTGTGTGCTTAGGGTCATTGTCCTGCTGAAAGATGAACCATCACCCCAGTCTGAGGTCAAGAGCGCTCTGGAGCAGGTTTTTATCCGGGATGTGTCTGTACATTGCTGCATTCATCTTCCCTTCTATCCTGACTAGTCTCCCAGTTTCTGGCACTGAAAAACATCCCCACTGCATGATGCTGCCACCACCATGCTTCACTGTAGGGATGGTATTGGCCTGGTGATGAGCGGTGCTTGGTTTCCTCCAAACATGACACCTGGCATTCGCGCCAAAGAGTTCAATCTTTGTCTCATCAGACCAGAGAATTTTGTTTCTCATGGGCTGAGAGTTCTTCAGGTGCCTTTTGGCAAACTCCAGAGGGGCTGCCATGTGTCTTTTACTAACAAGTGGCTTCCGTCTGGCCACTCTACCATACAGGCCTGATTGGTGGATTACTGCAGAGATGGTTGTCCTTCTGGCAGGTTCTCCTCTCTCCACAGAGAAATGCTGGAGCTCTGACAGAGTAACCATCGGGTTCTTGGTCACTTCTCTGACTAAGGCCCTTCTCCCCCAGTCACTCAGTTTAGACGACCGACCAGCTCTAAGAAGCGTCCTGGTAGTTCCAACCTTCTTCCATTTATGGATGATGGAAGCCATTGTGCTCATTGGGACCTTCAAAGCAGCAGAAATTTTTATGTACCCTTCCCCAGATTTGTGCCTCAAGACAATCCTGTCTCAGAGGTCTAGAGACAATTCCTTTGACTTCATGCTTGGTTTGTGCTCTGACATGCACTGTCAACTGTGGGACCTAATATAGACAGGTGTGTCAATTTCCAAATCATGATCAGTCAGCTGAATTTACCACAGGTGGACTCCAATGAAGCTGTAGAAATATCTCAAAGATGATCAGTGGAAACAAGATGCATCTGAGCTCAATTTTGAGCTTCATGGAAAAGGCTGTGAATACTTATGTACATGTGATTTCTTAGTTTTTCATTTGTAATACATTTGCAACTAGAAAAGCACTCGGAGAGCGCAGACCTCTGCCAAGCACCACAGTTCCCCCCATACAGTGTTTGTGTGTACGTTTTCAGATTCCTTGACCATGAAAACATATGACTATCAACTGGATTCACAATGATAGGATTAGTGGTTGAGTAGTTATTGACGAAAATGGCATTTTCCTTAATGGCGGTTTAGCGCCACAGTTCCCCTCATACAGTGTTTGTGTGTACATTTTCAGATTCCTTGACCATGAAAACATATGACTAGCAATTGGATTCACAATGATAGGATTAGTGGTTGAGTAGTTATTGACGAAAATGGCATTTTCCGTAATGGCGGTTTAGCGCCACAGTTCCCCCCATACAGTGTTTGTGTGTACATTTTCAGATTCCTTGACCATGAAAACATATGACTAGCAGTTGGATTCACAATAATAGGATTAGTGGCTCAGTAGTAAAAGCATTACCTCCTTGGCGGAGGTAATAAACTGAAGTGTTGGTGTTGTGTCCATCTCCTCCATCTGCAAACTCCCAGGCTGCGGGCATTGCAATTCATCGCACAACTGTGTACAACCCACAGGCCAATGGGTTATGTGAGCGTTTTCATAGATCACTGAAAGCAGCACTCAGGGCTTCACTGACAGATGCACGGGGCAATCTGACTTTTTTTACACTACACAGACTGAATTTCACATTGTCAAAGTTATTCCCTTTATTAACTCTCAAGTACTAATCAGCTGTTCATATGAACCAATTAACAGTCAGAGATGCCTCCCCCAACACTGCCTCTTCTACTGGTTTCCTGTTACATTACTTTTACCTGTAAAAGTCAATTGAGCTGACAAATATCTTGCCGGGGCAGCACGGTGGCGCAGTGGTTAGCACAGTGGCAGCACAGCAAGAAGGTCATGGGATCGATTCCACCCTTGACCATCGTGGGTTCGATCCCACCCCCAGACCATCGGTGACCCTTCTGTGTGGAGTTTGCATGTTCTCCCCGTGTCTGTGTGGGTTTACTCCGGGTACTCCGGTTTCCTCCCACAGGCCAAAGACATGCAGGTTAGGTTAATTGGCATCAATTGGGGATTCTAAATTGTCCTTAGGTATGGATGTGAGAGTGAATGGTTGTCTGTCTCTTTGTGTTGGCCCTGTGATGGACTGGCGATCTGTCCAGGGTGTACCCTGCCTCTCGCCCAAAGATGCTGGGACAGGCTCCAGCCCCCCCGCGACCCGTAAAGGATTAAGCGGTAGAAGATGGATGGATGGATGGATGGATGATAGGATTAGTGGTTCAGTAGTTATTCACGAAAATGGCATTTTCCGTAATGGCGGTTTAGCGCCACAGTTCCCCCCATACAGTGTTTGTGAGTACGTTTTCAGATTCCTTGACCATGAAAACATATGACAAGCAATTGGATTGACAATGATAGGATTAGCGGTTTAGTAGTTATTCACGAAAATGGCATTTTGCGTAATGGCGGTTTTCTTGTGGACGGTGATCCGGATCACCACCAAAATCTAATCATCTGTAGGATACCCCATTTCTGACAATCTGTGAAAATTTCATGAAAATCCATCCATAACTTTTTGAGTTATCTTGCTAACAAACAGACAAACAGACAAACCAACGCCGATGATCACATAACCTCCCCCTTTGGCGGAGGTAAAAATCTCAAAAACTTTTTTCACATTGTCATTATGGGGTTTTGTGTGTAGAATTGTAATCCATTTTGGAATAAGGCTGTAACAAAATGTGGAATAAGATAAGATAAGATAAGCCTTTATTAGTCCCACAACGGGGAAATTCCAGGATTGCAACAGCACAGGGATAGCAACACTCAGAGCAACAATCAGAAGGCAAGAAAAAAACAAAACAAAACAAAAGCAGCGAGTATACATATGTACATATAAACATAAATATATAGACACACGATGCGGAGCATTGCAGCTAGATGGAATAAATATATGAACATATAAACACACAGTGCGGAGCATTGTAGCTAGATGGAACAAACATGCAAATATATAAACACACAGTGCAGAGCATTGTAGCTAGATGGAACAAATATGCAAACACATAAACACACACAGTGCGGAGCACCGTAGCTAGATGGAATAAAAATGTAAATATATAAACACACACAGTGTGGAGCACTGTAGCTAGATGGAATAAATACGTATATAAACACACAGTGTGGAGCATTGCAGCTAGATGGAATGAAACAGCATAACCGTCTACTTAGTTATCCTACATGGTATGATTATGTACCCATACATATTCTCACCCTCCGTAGCTACCGGTATTTTCCTAGTTGTATACCGGAGGGGACCATTGTGTAAGTCTATTGCGTCTTTTGCATTCAATACTATTAGGCTGTCACGTCTTTTTGCTATCTCTGCGAGCAGCCCTGCTTAGGTTGTACAGTCTGACAGCCGTTGGTAGGAAGGACCTGAGAAACCTCTCGGTTGTGCACCTAGGATGATGTAGTCTGCTGCTAAATGAGCTCCTTAGTGCATTCAGTGCGTCCTGCATAGGGTGGAACTCGGCCTCCAGCAGAGATGACAGTTTAGCCACCATCCTTCTCTCTCCCATCTCCTCCACTGGGTCAAGGCGCTGCCCCAGGACAGAGCTAGCTTTCTTGATCAGTTTGTTCAGTCTCTTCCTATCGGCTGCTGTAATGCCACTGCCCCAGCAGACCACTCCAAAAGTGATGGCTGATGCCACCACCGTGTCGTAGAATAAGTGAAGTGCTGTGAATACTTTCTGGAACCACTGTAACTCTTAGCCTAATGCCCTACTCTGTCTTGCATTACTACAGTGAAATCACATCCTTACCAACAATAACAAAAAAAAACAAAAAAAACAAAAACAAAACCTGACCTTCGATCATGTCACCAAAAATTTACTGGTCCACGATTTCTTTACATATCTACCTTGCCTATCTCTAAAGCATACAGAAGGAGGAGACTGACCGCTGACACTGAGGTCCAGGTTGTTGAAAATAAAACTCCAAGAATTTTAGTAGATAAACAGACAGTACTGACTTAAAATGCCAAAGTGATTTTCTTGTCGAGTTATCACAGTCATGCGTTTTATTTTTTTAAATGATCTCTGATCCTGAACCTTAAATGATTTTTAGTAGATACACTTATGATATTGATTTAAAAATCTGAAGCATCTTTCGTTTTAAACTGTCATGTTCACAAGGTTTGAGAACTGGAAGGAAAAAAGAAACCAGACCGTCAATGACTGAGTAGCTCATTCCGGACTGATGAAATCACCCAGAAGGTGCTCAGATCTCCTGACTTTTGACCTTGAGCTCAACCAGGATACAGACCCACCTGAGAATCATTGTGAGTGAGTTTGGTGAGTACTGAGGCAATTACCTAGCAGTAGCGATTCCTGTGAAATGTGGATGGACAGATGCTGCACCATTGCATTAGCTCCTTTCAACTTTGCCAGAATGAGCTAAAAGATAATGTTTGGCTTCATCAAAATTCAAACTCATCCAAAATTTTTAGTAGTTATGCCTATGGCATTAAAAAAAAGTCTATGTGCCCTGTCCAAGAGTTTTAGTAGATGCATTTATGGAGTTAAATTTGAAAATCCTATGTAAATTCCTTCTCTAATTACTGTGGACAGAATAGTGTGTTGACGCTGCTTCAAAAAAAAAACAAAAAAAAATTATAAAGAAGAATTTTCCTCATATGTTAATGAGGCAAAAAAAAAAACTACCAACCAATAACAGCAGTATACTGTAAGTACTTGAACTTGGTTAGGCCTTTACCCATCCTGAGATAGGTCTGCCTGCTCACCAAGTGTGAGTGTAAGTACCAATGTGTAATGGATCCACCTAAAAGACAGATTAATGAGAACGACCCTTACTCGCTCCGTCGACGTGCCTCCATCCCATCAGGTAGGAAAAGCTTGATTGTTGACACGATGCAGCCATGAGTAACTGCAGAGAGACACAAAACCACATAAATACTAAACGATGAATCGGTTTATTTTAATAATAATAATAATAATAATAATACACATTTTCAATGCAAGAGCAATTAAAATATTTAAAGATTTCACAATTCAAGTAAAAAGTCTCCAAATAATTTAATTACAAGAGAGAAGACGGTGAAAATGATTTTCTAAATGGTTACACAACTTGTATAGATCAGCAACAAAAACAACAGACTTTTTTTACACTACACAGACTGAATTTCACATTGTCAAAGTTATTCCCTTTATTAACTCTCAAGTACTAATCAGCTGTTCATATGAACCAATTAACAGTCAGAGATGCCTCCCCCAACACTGCCTCTTCTACTGGTTTCCTGTTACATTACTTTTACCTGTAAAAGTCAATTGAGCTGACAAATATCTTGCCTACTGGAGCTTCTAGCATGCGGGTGACAAGATCCTCTACAAGCTGTTACCCATATATTGCAACTGTTCCAAAGTCCAAGAATCTTCATCTATTTTCCTACATCCCTAGGACAAGTCTGCTATGGAATGCTCTTCCAGCACCTGTGTTTTCTGCTGTTCCAAACAGGGATGGCAACAGGAAATTCTGATTTCAGCTGAAATCTAATTTGGTCGATTGACTTACGGGGGGGCCGCAGCCCCCCTGAAGCTGGGAGGTTTTCAGTAAAATACAAGTAATTTAGACTGAAAAAAATGATTTAAAAAATGAAATACTAGACTTAGATAAATCATTAAATTTAATGAAAAGTTAACTTCCTTTTTCTTCAATGTTGTCTCACTGTCTTTAGTCCAACATATTTAACAGTTCTATTAGAGTTTTTTACACTATTTACACTGGTCACCAAGTCACTTCTAATGTGAAACTTTCTTCCTTTTGGCAGCAAGCTGTGTCAGTCTCTGAACTTTGAACTTCATCTCCTTTTCTGGTTTCTTCAGAAACTGTCCAAGTGTTTCTGTTACCTCATTGAACTTTGCACCAATTTTCACCTTTACTGTCACTTCGCTCCCCGAAGCTCCTGGGTTTTTATGATTTTTAAGTACCAGAACTGTGCTTACATGACATAAAACAAACAGCTGAATGCCACTTATTACTGTATAATATTGACTTATGTTCCAAGAAGATAGCATTCCTAAACTAGAAAAAGAGCGCATCCCTCCGCCAAGGCTCCTTCCGTTTGTCATGGATCAACTCCAAAATGTAATGGTTTTGTGTGTAGGCCTATAGCCACTTGTGGTGAAAATTGCATCAAAGTCTGTCCATCAGTTTTGGAGTATTGTTGCTAACACAATGTGAGAAGATAAGCGCCTTGGCTGAGGTATGCATTCTCAGATCATCACCAAAATATAATGGGTTCCTCTCTAGCCCAAGAACCACCTCTGGTGAAAATTTTATCCAAATCCATCCAGTAGTTTTTGTGTAATCCTGCTGCACAAATACAAAAAAAGCCCTTGATGGAGGTATGCACTCTCAGATCATCACCAAAATCTAATCATCTGTTCCCCGTGCCATTGCACACCTTTCCTGAAAATTTCATGAAAATCCGTCCATAACTTTTCCTTGCTAACAGACAGACAGACAGACCAACGCCGATGAAAACATAACCTCCTTGGCAGAGGTAAATATTCCAACAAGCATTATCCATCACATGCTTTAACACTTGATCAAATCAAAATCAGTTAATTTTATCTATTCCATAATAGAAATAAAATTCCAACATACCATTACTTTTTATAATTTCAGCATTCATTTCAGATCACCAGTTTCAATCTCCATTGAGTCTTGAGCAGCTCATTTTCCTCCCCCGCGCAGCTCAGCTCAAACAGCCGCTGTACGCTGCACTCAAACGGAAACCGAGTCGACTGGACTCCTGAACGGGAGCAGGCGTTCTGAGGTTAAAACAGCGCTCATTACCCACGTCTCGGACATGGGCATAGCGGCCGTCGTGGAGCAATGCGTTGCCGGTTCTTGGCAGCCGCTCACCTTTTTTTTAAGCAGGTCTTTGCACGACAGTGAGCGTAAATACAGCGTGTTCGACAAAGAGTTAATGGCTCTCTACCTGGCGTACGCCACTTCCGGTTCTGGCTGAAAGGGCACACTTTCACTGCGTCGTGGACCATAAGCCGCTAACGTACTTAACGTACATATAATATACAAATAAAGCGGAATTCGGTGAATTACCGGAAAAATCACATCCCTGAGAACAAGCCGAAATGAATTTTTGACAAAGCATACGAGCCATTTGATTGGTCCAATCGTTTGCAACTATCCAATCGCAGGGCTGTTTACAATACAGCAGTAGCTTGAGTACATCCGGGTTATCGCGAGACTTCGGGGAAGCACCGAGCGCGTATGTTTTTTTTTCCCAAACTTTATTGAGAACAAGGTAAAGGTACAAAATTATGACATGGATGATGATAAAATCGGCGGAAATCCGCGGATCGGCGGAAAATTGCCATCCCTGTCCAAACATAAGACTCATTCAAGTCATCTGTAAATGCATTTTTGGTTGATCAATTATAAACTTTTGTTAGCTGTTAATTTTTAAGATTTTGATCTGTATGATGTGATCAATGGTTTAATACTCTGCTTAACGGCCAATTTTTCATTTCTCAGATGGCAATACCTGGCCTTAAACCTTGATTACTAAACAGAAAAAAAAAAAAAAAAAAAAAAATCCTCATTCAAACTCTTATTCTAATTAATGTGTCTTACTCACTGTATGGTAAAGCATGTAAACAAAAGACAAGACTCATTTCATCTGGACCAATAAGGTCTACCATCAGTCCAATATCTTCCTGCCAAGTGCTTCAGGCTTTGACCTAAAAGCAGACTTGATTTAAAAAAAAAAAAAAAGTAAAATCAAACACTTCGTCTTTGTAGTTTCTTTCAAGCACTCAAACCTGAAAAAATAATAGAAAAATACCTGTGTTTCAGAACTGAAGAACCATACACTTGTTCACACATATACACGACACTTGTGTGTGTATGTGTGTTTTAACTTTTCAAACCTTTGATAAACTTTAAACTCTCAGGCTGTGTGTCCACAGAGGGCATTTATTCTGCTGGGAGCATCTATTTTTTTTCATTTTTCCATGTAGTCCAGTGTTTAATGTGCTTAATGCCCATGGCACAAAAACGCTCTTCACCTTCACCACACATACCGTGAAATATTTAAGACGTTTTAGTTTATTTTTGATGATCATAGTTAAAGTTTTTATCAACTAAATTACAAGTCATAGTATTGTAATTTAGTGAGATGCACTAATAATCAGAATGAGCGCTGATATTACTACGTCAAAAAGAGGGAAGAGAGAAAGCCACTCCCGTAATTCACTAATTTAGTGCACTTAACACATTAGCCAGCAGAACTGAAACAGCTCAGCCGTCAGCAACCATCATCGAAAAGATTATTGTCAGACAGGTAAAATAAACAGCACATGATAACAGTTTAATCAGTTTTCTAAAGCTGAGACAGTCGCTCACTGAAAATAAGAGCTAACTTTCCTTGCCAAAACTTGCTAACCTTACCGGTGCAGTTTTTATAAGCCACCCCACTTCAATCATTCATCACCGGGGCAGAGCGCAGCAGAGGCCCACTGACAGGTGGCTGAGTCGGGGGACAGAGCGGAGGGAGGAGGGGAAGGCGGATGGATGTGTCGCTGTGTTGCTGTGACATAGCAACTTTGCTTTACAGAGTCTGCATTTAACTTGTTTCATTTGTTTATTTTCGGTAAAATGGAATATTTTGGCCTCTTCTTCTCTGTGATTCTCTCTCTTCTGGGTCACCATGATGTGTTCCTTTCGTTCACTGGAGTAGTTAACAACTGACAAGTATGCATATAAACTTTAAAATTAAATGGTTCGTCAAGAATATGATCAACGTCGTCAATGACGTTGATTAATTGTTGCAGCCTTAATCAGCAGCACATTGCTGTACCAGTTAACAAGAACTGGACTAAAAATGAAAGTAAAAAAAGATAAGCATTAGAAGACAGATGGATGGATGATGGATGGATGACACCATGATCAATATTTAACAGCAAAAGCTTGGAAGGATGTGTGTTTGTTTTGGTTTTTTTTGTTTGTTTTTTTACCAGTTTGATGTGGTTTAGTGAAGTCAGAGAGTTTCAGGACAAAATATGTGAAACACAGACGGAAAGCCGTAAAGCGGTCAAACGGTTGCTAGGATACAGGGTGGCGCCCTTCTTTCAGAGCGCTTGTCAAACACTCTGAAAAAGAGATTCAAAACATTCTGGGTGATAGACGACGAGCTCAATGTACACGCAGCCTTAAACTTGCACAAAATTTAGACGCGTGAGCTAAAGGTGGTTTGTCAATATTCAGCATGAATTCCTAAGTTTGGGGATTTGTATGACTATTCTGCCAGTGGAAAACTAAAAAAAGAATGTGGTCCAACTCTGAAGGATTAACAAAGGAAAATAAAACTCAGGCATCCTTTATTATCATACATGCTGTAATCTAATAAAATGTTATCTGATTCTAAAGGTGCATTCAGACCAAACATGAAGCAAATTTTTCATGTGGAATGATTACATACAACATCAACAGAATGACACAAACACGCAAATTTGATCAACATGTAAAATTGCATCTGTGACAGTTGGATTTTGCTCAACTCGGCTGAAAAATCTGCTTTATGCTTGGTTGTGACAATCAGCGTTGAGATTCAGCCATTACCAGGTGTCAGTACCAACAATGGAGACTAGACCGCCTGAAAATAAGTCAGAGACATAGGGCTGTCACGATAACCACAATTATGTAATACCATGGTATGGACACGCCTACCGCAGAGGAAAACAACCAAGCGCAACAACCACGGTGCTCACTTTTTTGTGTGTGTGTGGCTATATCTCATTCACTTATGTGCCCCTATTGATTATTAAATAAATTGCTAAGGCAGGCAGTTAGCGGTGAAAGCATTTGGACTCCTTGTTAAATACAGCCGTAACAGTGAGCACTGAAAGGGCACAAAGCGTGTTATTTCCTTCTGAGCAGAGTGTGTATGATTCTGACTGTGTATGCTCTGTGTACGAGCTCCGAGAGCAGCTTGTTTGAACGAGATTTTTCGGACAGCGGCAAAAATCACGGAGACTGTCCTGCTTATAAGCTGAATGTCGCTGCAGTCTCCAGTCCACACACCCCGTTGCGCATTCGCATCCGCTAGCTAGCGGACGGAGTAAAATTATCACCATTGCAGAGTAAACTAGTTAGAAAATGAAACTCACTCACTGGGAGACAGGAGGACCGGGAACTCTTCAGCTGAATCAGGATTTTGAAGTTATTTACCCACAGTTTCCGGCCAGGGACATCCTAGCAAGCTAGCAACGAAAACACCCATCTTCTGTGAAGTTTTGGAGACTTGAGACGACACTTAAGTGAGCCCCCGGTCGGATAATGTAAACCTAAGCATGACGTTATTTTGGGAATTTCCACAGCAGGTTCAACACAGCTGCAGAAGTTATAAAGGTAACTTCGCCTGTCTACATCTCACTCAGAAGGGGAAGGCATGTCTGTTCGCATGTTTACATTGAGTTATAATGTACTGTAATTGTGCTGTGCAAAAAATTTGTCCGTTCGTGTTTGGTGTGAATGCACCTTCAGTTACCGCCACTGCTTTATGAAAATGATCTTTTTTTTTTTTTAACAGAATCAGCAGTTCATGCCTGCATAAAGAGCAGAGTGCCGCACAGTTGTAACACACATGCATAAAGTTGAGTGCGAGCTGTTGTGAGACTCTCACAGCTTCCCTCATTTGCCACCTAAGTTATAAACCCTGTTTAAATTACAAATCCACAGGGTCCTAAAAACATTTACAATAATACTGGGGTATTGAGCTGTCCACCGTCACCACAGGGGAAATTCCTCTACCGCGACAGCCCTACAGAGACAGATGGATCAGAGCTCCACAGCTGTAGTCCGTATCCACCTGTAAACTCCTGGTATGGATGTATCAACGAGGGCTAGCAAGTGGACACCGGTCCATGCTAGCAACCTGGACACCGGTCAGCCTCAGTTTAATACTGAAAACAACCATCATCCAGATGCAGTTTCTGGAGGAGAGAGTAACATTCTCCCAACAGTGTGCCCCGCTGGATAATGCCGTAAACATCAACATGACAGCGTTTTTGGGATTTCCTCAGCAGGTTCAAAGCAACAACACAATTTTCAAGGCAACCCCGCCCCTCTGCAGGGCTCCTGTGACTGTAGTCCTGTGAGTAGAGCAATGTGATTTTGGGTTTGTGTCAGATTTGAATGCATCATAACACAGAATGCCTGAATTTCCCCATCGTGGGACTAATAAAGGCTTATCTTATTTTTGTGTCACTGGGCCAAGGTTCATAGATGAGACCATGATAAACTCAGGAAAGAGGTGGAGAGCAGTTCCCATTTAATGTCTAGGATGAAAATGGTGTTACTAGTGTTGAAAGTCTGATGTGAATATCTGTTAAAGTTGTATAATTTTGACTTATGAAGAAAAGCCGTTAACTGTCTACAGTGCTTCTCTATCAGAAAAACAGTGACCAAAATAAACCAATTGTTTTTTATGAAATTATATTCATGTATGTGCAGACCTTTGCGTGTGTTCTCGGTGACGTCGACTCCAAACTGGATGATGTCTCCAGAGAGGACCTCGCAGGGTGGACTCTCCTCTGACCCCCGACTCAACCTCTGGCTGTTGATGAATGTTCCGTTGCTGCTTTTAGTATCCTGCAGGTAGAACTGACATACACAGACTACAGGTTAGAACCGCCAACAAAAGCTGACATACAACACCAATTTTATAGATATTCTTTAACATCACATAAAAATGTTTAACTTCTATACTCCTAAGAGATCGATTCATTGACCTTGTCAATTAATTTAAAGGGCTCACTGACTGAAAAATTGTGTGTTTGTAGATTTTAACTGTCTGAAATGAGTCTACTGGTCACCTAATTATCAAAAAAAATTCAAAACAGTCAATCCTCTTAAAAGAAAACACAGCCTTTATTTTGTTTTTCTCTCCCAGAAGCATACTTCACGTTTAAAAAACCCAACCCACCGCTGTCCTTGAGACCTGCCCACTGTTCTATTATTGGCCCACATAGCTGTCTGTCATGAAGATGGAAGGGGTGCTAAAGGTAGCCCATTAGTCCCTGAGCTATTAGCGCCCAAGCTAACACTGGTACCAGGAAGCTCAACCCAAGCGCGGCTTATATTGTTATTTTTTTCAGATCTTAGTCACCCTAATAACCATCCCTGTTACCACCTGGTTCACCAGTCCACAGTCCACAATATACCTTGCATCGTTCCGGCTCATCTCCCAGTGGTTTTGCTGTGAGTCTGCAGTAGGTAGGCAGTGCCGGTGTGCCAGTGATGGCAACTGCCTATGCCTATACCGTTAAAGAGCCCATTTTTAACCTGATCCCAACTATACACATATCAGGCTTAAAGTTTAATTACCTAAAGTTTAATTAGCTTGTATTTCTGTGAGAAATAGAGAAAGCTCCATATTTGTATTATTTCTCTGTGAGAAATAAATGCTCCTTGGTGTATGGATTGGCTGAAATCTGTTGTAAACTGAGGCCGTAGCTCTTTATTTCCATAGATACGGACGCGCTTAAACAGTGCTGGGAAAACCTCTTCATTCTGGAGGCTGGTTTCAAATCTCTACACTTTCACACCTCCAAATATCCAGCGTAGTATGCACGGACAGCTAAACTGGAGATGAAATTTCACGGTTTGGGGTAAAAACACTGTCGTGTGCACGGCCCCTTAGAGCCCAAAAATCTAGGTTGGGAGCCGCTACATCACACTTCCTTGTTGTCATCACGTGATCGGTTCATCTTGGTCACTCTTGGGTCTTTCTCGAGATCTCGTGTTATTTTGTATAATTCTCGTGTGATCTTGTATTTCAAACTCTGTTCTCATCCATGCCTCTGCAAGACACAAATGGAGCTGGTAGGGATGAATGCAAGGGGCTATCTGTACTGCATCTGCAATGGACTGCATCTGGAGTCAGTGGAAAGCCTGGGTTACTGTGGTTGGTTATTTAGTGGAAATTTTCGTTCAGAAATCCCCTTCTCTTTTCAAAGCCACTACACTACCTAAACAGCTATTTTAACTTCAAAGTGGAGTCACAGCATTCTTTACGACTTTAACTTTTTAATATATGGTTGCTGTCCATTGGCTGTCAGTTGTGTATTCATGACCTCGCCATCAGTAGCAGGCCCTAGACTAAATTACTGAAGACCATACATGGCTATACGTTAACTTTTTTTGCTTATAGCATTGGTGCTACAGAGCTTCATAGTCATGTAGCACAAGACAAAAACTTGTAGCACGATAAAAACATCTGCTACTTCTCTAAAACTGACTGCAAGGACAGGACCTGTACTTCCATAGCACTTTTCTAGTCTCAAAAACCGCTCAAAACGTTTCACTAGTACTAACCCTCTACTTTAAGGGCCTATCAGAGGCAAATACCTAGGGACCGTTTAGCATTCCCAACTAAAGTAACATGCATGTCTTTGGATTGTGGGAGGAAACCAGAGCACCTGGAGTAAACCCACACAGCACAGGGAGAACATGTAAACTCTACATAGAAAAGTCCCCACCCCTGCAAGCCTTGGGATTTGAATCAGGTACATTCTCGCTGTTAGGCAACAGTGCTAACCCCTATACCACCATGCTGCCCTGTACCACTGTGCAAATAATGTAGTTTAATTATCAAAAATATAGTATTTCACTTTGTGATAAAAACAACTCGTCAAGATCTTGAAGTTATTTTAAATTTACATACATTTCCATATCAGACAGCAATCCAAACTACCTAAACAGACTCGCCACACCATACAAACTAACTGCCAGTTTTGGCCTGTGGGCCATATGTTTGAAACCCCTGGACTAGACCATAAAAATAGCCTATATCATCCCATGGAGCTTCTTTCTCTGTTGCACTCCTCCTCCAGAAACCCGTGCAAAATGAACACGAGCAGAGTTGGACTCTGCTGTGGGCCCACTACAGAAGAAGAAGAAAGAAATGGAAAAAAACGTTTCTTTTACAACAGGATTTTTTTCAGTCACTCCCTCGGAGCCTGCAGCAGCTTTGACTATCTACCTAACATCAGCTTTGACTATCTGACTATCTACCCCACAGGCTGCTGTGGAGAAGAGATCAGCCTGTCCTGTCAGCGAGGGGCAATCTATGCATCCCAGTTCACCTCACATATCCTCTGCTCACCCCCCCCCCCCCATGACAGCCCCCTCCAAAATAAAATACATCCCGCTTTGTGTGGCGCTAAATGCGACACACAAACAAAAGTGCAGCCTGCGCACACAAGCACAGTGTCTGTCTTGCAAATACGAAAACTGTTCAGTGCCGATATGAAAAAAAAAAGATGTCAGGTGCATTTTGCAAACCTCTCCGTTGCAACAGAGGACAAAGAGCAACAACCACTGAGATCAGTGTATTCCACCACTGATCTGCGGTGAGTTTGACATGGGGCGACAAAATTTAAAGACTTATAAAAATGCCAGTGACTCAGTAGTGGCCTGCATCACCAGCTTCCAGGCTGACGGGCACAATCAACGATGTGAGGACATGAAACTTGATATCCTGGAGAAATGAACTGTTATCTGTGGGAGCTTGATGAGGTGTGAATTTATGCTGATGAAACTTGCGACTGCAGCTCGCCAATTGTAGTTTGGAAGTGGTTATACACACAAACAGGTCTGTTTCTCATCACACTGGTGCTACTTCAGTTTGTTCAATCTTAGCATAGATCAATTTTCATGTCACACTGTACAGCCCTGCGATAGTAGACATGCGCTCAGATGTTATAAATTCTGTTTTCACTATTGGAGAATTTTGGAGGCTGTGAGTAGGATGGGACCAGCCATGCTCTCAGACACATTGCAGCAATCAGCTAGAGATGCAGGGAGCATGCGACTGCTCTTAGAAATGAAAAACATTACAAACAATATTATACTGCACCGAGTTGATGCTGAAAATGCTTGTCGTAAGCGTCATAAGTCAGTCAGAGGAATACAGCTAGTATTAAAGAACAATACATACAGTTCATCTTGTGATAAAATAACCCCACCTCTGATCTCCTGACCCTTGACCTTGAGCAGAGTCTAGATGCAAACCCACCTGAGGATCATTGTGTACGAGTTTGCTCAACATTGGGGCAATTACTTAGGAGTAACAATTTTCATGAAATCATAAATGTCCAGATCTTTGACAATGACCTGAACCTTAAGAACAGCCTGGATGGAGATCATTGTGTGTGAGTTTGTTAAGAGTTAGGCCAACTGCCTAAGAGGAGTAACTATTTTCATAAAATCATAAGTGTTCAGATCTTCTAACCTTTGACCTTGAGTGTGTTTAATGAGCACCAGGTCAACTGCCTAAGGGGAATAGTGATTCCCATGAAATATGGATGGATGGACAGACAGCAAACACTGCGCCATCACGTGCTCTTTTCAGCTTCAACACAATGAGCCAAAACCAAAAATAAATAAAAAATATTTTTAAAAAATTGGCTTTCAGCTGCTCCCTTTAGAGGTCATTGGCCAGAGAAAACACATATCGGTCAACTTCTACTCCAATATAATCACAAATGCTACTTATTCACCCAGGGTAAAAGCTGAAGCAAACATCAGAGCTCACAGTAAAAATCATTTCATTCTCAACTCAGAAATGCTCACTCTGGCATAAAGATAAACTGAACACAAAGCATGTGTCAAGACTAACTAACTAACTAACTAACCTGCACTTATATAGCGCTTTTCTAGTCACAAAGACCACTCAAAGCGCTTTCATTAATACTAACCCTCTATTCTAAGGGCCTATAGGAAACAAATATCTAGGGACAATTTAGAACAGCCAATTAACCTAACATGCATGTTTTTGGCATGTGGGAGGAAACCGGAGAAATCCCGGAGTAAACCCACGCAACACGGGGAGAACATGCAAACTCCACACAGATCACTGTTGGTCGGGGGCTGGGATCGAACCCACGATCCCACAATCCCCCGGCCACGGGTAAACTAGAACAAACCCCACAAAAACACAGACAGAAATACACAGCAGGTCTAAAAATGAGACACGCAGAGACAGACAGAAATCTGATGTGGGTGCCTGAGGCCTGTCTGTTGTTCCAGGAGCTTCATTCACCAGCACTTAGTCCTCTGTCATCACTGAAAGGCTGAGGGAGAGAGGAGAAACTACGGGAAGAAAAACCAAAACAAGAGCAACCCTAGCTCACGTTGCTATTTATCTGTGGTTTGACACGAAAAGCTTACAATTCACAGCCCAGCCCAGCTATATACCCTCACACAGTTTCCTCCTGTCCCCATGGTAACCTGGAGACAGGGAGAAAGGATCCTAACTATAGAGCTTTCACCCAGCAACACCCCCACACACACACACAAACATTCACAGTGTGACATATAGTTCTCACACACACACACTTATATCCACAGTGATGACATCATTCACCTGTGAGCAGTTCACCATGGCTCTGTACGAGTCCAGCATGTACAGAATTATGCACACACAGGAAGTCACATCACAGTGACAGCAGAACAACGCCAAATCACTGTAGCTTAAACACCATGAGGCACAGTGGTTAGCATTGCTGCTCACAGCTAAAAGGCTCCAAATTTGAAGCCCTAGGCTGACAGAGGCAGGAGACTTTCTGTGTGGAGTTTGCATGTTCTCACTGTGCTTGCATAGGTTCACATCTTAAGTTTGTTCTCAGCTACAACCAAAACAGTTTGTTTTTCCATGCGGACCATGACAGCATCAGCATATGTGATGTCCACACTGTATGCAAATAAGCTCCATCCAGCAAAATGTATGCACTACAAGAAACCCATGATTAATGTTTAAATCAGCACTTGCTTATGTAGCCCAGTGAAACTGAGCAGCTTCATAGGATAATAAAAGCTTTAAGTAAACAGGTGCTTACAGTTATTACAGGAAATATTTGATTTATTGTGGCCCATTAGCACCCCCTAGTGCCATACTCAGGAGAGTGACGTTCAGTGATGCTGACGTGACCGTTAGAGCCAGACCTCAGATGCAAGCTTGTTGTTACATGGTGACTACAGCGCTCCTGCAGTAAATGAAAAAAAGATCTTTTTGGAGCCAGGTAGAGTCATAACACAACACAGAAAGACAGGCAACCATCCACTCTCACATTCATACCTTGGGACAATTTAGAATCCCCAGTTGATGCCTACATATGTACGTCACGTCACGTCACGTCAAAGCGTTATCTTGTCTGCTTTTGTTTGTTTTAATTAACTTTGTTTTTTAATTTTTTACCTCTTTTTACTGATATTAGCTTTTTACTTAGTGTTAGCTTAGTGTTGGCCTAGCAGAAAGCCCGATTGGCACACAGGTGAATCAGACCCCGGGTAGGGCTGTTTTCACCAGGCTAGGCTAACCTGTTTTTAGCCGTTTTTAGCTAGCTAGCTAGCTAGCTAGGCTAGGCTAATCTGTTTTTTTTTTTTGGTTTTTTTTAGCTGTTTTTAGCTAGCGAGCTATTCACTTCTCACCTGGAACGTCATGACTCCATCCCTGACGTGTGTCAGCTGTGTGTCCCTCCTTAAGAAGGTTTCTGAGTTGGAAGTGAGACTCTCCAACCTCCATAAGATTCGGGAGGCTGAAGACCACCAAGACACTATAATTCTCGGGAGAACATCTGCCCCGGCAACCGACTCACAGCTAGCAGAGACAGCTGCTTACCTGGGTGAACTCAGCACATCGCCATCCACTTCCACCCCTGCTCCAGTCTCCTCAGCTGTCCAGGACCCCAGCAATAAACACTGGCTTCAGCTCGGAGCTAAGCCCAAAGCCCCGGGTGGTCTTTCACATCCTCAATGCGCGCCCTGGACCTTGGTCGGGTCAACTAGCAAACATAAGCGATTGACCAGACACGGCCGTGCTTCCTCTCTTCCCCCGTTACTGGAGAACAGATTCGACATCCTTTCCCTGGAAGATTTTCCCCACCTGGATGTCGATCATCCTCCCATGGCCGCCCCACTCCCCCTCCTCCTTCAGCAGCGGCCCAAACCCGCAAGCCCCGGATTGAAACTACTTTAGGTCTGCCAAACTATACTCCAGCTCCAAAAAGAAGAGCGCGCATCACCCCGCCATCACAACAACATCATCGGCAAAATTATCCACCATCTCAGAAACCACCGGCAAGGCCCTCCCAGACAACGTTGGTAATTGGTGATTCGATTATGAGGAATGTCAGAAGCAGGTACTGTGTCACTAAATTTTTTCCTGGGACTAAAGTGTCAGACATCGAGGCTCTTACCCCTGACCTATTAAACGAATTCCCCCACGCTAAAACTGTCATTGTACATGTTGGATGCGACAACATCCCAGATGAAGCGTCGGAGATTTTAAAGAGTGACTTCAAGAGCCTTCTGTCCACTCTTATGAACTGTGGCAGACATGTGTTTATCTCTGGGCCCTTGGCCCCTTTCAGACAAGGTTGCAATTAGTTTAGCAGAACTCTCAGTCTTAATACCTGGTTGTGTTCTACATGTCCTACTTTTAACATTGGTTTTATAGACAATTTCAACCTGTTTTGGAACCGCCCATCATTTATGAGGCCAGATGGCATCCATCCAAATAGACTTGGTGCACGTGTTTTAAGGGACAATCTGCTCTATTCCATTCAGCGTTTTTTAGTACAGTGACTGAAATCTGGTACGTTAACTCACTCTGAAGTTCCTGGGTCTGCCAACCAGCCTTTCTGTGTTCCCACTTCTCATATTAATCCCATTAATCCAAATAATTCTCACTGTTTAGATCAGTCTTCAATTGATAACCCCATAGAGATTGTGTCTGTCTCCCACTACCCAAAATATTATAACCAAAGACAAATACAACATAACTTGATAAATTCACCCCTTTCTGCAGCTCCTTCTCATCCGCCACCCCTCAACTTAGCCCATCTTCCCCCTCAGAGAACCTTTGTCTACTCCCCCCAAAGTTAATAAAAATATAATGTATAAATATCCCAAAGTGATTAAACAAAAAGTTGGTAAATCTCAAATTAAACATCAAGTCTCTAAATTTAATGATTCGGCCTCCCTTCCTCCTCATAATGTGAAAATTAAATGCGGTTTGTTAAATATTAGGTCTCTAACTCCCAAGTCTCTACTAGTTCATGATCTATTAATTGATCATCATATTGATTTAATATCCCTTACAGAGACTTGGTTAGGGCAAGATGATTATGTTGGTTTGAATGAATCAACTCCCTCTGGTTATCTAAACTATCATAATCCTAGAAGTTCTGGTTGTGGAGGTGGAGTAGCGGCAATTTACCATTCTAAATTACTAGTTAATGTAAAGCAAAAAACATCTTTTAATTCCTTTGAGGGCCTGGTCCTCACTATGGGGCATGTTAGCAATCTTAGCTTAAACCCAATTTTCTTTGCTATAGTTTACTGTCCTCCCTCAGCCTACTCAAGAGTTTTTATCCGAATTCACCGAATTTTTAGCTGATGTAGTGCTGAAATCAGATTTTAATATACATGTTGATGTAGATAGTGACTGTCTTAATAAGGCATTCAATTCAATATTAGACTCATTGGGATTTTCCCAGAAAGTAGAAAATTCTACCCATTATCTCCACCACACATTGGACCTTGTTCTGACTTATGGTATAGAAATAGAAAATCTGGTAGTGTCTCCTCATAATCCTGTACTGTCAGACCATTGTCTGTTCACCTTTGATTTCACTATTTCTGACTATTTGACTCCTCAAGAAAAATATTACTACAGCAGATGTCTTTCAGATGATGCTGTTACCAAATTTTTGCAGATTGTCTCCTCTATACCATGTGTCAACACAACGGAAATAAAAGATGGAGAGCTTGCTCCTTCCATAATTGATAGTATGGTAGATAGTGTTACAGCCTCTCTGCATCATACTCTAGACTTGGTGGCCCCTTTAAAAAAGAAAAAGTCAAATCAGAGATTTCTAACCCCTTGGTTTAACACAGAAAATCATAGCTTAAAACAGAAGACTCGTCAACTAGAAAGGAAATGGCGTTCCACTAATTTAGACGAATTCTATTTAGCGTGGAGAAATCATCTCCTAATTTATAAAAAATATCTTAGAAAAGCTAGAACAAGTTATTACTCTGCATTAATAGAAGAGAATAAGAATAATCCCAGGTTTCTCTTCAACACTATAGCCAGGCTGACAAAAAGTCAGGACTCTGTCAATCCTCGCATCCCCCTAGAGCTTACTAGTCAAGACTTTTTGAACTTTTTCAATCATAAAATTTTATCTATTAGAGATAAACTCAATCAGATTATTCCCACTGTAAACTTAAGTACAACAACTACTACAACTGCTTCAATCGATATCTGTTTGGATAGGTTTACTCCAATTGACCTTTTAGAGTTAGATAAAATAATCTCCTCATCCAAGCCTTCAACTTGTCTTTTAGACCCTATTCCTACCAGGTTATTTAAAAAAGCCCTCCCATTTATTGGCAGCTGTATTCTTCAAATAATCAATTCTTCTTTAACCTTAGGTCATGTACCGCAGGCTTTTAAAATTGTTGTAATTAAACCCTTACTCAAAAAGCCAACGCTCAATCCAGGAGTTTTAGCTAACTATCGACCAATCTCTAATCCGCCTTTCATTTCAAAAATCTTAGAAAGAGTTGTTGCTACACAATTATTTGACCACTTACAGGGAAATGGTTTATTTGAAGAGTCTCAATCTGGGTTCAGAATTCATCATAGTACTGAAACAGCCTTAGTGAAGGTCACGAATGACTTTCTTATCACATCTGATAATGGACTTGTTTCTGTACTTGTCCTTTTAGATCTTAGTGCAGCCTTTGATACTATCAATCATGATATTCTACTTGATAGATTAGAACACTATGTTAGACTAAATGGTACTTCACTGCAGTAGTTTAGATGTTATTTGTCTGATAGATTTCAGTTTGTTCATATCAATAATGAGTTTTCTTCCAACTCTAAGCTCAGTCATGGAGTTCCACAGGGATCTGTGTTAGGCCCTACTCTTTTCAGTTTATATATGCTTCCGTTAGGTAACATCATTAGAAAGTACTATATACATTTTCATTGTTATGCAGATGACACACAATTATACCTGTCAATGAAGCCTAATGACTGTAATCAGTTAGCCAAGTTAGATGCCCGTCTTAAGGAAATCAAAGCTTGGATGACTTGTAATTTTCTGCTATTAAACCCAGATAAGATCGAAGTCATTCTTGTCAGTCCAAAAAACCTTAGAAATACCTTTCCAAATCAAACTCTTAATTTGGATGCGGCTACTCTTACTCTGAATAGTTCTGTGAGGAACCTTGGAGTTATTTTTTAATTCACATATTAAATTTGTTTCTAAGACTGCCTTCTATCATCTGCGCAATATTGCCAAGATTAGGAGCATCTTGTCTCTGAGTGATGCTGAGAAACTGATCCACGCTTTTGTTAGCTCGAGATTAGATTACTGTAATTCGTTATTATCAGGTTGTCCTAAAATATCTTTAAAAAGTCTTCAGTTGATCCAAAACGCTGCAGTAAGAGTTTTAACAGGTACTAGAAAGAGAGATCATATCTCTCCGGTTCTGGCCTCCCTTCATTGGCTTCCCATAGAGTTTAGAATTAAGTTTAAAATCCTTCTTCTCACTTACAAAGCTCTTAATAATCAGGCCCCCTTTTATATAAAAGATCTGATATTACCCTATCATCCTAACAGAGCACTACGCTCCCAAAATGCTGGATTACATGTAATACCTAGAATCTCCAAAAGTACAATGGGAGGCAGAGCCTTCTGCTATCAAGCTCCTTTCCTGTGGAATCAGTGACCAATCTGGGTTCGAGAGTCAAGACACGATCTCTGTTTTTAAGAGCAGGGTAAAAACCTTCCTCTTCAATATAGCCTACGATTAGGGAGGGATCTTGTATCTCTTAACCTTCCCTTTGTTTTGCTGTTAATAGATTTAGACTGCCGGGTGACCTCCAATAATGTACTTGGCTTCTCTTGTTAATGTTTGCTCTCTTTATGTCTGTTCTCTCCATTTTCTCTATCCCCTCACCCCCCAGCCAGTTGCAGCAGATGACTGCCCCTCCCTGAACCTGGTTCTGCTAGAGGGTTCTTCCTGTTAAAAGGGAGTTTTTCCTCTCCACCGTCGCCAAGCGCTTGCTCACAGGGGATCGCCTGATTGCTGGGGTTTTTCTGCAATTGTGGAGTTTCCCCTACATTTGAAAGTGCCATGAGATGACTGTTGTTGTGATATGGCACTATATAAATAAAGTTGAATTGAACTGAATAAAATTAAGTGATGATCAATCATATGGAAATTAGATATTATATAAATCGGTCACTGTACTGTTCATGTAGTTAAATAGTTGTTTTATTTCCTTTTAGAGGGGTCTTTTTTCCATTTAATTAACCTTTAGTTCCTCAACAGAGCCGTTACAGAGACCAACAGTTCTCAACAGACCTTCCGGTGAGTTAGCCAGCTGTTGACAGATAAGTTTATACATTAGATACTCACTTTGGAAGTAGATACTGTAAAGGAAAAAAAACAGTCGGGATGATCTATTTTTTTAAATTTTGTTTATTTTATTACAGTCTGTGTTTATACAGATATTGTATATTCTATGTCCCTGTTTCTATGCATGTGATCAAATGCTGAGCTAATTTGCTGTTAACTAACTGAATATATGAAAGGAGATAAATAAGAAATTTCTGTTGTTAAACTGTGATTTTCACTTTGACTGTGATATTTTGCAAATATGTTAGATGTAATGCTAATGCTAGCTTAGGGCGCTAGCATTAGCCTAATAGCTTAGTCGCTATTCTCTGAATTCTCACATGAGCCCAAGTGAATGCTGTGTAATTTAGTAGGCAATTTGTTTGTTATTATGCTACCTTTGCCTCTGTTGCAGTTTTCACTCTTATCTGTTGACCATCAAAGTTTGCAGGAGAACTACACTGGTGTCTTCAATGGAAGATAGATAGATCTTTAATTGTCATTGTCACAGGTACAACGAAATTCAAAGTGCTCTCCAGTCAGTGCCCCATTTATAAAAACATTGCCCCATTCATAAACATAATATAGACCTAAAATTAATAAACATAGACCTAAAATTACTAAAAAAAAAAAAAAAAAAAAAAAATAATTTGACTTCCGGTTATGGCTGCCACGTAGGACGGACGTGTCTCGCTCTGCTCTGCTCCTGGAAAAAAAAAAATCGGCAAATAACTCATTTGGGACAGAACGTATCCCAGCATTTGGGCGAGGATATGTCGGCGAAGCCTAAGGCTGGAAAACCAGGAAAAGGAAAAAGCGAGCCGCCGAAACAGTCCAAATTAACGGACTTTCAGGTCTGTGACGCAGCAAACAAGGCTCCATATATGGCGGAGGAAGCTGGCGGCGGTGCGATTTCTGCGGGGAATGGCGCAGATGCGCTGATGGCTGCCATGAGTTCAATGAGAGCGGACTTTTCCTCTAGATTTGATGGGATTATGACAGCGCTGGAAGGAATAAGAAAGGAATTGGGTGACTGTGTAGAACGAACGGCGCAGATGGAGCTCCGTCTCGCTAGTGCTGAAGATGACGTCACCCGTCTTCAATTAAAGGTGCGCACTTTGGAAAAAAAAAATAAATCTCTGGAAGATAATATTTTGGATTTGGAATCTCGGTCGAGACAGAATAACTTGAGGCTGGTGGGTCTTCCAGAGGAATCAGAAGGTCGGGACGTATGTTCCTTTCTGGAAAAGTGGATTCCGGAGGTGCTGGGCAGCGAGGAGTTGCAGTCAGCAGTGGTTCTGGAAAAAGCACATCGTATTGGCCCACGGAGAGATAAGGGACCGCCGAGGACCTTAATTATGAAGTTTCTAAGCAACAGAGACAGGATGAAGATCTTCAACGCTGCACGTGCTAAAGGAGAGATTAAACACCAGGACCAGCAGGTGCGGTTCTACCCAGATTTGGCCACAGGAATCCAGCAATTGAGGAAGCAGTTTGATCCCGTACGTAAGGAGCTGCGCAACCTTGGGATTCGTCATGGTGTAATCTATCCTGCGAGACTGCTGACCACGTATGAGGGCAGAACCCACATCTTCAAGACCCCAGAGGAGGCGCAGGAGTTCATCAAGAAGATCAAAGAAGAAGAAGAGACTGGTGGGAGCTAAGCATGAACAAAATATAAGGTAGAATAATTAAGCATTTGCACAGGCATCTGACTGACTTGAAGTAAATAGTAAGTTTACAAAATATAGATTGTATTATATATTAAAAAAAAAACAAAACAAAAACAAAACAAACAAAAAAAAAAACTATGATGTACAAAGTTGTTAAAAATTTTGGAGTTAAGTTGGAAAACTACAGAGGAGAGTTAATGTTACGTCATTAAAAGCAGTAGAGTTAGGGTGATTGGGAGGATGAAGAAGGAGTGGCTTAGGCTGTTCCCCGTGGGTGTGGAACAGTCGATGGCTATATCGGGAGACAGAATTTTTCTTTTGATTTTGGGGGGTTTGCCACAAGTGTGGGAAGGGGGAATTTGTTTGTGTGTAGTTTGTAGGATGAATGTTCAACCACTCATGTTTTTGCTTCTCTGTATGAGCATGTTTACACTGCAAGGTAATCCCAAACTCTCTATTGATCATGGACCAAAGTGTTAATCTTAATTTAACTTCATGGAATTGCAGAGGTCTACAAAATTTAAAAAAACTTAAACAAGTTATGAATAAAATAAAGGACATGGGTTCAAGAATTGTGTTTTTACAAGAAACTCATCTGATAGAGGAGGATGTTAAAAGAATTAGGAGTAGATGGCAGGGAAGTGTATTCACCTCTTCATTTTCATCCCGAGCCAGGGGAGTTATGACTCTCATACATAAATCAGTTCCTTTTCAAGTGAAAAATGTAATTGGAGACAAATTTGGAAGATATGTAATCATTCAAGGTTCTTTGCTATTAGAAAATATAAATCTTGTGAACTTATATGGTCCCAATATAGATGACCAGAAGTTCTTTGCTAATTTATTTCTCATCTTATCATCACTTACAGGGCAACATATAATAGCAGGGGATTTTAATTGTACATTGAATCCAGGTGTGGATAGATCAACAGGACTGGATTGTACGCACATTGGATGTAGGATGACTATTAATCATTTTATGAAAGAATTGAGATTGTTAGATATATGGAGAGAAATGAAACCACAAGTTAAAGCCTATTCTTGTTATTCCAGTACCTACAAGACATTCTCACGTATTGATTATTTTTTGATTTCCACAGAATTAAGGTCCAAGATTCAAAACTGCTTTTATGATAACATCGTGATCTCTGACCATGCACCCTGTTGTCTAATATATGTAGATAAAAAATTGATAAAGGAATCAGGTAGATGGCAATTTCAGCATAAATGGCTTCAGGATGAGGAATTTGTCAAGTATATAGAAAAACAGATAGACGAGTTCTTTGACATCAATACTACACAAACATCAGCATGTGTAAAGTGGGAGGCTTTCAAAGCTTTTATTAGGGGACATATTATTAGTTATACAGGATCAAAATCTAAGAAGACTCGAGAGGAGAGAGCTAAATTGGAACATAAAATAAAAAATCTTCAGGAAAAAGTGTATGCAGGAAGTGACCCAAGGTTGGAGAATGAATTACTGATTTTGAGAGCTGAATACGACAAAAAATCAGCGAATAGAGCTGCCTCGAGTCTTCTAAGATTGAAACAATCTTTTTATGAACAAGGTGAAAAATCAGGAAAATTATTAGCATGGCAGATTAAACAATTGGAAATTAAAACACCAATTACCAGTATTATAAGTAATGGACAGGTAGTTATAGATCCTTTAGAAATTAATAGAGCCTTTAGAGATTACTATGAAAAATTATATGATACCAAAAATGAACCTGATTTAACAAAACTAAATGGGTTTTTGAACGAACTATCTATACCGTGTATTCCAAATGAAAACAGGGAGATATTGGAGTCTAAAATTAGTCAAGAAGAAGTTGGGCTAGCCATTGATAATATGAAATCAGGAAAAAGTGCAGGACCAGATGGTCTTCCAGTTGACCTTTATAAAAAATTTAAGAATAAATTAATAAAACCTTTTTTGGAAATGGTTTTAGAAGCATTTCAAAATAATAATTTACCATCATACATAAATAATGCCTTAATTATACTGCTGCCAAAACCAGGTAAGCCCTCTAATAAATGTGAAAATATGAGACCAATAAGCCTATTAAACGCCGACCTTAAGATAATCTGTAAAATTTTAGCAAGACGAATACAAGAAATTTTACCAAATATTATTAATCGAGATCAGAATGGCTTTATAAAGGGTAGACAAGGCTTCCATAATGTAAGAAGACTATTTAATATTATTTATTTTAATAAAGAAGCACCGGATACAGCTCTCCTATCATTGGACGCCGAAAAGGCCTTTGATAGAGTTGAATGGCCCTTTCTTTTTGAAGTACTACAAAGGTTTGGACTTGGAAATAATTTCATAAAATGGGTTCAAATAATATACAATAATGCTACAGCAGAAATCCTAACAAATAACAATATTTCAAAACCAATAAAAATCAATAGAGGATGTCGACAAGGCTGTCCACTTTCACCTTTACTGTTTACTATGGCAATTGAACCTTTAGCGATAGCGATACGTTTACATTCACAAATATATGGAATTAAAGTTGGACCAACAGAACATAAAATCTCCCTGTACGCCGATGACATAATTTTGTTTATGTCGAATCTAAAAAAATCAATTCCAACCTTGTTGAATTTAATAAAGAATTTTGGGGAAATATCAGGATATAAAATAAATAAAACTAAATCTTCAATATTAATGCTAAATGAGACCCAGAGAAATTACCCAGCCCCTGAGGTAAATCAATTCAATGTTGTAAATCAGTTTAAATATTTAGGAATCCAAATTATGCCTAAGCTAGAATCAGTCGCCAGTGTCAACTATGAAGCCTTAATGTCAGATATCAGTGAGTTAACTCAGAGATGGATGTCACTACCAATGTCGATGATCGGGAGAATCAATATACTTAAAAGTAATATTTTACCTAAAATACTTTATTTATTTCAATACATTCCCTTATCACCACCTTTAGATCTATTCTCAAGAATAAAAAAAAAGTTAGTGGAATTTATATGGAACAACAGGAGGGCTAGATTACGTTTGTCTTTATTATATTTACCATTTGATCGTGGAGGTCTGAAATGTCCAAATTTTATGTTGTATTATTGGTCGGCACAACTGAGGTCTATGACATATTATTTTTCATCAAATGATCTCCCTCACTGGACTGAAATGGAATCATACAATTTACCTTTACCTCTTCCCATATTCATATACTCAGATTCGGCAAAAAAATTACAAAAACAAGTTAAAAATCCATTTGTAAAGCATATGATCAAAATATGGTGTGAAGCTAAAAACTATTTAAAAGAACCACAGTTATTGTCACAATTTAGTCCAATATGGGGTAATCAATATTTTAAACCAGGGAGAGCGGACGCTGTATTTAAAGTATGGAATTTAAAAGGGATACAAAAGATTCAGGATTTATATTTGCCAGGTGCAGACAACATAATGTCTTTTGAAGAGCTGAGGATCAAATTTAATCTCAATAGAACACATTTTTTTAAATATCTTCAACTTAGAAACTTTATTCGATCAAATCAAAATAAAGCTCTCACTCGACCTATTTATTCATCCTTGGAAAAAATGATGATGAAAGATAGTAAAAGAAAGGGTATTATTTCAGAGTTTTATAACTCATTGACACTATCTTCAAGTGAAAATTCACTGAAAAGATTAAACTACTGGAAAGAAGATCTGCAAATTGAAATTTCAGAGGAACAATGGGAATTGGCTTGTACAGAAGCTCAAACCAAATCAATAAATGCACGCCTTAAATTGATACATTTCAAATGGTTAATGCGGATGTATGTTACACCGGAGGAGTTAAATAGATATAACAAAAATATACCAGATACATGCACAAAATGCATGGAAAGTAAAGGAACCCTATTTCATTGTTTATGGGAATGTAGATTAATAAGAATGTTTTGGGAAGAGGTGAGGGTAACAATTGAAAAAATAATCTCAAAACAAATCATATTGAATCCTAAACTGTTTTTGTTGGGTCTGTACCCAGAAAAGCATAATTTTAATAAAAGTGAAAGAACATTCATAGACCTCAGTTTGCTTAATGCCAAAAAATGTATTGCACTATTATGGAAAAAGACTCATAGACCAGATGTGACTCAGTGGTTAAGACAGATGTTAACAAACCTTCCATTAGAAAGAATAACATATATACTAAAATCAAAGGAAATTGTGTTTGAGAATATATGGAGACCTTTTATTGATTATGTAAAAAATTTAAACATAACTCTTGAAGAAGAAGGTGAATGATGTGTGTGGACCTTGTAAATTCCAAACTGGTGAACATAATATGTATACTTATGTATTGGATTGTCTAGACTAAACAGAGGAGCATTGTTGAAGATTTGATTTTGTTGGTGGTTGTTGGTGTTTTTAGTGCATTTTTTTTTTGTAGTACTTTAGTGTTAGTGTTTGATTGTTTGTATCATGTTTGTTAAAAAAAAAAAAAGAAAAGGTTCAATAAAGATATTGTGGAAAAAAAAAAAAAATAATTTAAAAAGAATAAATATCTAACCACATTCACACAGACATCAACACAGAACATCATGCACACAGTCATTGCAAAGAGCATTCAACAACATACAATCATGTCCATTTTGCACATTACTTCCTCATTTTGTTCAGAATAGTTATTGCTGTTGGGTAGAAACTGTGTTTCAGTCTGTTTGTCCTTGTGTTCATTAGTCTATATCGTTTCCCAGATGGCAGTAGTTCAAACAGTGAGTGTCCAGGATGTGAAGTGTCCTTTAAGATATTTTGGGCTTTCTTCTGACAACGGGAGTGGTGTAGGTCTTCCAACGTGAGGAGAGGGCAGCCAATGATCTTCTGGGCGGTGTCGATGACCCTCTGGAGTGCTTTCCTCTGAGCTACTGTTCAACTACTGTACCAGATGCATATACAGTATATTAACATGCTCTCAATAGAAACTCGATAAAAGGGCACCAGCAGTCTCTGTGTGATGTTCTCCTTCCTGAGAATCCTCAGGACGTACAGTCTCTGCTGGGCCTTTTTCGCCAGCTCAGAGGTGTTCACACTCCAGGACAGGTTCTCCTCTATGTGGACTCCCAAGAAACAGAAGTCAGCTACCCTCTCTACACAGTCCCCGCTGATGAGGGGGGGGGGGGGGGAATCTCTGCCTTCTTCCTCCTGTAGTCTATTATCAACTCTTTGGTCTTGGAGGTGTTCAGGAGAAGGTTATTATCTTTGCACCATGACGACAGCCGCACCACCTCATCTCTGTAGGCAGACTCGCCCCCCCGAGATAAGACCCACCACTGTAGTGTCGTCTGCAAACTTCACGATGGTGTTATTGTGATGGGCGGGGGTGCAGTCGTGTGTATACAGACAGTAGAGCAGGGGACTCAGCACACAGCCCTGGGGGGAGCCGGTACTGAGGCTTAGGGTCGTGGATGTGTGATGGCCCACCCTGACTCTCTGTCTGCGACCAGAGAGGAAGCTGCTGATCCACATACATATAGCCTGAGAAAGCCCCAGATCCCCCAGCTTGACCACCAGCTTGTGTGGAAGAATGGTATTAAATGCAGAGCTGTAATCCACGAAAAGCATCCGCACATAGCTACCCTGCCGCTCCAGGTGGGCTAGAACGGCATGGAGTGCTGTGGCCACCGCGTCTTCTGTGGATCAGTTCGCTCTGTAAGCAAACTGGTGGGGGTCAAGACTGTGGGGTAGGGCTGCTATGATATGACTACGGACCAGCTTTTCAAAGCACTTCATCACCACTGGGGTGAGTGCGACTGGTCTGTAGTCGTTGAGGCTGGAGATGTGAGGTTTCTTGGGTAAGGGGACTATGGTGGAGGACTTCAGGCAGGATGGGACAGTGGACTGTGCCAGGGATTGGTTGAAAATCTTAGTGAAGACTCCAGCCAGCTGATCTGCACAGTCCCTCAGCACACGTTCCGGGACACCGTCCGGACCCGTTGCTTTTCTTGGAAGAGTTAGCTATCTGCATAACTACATCTGGGGAAGCAGTGAGGGCAGATTAAATACAATGCTTGCATATGGGACATAGAAAAATTACAAATAGTGCCAGGTTTTGGTTTATTGATTTTATGGTGGACACTGAATCTATATCATTTTCCAGCGATTTTATGAGATTCACAATAGGGAATGGGCGTGTGACGTCACCCAATGGAAAAACCACAAAGAATTGTGGGAAAAGCTGTCACGAAGTGAACAATGAATGCGGTTAAGCTCAAGTTTTTGAGAGGGTTGCTTCACTGTGTTATTATTCATTCGAATACAACATAACATTAGAATGGGGAAGTCTTGCTGCATTATCAAATTCAACAGCCGCTCTCATGATCGGTGTGGGAAAAAGATTCATAATGGTGTACACTTTTTCAACTTCCCAACTTGGAAGAAAAGTGGAGAGAATCAGGTCTCCGTGCTAACAAAGAGGCGTCAGATGGAATGGATAGCAGCGGTCAGAATCAGACATCAGTTTCGACAACATTCCAGCACACATGGTCGTGTGTTCAAGGCATTTTCACGAAGGTAAGTTGTGATTTGAAGAAAAGCTCCCATTTATTTATTACACAGGGTTACAAAAATATATTTTTATAAGTTGTCGGTGTTTTTTCAACTGATTTAAGACCATTTTGCACCACTGAATCAAAAAATGACATCCGTTTCTCTCCATCAGGTCAGGTTTTTATGTTGTTTTAAAAAAATCTGATCTTCTGAAGAAATCAATTACATTTTTGTGACATTATCGGTTGATTTTTGTTAATATTTCTCATCTGAAATAGATTTTTAAGAGAAAAAATCATTTTCTAACATAATTTATTGATTAAATGTTACAAACTTCGATTACTGTAAATTGAATAGTAGACACTGATAAAGGTAAGTACATGTAAATTGAATGTTATGTCATCATTGTTCAAAATTCAGAGCTTCAACTTCCATTTATTCGAACCTCTAGAATGCTCAGCGGCAGGGATGTCTCTTCAGAGTCCAACAGTAATCAGCCATCATGACAATTTATGGCATGTCATAAAACTGGCGCATGCAAACTCTTCAGAGTTCAAGAAATTTCAAAAAATAAAAAAGAATTTTGTATCATATAAAGCGAAAATACCCGCACATGTAAACAAAAATGTAAAAAAAAAAACAACATGTGGCCATAGTTCAAAAAAGTTGACCTGATTGAGCAAAACCAATCTGATTTTTGGATTCAGCACATCAAAATTGTCCTAAATCAGCTAAAAAAAAAACTTTGCCAATAAATTTGGTGTTGACCAGTGTTATTTATCAGTAACGTTTTGGGCCACCGGCCCTTACTCAGACCTCTATCCAGAAGTCTGATTTGACTCTGATCTACAGCTGAGGATTATAATATATATATCTGTAGCCTATTGTTTCACTTAGATGACTGTCTGACTAAATGTTGTCCATTTTATCATTTTAAAGCATACTTGTCAAACGTGAGAATTTATTACTTACTATTTAGAAGTGCAGAAAGGTATCCCCTCTCCAGAGCATCTGTCTTGTGCACCGTGCACTTTGGCTGCAGCTCAGCCACGGCGCTCTGTCATCTCTCGATAATGTGTAAAAACGCATAGGGCAAAATCAAATAATTTGCCCACATTGTCTCTGCTATACTGAATTTCTCTTGCTAATCTGAGCACTTTTTTTTTTTTTTTTTAAATGGGAGCTTTATGGTGTTGCCGATTTTCTTTGATTTTTCTGAAGCTGTGATTATTTGTTGCCTTCATTGCACACGGATTTAGTATCAGATGGGGACTGAAGTCCATAGAATGTTTGGTATCATTAGATCCAGTAGCTTCTCCTCTTTTACGCGACTATAAAAACATCCAGGTCAAAGCAGTATTGTACAGTACTTGTCCCACATCCCGTTTAAATCCCTAAACAGGTTAGAAATCATTTTTAAACAACACTTTTACTCTTGTTTTGTAAACATTGTGGTCTAAACTTTGACCAACAATTGGAAAAAAAAAATCACTGTCCTAATTTAATATGTTTTAATAGTATGTTGTGGGTGACCCCCACAGCCTACGGGACAAGCAGAGCGCTCAGCTGGAGCAATTAGCAGAACAGTGAGATGTATGGACTGATATCAATAGGTAGAGAGGAAGTCCGGTGCCAGTAATCCTGCTATTGATGTGTGTGACTCTAATGCAAATGTCCATGCCTTCCTGCTGTTTACTGTGATGCTAATATGCCATGCATGCATTGTCTAGCTGGGTATATAAGTCAACTGCATATCGCTTGCTCTCTCTCTCACTCACTTTTTGATCACACGCATTGCCTGTTTGCTGACTAGAGACACAGGGCTCGCTCCAGCACGCTCCCACAGCGCTGGGGTGAACCCTCGTGATGGAGGATGAATAAAACACCCTTTTAAACTTCAGTTCGCCGTGTCTGCCTGCACTTATTCCGTGCCTCCACACTGGTGACCCTTATTTTATCTGCCACACAGGTGACCCCGAAGCAAAGAACACGCTGACGATGAATGAATGCAGCCCCCGACGGTGACTCCAACGACAAACAAACGCAGCTGCCTGACACAAATGGACTGCCCTCCCTTCTGCCACCGGGAGACCTCGACGCAGAACCAACACCAGGCGAACACTCCGGAGATCATCCACGACTGGGAAAGCTGCAGAAAGCGTCATGGTGCGACCCTTGCCTGAGATTAGATTAGAACACTATGTTGGACTTAATAGAACTTCGTTGCAGTGGTTTAGATCTTATTTATCTGATAGGTTCCAGTTTGTTCATGTAAATAATGAGTTTTCTTTCAACTCAAAGCTTAGTCATGGAGTTCCACAGGGATCTGTGCTAGGCCCTACTCTTTTTAGTTTATATATGCTTCCGTTAGGCAACATTATTAGAAAGCACTGTATACATTTTCATTGTTATGCTGATGACACACAATTATACCTGTCAATGAAGCCAGATGATAGTAATCAATTAGCCAAGTTAGAAGCCTGTCTTAAGGAAATCAAAAGCTTGGATGACTTGTAATTTCCTGCTATTAAATTCAGATAAGACTGAAGTCATTCTTGTTGGTCCAAAAAACCTTAGAAATTCCTTTCCAAATCAAACTTTCAGTTTGGATGCGGTTACTCTTTCTCTTAATAGCTCTGTGAGGAACCTTGGAGTTATTTTTGATCAGGATTTGTCCTTCAATTCACATATTAAATTTGTTTCTAAGACTGCCTTCTATCATTTGCGTAATATTGCCAAGATTAGAAGCATCTTGTCTCAAGAGTGATGCTGAGAAACTGATCCACGCTTTTGTTAGCTCGAGATTAGATTATTGTAATTCTTTATTATCAGGTTGTCCTAAAAAACCTTTAAAAAGTCTTCAGCTGATCCAAAATGCTGCAGCAAGAGTTTTAACAGGTACTAGAAAGAGAGATCATATCTCTCCGGTTCTGGCCTCCCTTCATTGGCTTCCCATAGAGTTTAGAATTAAGTTTAAAATCCTTCTTCTTACTTACAAAGCTCTAAACAATCAGGCTCCTTTTTATTTAAAAGATCTGATACTACCGTATTATCCTAACAGAGCACTACGCTCCCAAAATGCAGGATTACTTGTAATACCTAGAATCTCCAAAAGTACAATGGGAGGCACAGCCTTCAGTTATCAAGCTCCTCTCTTGTGGAATCAGCTGCCAATCTGGATTCGGGAGTCAGACTCGATCTCTGTTTTTAAGAATAGAGCTAAAACCTACCTTTTTGATATAGCCTACAATTAGGGAGGGATCATGTGTATCTGAACCCTCCCTTAGTTATGCTGCTAATAGGTTTAGTCAGCCAGGGGACCTCCAGTAATGCACTGGGCCTCACTCCTTTTCTCACTCTCAATGAAATATTTTTTTTGCTGGTCATTAACATTTGTTTGTTCTCTCCCATAGATTGAGTCCCCATCGTGCTGTTTGCTCTCTACATGTCTGTTCTTTTCTTCTTCTCTATCCCCTCACCCCCCAGCCAGTCGCAGCAGATGACTGCCCCTCCCTGAGCCTGGTTCTGCTGGAGGTTTCTTCCTGTTAAAAGGGAGTTTTTCCTCTCCACCGTCGCCAAGTGCTTGCTCACAGGGGATCGCCTGATTGCTGGGGTCTTTCTGCAACTGTGGGGGCTCCCCCTACAGTTGATAGTGCTATGAGATGACTGTTGTTGTGAAATGGCACTATATAAATAAAGTTGAATTGAATTGGATTAGATCTGGACATCCACGCTGGGACCGGCCGAGGGACAAAGAACGTCTACTCCCTCTCACCGCTCCTCCGCATCCACACGAGCACGCACGCACCTTGTCCTCTCTCCACGACGGCGACCTCCAGGGCCGGACGGAGAACACAGCGCATGGACCAGAACGCACCATGACCCAGTACGAGCGAACGACAGCAACAGCCCGAACAGGGAAGACCATCGGCGCCGATGACGCTGATTTCCATCAAGCTCCCTGACCCTGACTCGCCTCGCGACAGCGGACCTGCCATGCACCAAACCCCCGCACGCACACCGAGGGGTTACGAGGACAGCACGCCACGCACCAGGGACCATCCAGCTCCACAGATTGCCATCGTCCTCCGCCGCTGCACATGCCCGAGAAACACGGCCGACCGCCATCCTCGGAACCTTCAGGGCTGCTCACACACCTGAAGCAGACACACAGCACCCAGGATGTATGGGTCTCAGCCACGGCGCACAATGGGAATCCAGCCGTCAGCTGTCCCCGAGAGCTTTAGGGCTACGCCCGCACCTAAAGTCAAAACACTAAGTCCCTCACACAGCTCCAGCTTTTGTTTTTTTTTCTTCATGGCTGCTACGCATCCTCGCAGGGCTGAAGCCGCGAGAGGAGTCAGAGACAAATGTTTCTTCTCACAGCCGCTGTGGACCTCCGCCACGTTTAACGGGACAGCCCCTCAACATCGTGGATCCACATGCAATTTTTGCGCGGCCCAGACAACTTCGCCGTCCCAGGCCGGCACTTGCTACCCCCACCCCCTCCCTCCCCCTCCTCCGGCACAGAGCTTTTCCCGCAGCTCGCTTCCAAAGCCGGACGATCGACGCCTCAGCCCCCTGCTGAGCCCTCTGGGGGGGAGTGGTGTGGGTGACCCCCACAGCCTACGGGACAAGCAGAGCGCTCAGCTGGAGCAATTAGCAGAACAGTGAGATTTATGGACTGATATCAATAGGTCGAGAGGAAGTCCGGTGCCAGTAATCCTGCTATTGATATGTGTGACTTTAATGCAAATGTCCATGCCTTCCTGCTGTTTACTGTGATGCTAATATGCCATGCATGCATAGCTGGGTATATAAGTCAACTGTATATCGCTTGCTCTCTCCCTCACTCACTTTTTGATCACACACATTGCCCGTTTGCTGACTAGAGACACAGGGCTCGCTCCAGCGCGCTCCCACAGCGCTGGGGTGAACCCTCGTGATGGCGGATGAATAAAACACCCTTTTAAACTTCAGTTAGCCGTGTCTGCCTGCACTTATTCCATGCCTCCACACTGGTGACCCTTATTTGATCCTCCACAATGTATGGTTAATTATTCCCGTTATTATTTTGGTGCGCCAGCGGGAGCTTCAGGCTTAATTAAATCACACTTAATTCAGCTTAATTAACTCACTTATCAAGCCTCATATGACAGATTTGAATATAAATCCAACATATCACCGCTGGGACTTAGAAATATCTGTAGTTGCAGAAACACATGCTAGTGCAGAAAACTGTAGAAACAATGATTGCTTACCTTTGTGCAAACGACGGTAAGCAAACACATCTCACAGCATAATGCGAGGCAGTTGGTTGAGATCCATGGTCCATTTTTTTGTGCTCATACGGATCAATCCCATTTATTTCCTTTATTTTTTAGAGGTAGCGCTCCTTTGCATCCTTATTCAGCTTCTCTGAATAAGGAATTTTAATTTTCTGTTTGCTCCGCTCCATTGCACGCATGTCTATTCCCATTAGCAGTTAGGTAAACAAAGAAGCGTGACAACAGCAATGGCGATGACAGCCCAGAATGCAGCGCAGCATGACGTCAACGCCCATTCTCTGTTGGGCAGAGCTAAAAATAACAAAATGTGTGTAGACATGTATTTTGAGCCTGTAAAATAAAAATGAAAAATTTCATAAAAATCTACACTACCATTCAAAAGTTTGGGGTGACTTAGAAATTTCCTTATTTTTGAAAGAAAAGCACTGTTTTTCAATGAAGATAACTTTAAACTAATCAGAAATACACTCTATACATTGCTAATGTGGTAAATGACTATTCTAGCTGCAAATGTCTGGTTTTTGGTGCAATATCTACATAGGTGTATAGAGGCCCATTTCCAGCAACTATCACTCCAGTGTTCTAATGGTACAATGTGTTTGCTCATTGCGTCAGAAGGCTAATGGATGATTAGAAAACCCTTGCGCAATCATATTAGGTCTGCAATGCTGTAATTGCTGCAAATGGAGGATTCTTTGACGAAATCAAAGTTTGAAGGAAAAAATTATTTCAAATACAAATCATTATTTCTAACCTTGTCAATGTCTTGACTATATTTTCTATTCATTTTACAACTCATGGTGGTAAATAAGTGTGACTTTTCATGGAAAACACAAAATAATTGTCTGGGTGACCCCAAACTTTTGAACGGTAGTGTATGTCATAAAAATCAGCTGTAATGAAGTATGTTTTTAAATACATTATTTATTGTCATAAATTCTGACTGTTTAGATATAGTCATGAAATTTTCAGGAGTTGCCAGTTACAAAATCTCCAATATATTAATTCAAGATGCAACAAATAATTGTATGAAGTGTCTTTGCTAAAGGGAATTACATTTATACTGGGTAATTATCCCATATTACAATCCCATACTACAATGCTCTGCACTGTGTTTATATATTTATATATCTATCCCATCTAGCTACAATGCTCCGTACTGTGTGTCTATATATATATATATACATACATATGTATACTTGCTGCTCTTGTTTTTTTCTCTTGCCTTCTGATTGTTGCTCTGAGTGTTGCTATCCCTGTGCTGTTGCAATCCTGGAATTTCCCCATTGTGGGACTAATAAAGGCTTATCTTATCTTATATTATCGTGAAACAGGCCATATGTTGAGCATTAGGGCAACTGCCTAGGAGGCGTAGTGATGGCAGACCTTGCCCTGCTGTGGTAGACCCTCATCATGACTTTCATGACTGCAATTCTTCACAGACCTGATGTGCGCGCACACACACACACACACACACACACACACACACACACACACACACACACACACACACACACACACACACAGAGTCTTCATCAGAACACAGTCGTTTTACAAATGAGCTTGATCCCCAAGAGGAAAATTATGTCAAGCATACCAAAGTGAAGCCCAAAATTTCAACATAAGGATGACTATGGAGCACATACTTCTAGACCACACTGTTCTAGGTGTTCTACCTGAAGTTCTCACACTCTTTTTCAAAAAGGTGTAATCTGTGGAAGCCCTGTAAAAATCTGATTTTTCTCTTAGTCTGTTTTTTTACAAGACAAAAACTGTATTGCTGAAAGAATTTTTTTAAATCAACAATTTCATGAATAACTGCATTAGTAGTTATTACAGTTATTACACACACACAAAATATATATTCAGTGTTGTTCTCCATGTCATAGAAATTACAGTAAAACTTGTCAACATAATCCTTGAGCCACTCCAATTTTCTTTGGATTTTGCTTCCAATTAAGCCTGACTTGCCTTAATTTTCAAAATGATCTCGAGCAACAGTTTCCAGACTTTCCTATCATCTTTCAAAGTTTGTCTTTAGACATTACCTATTTTAGCACATTAGCCCTTACGGTGCTAGCTACACTGAAAGGAAAAGTGGGGAGAATATGTCCCTACCTGAGGCCTAAAACCAAAAATATGACTCATCTACTGTAGGGTGTGTGTTCTCCTTTTATCCCGACAATGAGACTGGAAAAACCACACAATCATTCCCTCACCAATACACAACACCTCTTATTTGTTTAAACCTCTTCTATGGGAGGAGTAGTTTTCAGAAATTTCTGTTCAACAATTTACATATTTTAGCCTTACAAAGATAAAATGGCTGAAACAAAAGAATAAACTTGCCTGCCAACATCAGTGATAGTTAAAATCTGAAATTCAAGTAAATCTGCACCTTTTCCCTTTATGTAATTTTTAGCTTTTTTTCCCCTTTTTGCCTCAAAAGTGCAACAGTTCTTCTCATAAATGTGGGATATAATCAAGTCTTTAAAATTTGACATTTGTTCTTAAATTTGTGGTTTGATTTTCCTCTACGTTACATAGAGCTAACTATGGGCTGAAGAGCTTCATAGAGCCATAGCTGCAGACCCCTGGTCTTAATGGCATTTTCACACCTGGAAGGCAGTACCAAGGTTAGAACCACATTTCATGTTTTTGTGCGTGGCTTGCCCCGAGGTCAAACATGAGGATGGCTTTTGTCGGGTGTTCTGGTGGGAGGCAGAGGACATGGCCAAGCCAGCAGATACGTCGCTGTGTAATAAGGTGGGATGCTGCAGGCTGATGTGTGCGGGCTCAGAGCGCGTCATTAGAAGTGCGCTGGGGCCACCTGACGTTCTTGATGGTTCTGAGGGCCCAACTATCAAATCCATCCACTCTCAAGGCCAGAGTCTTATTCAGTGGCCATGTCTCTGACCCATAGAGTAGGATGGAGAGGACTGACGCATTGTATATGCGGAGCTTCGTCTTATGGGAGATTGAATGAGGTTTCCATAGTGCCTCCAGGGCTGATGCAGCTAGGCCACGTCTGCAGTTGATCTCTGGTTTGATGTCCCCGTTGTTGGTCACTGTGGAGCCCAGATACACAAAGGAATTGACAAACTCGACAGTATCATTCCCAAGCTGTAATGGGGGTGGGGTCTCTTCAGTGGTGTGCACAATATAAAAAAGAATAAGGAATAGGGCTGGAAAAACAATGCCTCGATGGGATCGATGGGATCACCACCTTATCGTGGTGGGGCACTTTGAGCGTCTCCATGACCCCTAGAGCTATGTCGGCCGGAGTCTCGTACTCCTGGCAGGGTCACCCAAGCCGAACAGGTCGAAGGGTAGAGGCCAGACTAAGAGTGATCCCGAAGATGAAGACCTCAACGGTAGAGCAGGCAGAAGCTGGTAGTAACGATAAACACCACAATGGCTGTAATAGCGGACAAAGGCTAAGGGAGCACACCCTGACAAAAAGCAAGCTGGTGGTGGCACGCTTTGAGGCGGTTTCCCAAAAATCTGGATTCCGGCAGCCTTCTGCAGTTGTGAGAAGATGCCTGTCGTCTAGGGTCTCCCTTGCCACTGGAACCATCTTCTCTACAATCAAGGTAGTGGCATCGGGAAAAGCGCACCCCCCATGCCACTCTAAAAACCATCACTGCGCAGGTATCTTCTTTACCTGAGTTTCCGACCTCTAAAGTCTGGCGGCGATGGAGCATCCAGTAACGGGGGCAGGTTTGAATGAGCTGGAAGCTTCTAGCTGGAACTCTGCACGTCAGTGGCACAGGACAACGGTCGTTAGCAGTTGGGATTGAGTGGCAGCTGCTTCCAGCAGACTCCTGTGCGTCTGAGCAGCCCTATTTAGGGACCGCACTGCTCACCCCAACTGGGGAAAGGCCTAGAAAAGGTGGCCTAAACATTGCCCACTCAGCACAGCACCCGGATAGGAAACCGCACCTGTCGGGACATTCCACTATGCGGTCGAAAAATAAAAACAATACCATTTAGAATTGCAGCATGGAACATAAGGACACTCCTGGATGCCAGTCCGGACAGACCACAGCGCAGAACAGCACTCGTTGCCAGCGAGCTAAAGCGTTACAATGTGGATGTGGCAGCACTCAGTGAGACACGACTCCTCGAGGAAGGCTCACTCAATGAAGTAGGAGAGGGTTATACATTCTTTTGGAAAGGATACCCCATTGGCGGTCAACTCCTTCATGGAGTTGGTTTTGCAATCAAGAACAGCCTCCTGCACAAGCTCACAGAATCACCAGTGGGTGTCAGTGAAAGGCTCATGACTCTTCGTATCCCCCTTGCAAAATGCAGGTATGTCACTTTGGTAAGTGCCTATGCACCAACTCTGTCATCGAACGCTGAAGAGAAGGACCGCTTCTACCAGGCACTCGATGACATCCTCAGTCACATCCCGAAGGGTGACAAAATCATGCTGCTTGGTGATTTCAACGCAAGAGTCGGAAAGAACTTGCAAAACTGAAATGGTGTGATCGGTGCCCATGGCATTGGAAAAGTCAACCCCAATGGCATGAGACTTCTTAGTCTCTGTGCAGAACATGATCTTACCATCACTAACACAATCTTCCAACAAAAGAACAAATATAAGGCATCCTGGATGCATCCCAGGTCCAAACATTGGCACCTGATCGACTATGTGATCGTGAGGAGGACTGACCTCAAGGATGTGCTCATCACAAGAGCTATGCGAGGGGCAGACTGCTGGACCGACCACCGCATGATTCTGTCAAAGGTCAGAATGCATGTTAGGCCCCTAGCTCGCCACGGTGGCCCAAAGAGGAAAACACTCCACTGTGCCAGACTCTCCAGCAGCGACATCTGTGACAACTTCCGTCGCTCCCTAGCTGAGAGGCTGGCAGATATTGAACAACTGATCATCTCAGAGTCTGGGATGGATGAGAAGTGGACCACTCTATCTACCATTCTCTTTGACACTGCAGCCCAAGCCATCGGTTTCAAAACCAAGAAACATCAGGACTGGTTTGACCAGAATGCTGGAGAGATCTCCACCCTCCTGGACAGAATGCACAGGGCACACAGAGCCACCTTGAACAACCCACAATCCCAATTCCATAAGAAGCAATGGCAAGCCCTTCGTTCTGAGGTCCAAACAACTCTCAGGAAACTGCAAGATGAGTGGTGGATCTCAAAGGCCAACGAAATCCAGACTCATGCTGATAGAAACGATATGCACAGTTTCTATGATGCAGTCAAAACCATCTACGGCCCCAGAAACTGCTCCCTGGCACCTGTGAGATCTGTTGATGGCTCTTCTTTAATCAAGGATCAGGCCATGATAGTGGAGCGGTGGGCTGAGCATTTTAACACTATGCTTAACCAGCCCACCTCAGTGGACCCAACTGTCATTGCAGAGCTCCCTGAACATCCTACCATGCCAGATCTCGACCTCCCCCCAACCTTCAAAGAAATCCTGCAAGCAGTAAAAACCCTGAAAAACAATAAATCCCCTGGACCTGATGGCATCCCAGCTGAACTTCTCAAGGAAGGAGGCTACCTCTGTACTCGGACATTGTATCTCTATATCTCAGAGGTGTGGAGACGAGAGTGTGTCCCACAACAGTGGAAAGACAGCAACATTGTGACCATCTACAAAAACAAAGGAGACAAAGCCATCTGCTCCAATAGTAGGGGTATCTCTCTGTTGGCTACTGCTGGAAAGGTCCTTGCCAAGGTCATGCTCCGCAGACTCATCTCTGCAATATCAGAGCGGGTCACCCCAGAGTCACAGTGTGGTTTTCGGAAGGACAGGGGAACAGTTGACATGATCTTTGTGACGCGTCAGCTCCAAGAGAAATGTCGGGACCAGCATAAGGACCTGTTCATTGCCTTTGTCGACCTGTCAAAGGCATTTGACACAGTGAACAGGGAACTACTGTGGCAAGTCCTAAAGAGATTTGGGTGTCCACCCAAGTTTCTCACAATCCTTGCGCAGTTCCATTCTGGGATGATGGCCCGAGTGGTAGTGGGAAGGCACAGCTCAGAACCTTTTGGAGTGCAAACGGGAGTGAGGCAAGGCTGTGTGCTGGCCCCAGTTCTCTTCAACATCTTCCTTGTCTGTGTAACAACTCTGCTACGTAGGAGGGTGGAGAAACAAGCTGGAGTTACCATTGACTTCAGGCTTGATGGTAACCTGTTTAACATCAGGAGGCTACAGGCAACTTCCAAACTGACATCAGAGACCATCATTGAGCTACAGTACGCCGATGACTGTGCCCTGGTTGCTCATACACCAGACGCTCTACAAAACATCCTCTCGGCAGCTGTAACTGCATACACCAGAATGGGACTGACAATCAACACCCAGAAGACAGAGGTACTCTGTCAGTCCAGTACCGACCCCCCACAAAACCCAATAACCCTCACAGCAGCAGGGCAACAGCTGCTCACAGTGCCCACATTCAAATATCTGGGGAGCATAATGTCTGACACCTGCTCAATGGATGACGAGATCCAGAACCGCCTCAAGCAAGCATCAGCATCTTTTGGTCGTCTAAGGAGAAGGGTTCTTCAGAACAGCAATCTCAAACTCCACACCAAAGTGCTGGTCTACAGAGCTGTATGTAGCACCACCTTACTATATGGATGTGAGGCATGGACTATTTACAGCCGCCATCTGAGAAGCTTGGAGACCTTCCATATAAGATGTCTCCAGAAGATCCTTGGCATCACTTGGAAGGACAGAGTGCCGCACACAGAAGTGCTGGGGAGAGCTGGCAGCTGTAGCGTGGAGTCCATCATGGCCCAGCATCAACTCAGGTGGTTGGGGCATGTCATCCGGATGCCCAGCCACAGACTCCCACGCAGAATCCTGTATGGTCAGTTACACCATGGCCAACGCAGCGCTGGTGGGCAGAAGAAGCGCTTCAAAGATCAAATGAAGTCCATCCTGAAGAGATGTCAGATCAACCCCTCTTCACTGGAGGAACTCGCTTCCTGCCGAGACATCTGGCGCTTCCACTCCTCACAGGGAGTGGATTATATGGAGGAACAGCGCACACAACACCGGACAGCAAAGCGTGCAAAGAGGCATGCTCGCCAAGTCCCCCCTGCTCCCCCCAGCACCTCCTTCACATGCCCGGTCTGTAACCGAATCTGCAGATCCAGGATCGGACTATTCAAACACCAGCAGACTCACAAATAAAGAAGATGGTCATCATCGAATCGATGGACTACCAGAGAGAGAGATATGCGGAGCTTCGTCTTACGGGAGATTGAATGAGGTTTCCATAGTGCCTCCAGGGCTGATGCAGCTAGGCCACGTCTGCAGTTGATCTCTGGTTTGATGTCCCCGTTGTTGGTCACTGTGGAGCCCAGATACACAAAGGAATTGACAAACTCGACAGTATCATTCCCAAGCTGTAATGGGGGTGGGGTCTCTTCAGTGGTGTGCACAATATAAAAAAGAATAAGGAATAGGGCTGGAAAAACAACAACAGCAGTGTATGTACAGCAATGCTACCCGTAGCGCAAATGGCAGCAAAAGATAGACCCAGGCATCCCATAGTGTAAATAAAGATAAACGATGGAACCCAGCAATCCTATATACAGAAAAAGTAGAGCAGTAATACTCACAGTTGCAAGTTCAGTGCGGTAGTGTAGGTGCAGACAGTGACAGATAGGACTGCACATGATCAGTATTGCCGTATCAGTATTACAAGTATTATAACAGTAGTACAAGAAAATAATATAAATTGTTACATTTTAACTGCACACAGATGTCGGGTATTTTATGCTCAATCCCTTTACCTGCATTACTCTTGTTGCACGGACCTGTCCTGGGGCTTTTTGGCTTTCGTTGCACTGAATGGATGTTTTGGGGGGTTTTTTTCCCCTCTTCGGATGGTTAAATAAAATCAAAACTTAGCAACCAAAACTGATCTAAAATACAACTACAGCCACTTCGAGGGGCACATTGTCCGACGTTAATATCGCTCTAGCGATGGTGTTGATGTACGGAAAAAGCGCAGGCAGATTATCCACATTGCTGCACCTTTTTTTTTTTTTTTTAACAAGACAGCAGTCTGAAACAGAAACTCAAACTTAAATATTTCCACTCAACTGGCTGTAGATGGTTTGACTTCTCCGCGACAGCTTCCCGTGCCATGTTTGTTTTGCAGTTTCTTAAAACTTCCATCGGCAGTATAACGTCATTATGCAGCAAACCCCAAATATTGCAATATTAATTTTTACAGCGGTGTCAAAATTTATACCGGTATTATCGTGAACGATACGATATGGCACACCCCTAGATGTTGGTGCAGTGAGGACAGACCTGTGTCTAAGCCATTTTCTGCTGCTCTGGGAAGGCTTCACCACCTTAACAGGTGAACTCAGTGGCTGAGATCTAGAATGTTACCCAGGTCATCATAAAAAAAGGAAGTTTGTCCTCATCAGCAGCAGAGGTGGGAAAATAATCATTTTTCTGATGCATCATGATGTGGACAAGGACGATTCTGAATCAATGCACAAATGTCAGGAGTTCAACTCTTAAATTACTGTAAATCAAATTAATGCAATTCATTTTGACAGAAAGGAAAATGTGGTACTCGGAAACATGGAACTGTAGCGTCTGGACAATTTATAGCATAACACAAAAATAGAGATGCAAGATGGTGGAGTGGGATATTCGTCCAGCACCCTCTTCATTCAAAGCAAGCGCTAGGGCTGTCATGATAACCGCAATGATGTAATACCACGCTATGGACACGCCTACTGCGGAGGAAAACAAGCGACCGCAACAACCGTGGTGTTCACTTTTTTTGTGTGTGTGGCTATATTCCATTGTTCATTTATATGCCCCTACTGATTATTAAGTAAGTTGGTCAGGTTCAGGTTACTTTATTTGTACCCGTAAGTAGATTTGTTTTGCAGTCAGGAGACATCCATATTTACCAACCACAATTACATTCAACATGAAGCTGACTATAAACACGATAGAAGTACTCAAGGCTCCACCAATCAGGACACAGGACAAAGAGATAAGAGAAAAAACAAGGAGATAAGAGAGAAGAGTCATATTAAAAAGTTAAAGACTAGTCAAAGGGGTTAAAAACTCAAAAGTCTAAAACCCAATAAAAGATTTAGAACTCAAATAAAAAAAACTACAAAAATAAGTAAATATAGAATAAAATAAATAAATAGGTAACTAAATTATGTGCAATATATTGTTACATCTTGTTCAACTCTTTGACAGCAGCAGGAACAAAGCTGTTTTTGTAGTGCTGGGTTTTACTTTTTGGGACAGCAAACCTCCGTCTGGAGGGAAGAAGCTGAAAGTGGCAGTGCAAAGGGTGGGAGTCATTTAAAATGGAGGTAGCAATCCTCTGTACCTGTCTGGTGTACGAGGATGTCAGGCTCAGCTGTGACTCACCAAGCAAACGACTGGACCATCTAACAACCTGATCCAAGGATTTCCTCTGTTTCAGTTTTATCTGACCAAACCATGACACTAAAGAAAAGGATAAAACAGATTCAATAAAAGCCCGATAAAACATTGTCATTATGGTTCGGTCAATTTGGAAGCTTGCAAGTTTCCTTAAACAATGTAAATGTTGCTGACCCTTTTTGCACACCCTTTCACAGTTCTCTTCAAAGTTTAAATTACTATCAATAATCGTCCCAAGATATTTTTAGGATTGTACACATTCAGTGGTCTGGCCTTTTAGTACAGTGACTCTGTGCCTGGGAGTTTTCCTCCTAAAGTCAATAATCATATCTTTAGTTTTTGTTGTATTCAGCTGCAGGGAGGAATCCTCACACCAGTGAACAAAATCATCAACTACTGGGCCGTGGCCACTCTCACCATCCTGGAGGAGACTGACAACAACTGAATCATCAGCATACTTTATAATGTGTCTGTTGTCATGTCTGCTCTGACACATGTTTGTGTACAGGATGAAGAGTAGTGGTGACAACACACACCCCTGAGGAGAGCCAGTAGAAGAACACTTTTGGTCAGACAATGTACCATTGACCCTTACTCTCTGTGTCCTGTTGGTTATAAAATCCACAATCTAACCCACCAGATTATTACTCAAATCAAATTGTTGCAGGAGCCTTTCAACTAAAATATGACGTTGGATTGTATTAAAGGTGAACTGAACTCAACGGCATTGAACGGCACTGGGTGATAGTACATACAATTATAAAGCTAATTTATCATTGGCACCCCCTCCACAAATCCCGGAATCTTGGAGAAAATCGCGATTTAGAATTTCCCGCCCTGAAAAATCAGACAAATCCGCCGAAGCGCAGCCGGAGTTCCACGTGACGTCACGAGTGTGACCCAGTCCTCATGTTTACCATTGCGAGCACGTTGACACTGGTTGTTTTTGGTGCATTTTGTCGTGATAGTCGACTACAAAACACTTCCAACACCTGGGAAGATCTGTTCAGTGGCCAAGGAAAGCTGTCATGGCGACGAAAGGAAAGAAAAGAAAGGGGGAGGAAAAGCGACCGGGAAGCGATGCATTTGTAGATATACAGTGATCCATCACTTATCGCGTTTAATGGGGACCAGAACCGACCGCGAAAAGTGAAAAACCGCGAAGTAGCGTCACATCCCCCCCCCCCCAAGGGCGTCACAAGCACTATTTTGCACAAAAGGCACAAGAGAACAGCGAAAAGTGCCACTAAGCAACACGAGCGATAAAGAAGGCGCTCTGCAGGGAGAGAAGCTGGGTAAAACGTCTCGGCCAATCAGCTTGCGAGGTGAAACGTCTCGGCCAATCAGCTTGCGAGATTCCCGAGCGGTGAAGAGGTGGGCGGAGAGGAGTGGAGCGGTGGTCAGAGAGGTAGATTTTGAGCTGTGTGGGCTCTCCGTGTTGATACCTGATGTTCTAATGAGAAGGCAGGGAGACTACATTAGAACATCAGGTATCAACACGGAGAGCCTGCTCTCCCCGGCTCCCCAGCCCGCTCGGGAATCTCGCAAGCTGATTGGCAGAGATGTTTTACCTCGCAAGCTGATTGGCCGAGACGTTTTATCTCGCAAGCTGATTGGCGGAGACGTTTTACCCAGCTTCGCTCCCTGCCAAGCGCCGCATTAAACACGATAAGTGAGGGATAACTGTAATAAGTTGGAAAAATGCTGATGTTTTTTTTTCCCCTTTCTTTTTTATTGTTAATTTTCCTTATCCTGACACCCCAAACATGCCAAAGTAAAGACTCACCATTCTGTATTCAATAAGCGACTCTCCTCCCCATCACTGCTGCGGTCTGAGTCGGTGCTGGAATCCCCCGAAAATTCTGGCTCTAATCTGTACGGTTCGATGCCTCCCTCGCTCTCTTCCTGTTCACTTGACACTCCTGCATCCTCCTCTGTCTTGTCACCGATCCTGAATGCCTCTTCACTCTGAAAACTCTGGTGTTCTTGACTGCTGGAACTGCTATCATCTGCCATTGTTGTTTTGATAAGGCTCACACTCGTGACGTCACGCAGCGTCGTCTGCACTACTTCCGGTTTGTTTGGCACTGCCAGCCAGAGGCAAAAGTTTATCGGCTTATAGCTTGGCCATCGCACGGCCTAAAAATTTCTTTTATGTGTTGAAAAATACAATAGGTAATAAGGAATTAATCTGCTATTCTACTTTTTTGGCAAAAAGGTGAGTTCAGTTCACCTTTAAAGGCAGAAGAAAAGTCCACAAATAAAAGCCTGGCGTGTGTCCCATTAAAATCCAGATGTTTAAAAAGCATGTTAAACAGAGTGACAGTGGCATCCTCCACTCCTCTGTGAGGCCTATAGGCAAACTGCAAAGGATCCAATGCATGCTCAGTCTGCTTTAGGACCTCAAATCTGACCAGTTTTTCAAAAATTTTCATTAAAATTGAAGTCAAAGCAACTGGTCTAAAATCATTTACCGTTTTAGGACAGCTGGATTTTGGAACGGGGACACCCACAGCATCTTTCCAGATCTTAGGCACATGTTGCGTCTGTAAGGACTTATTAAAAATGAAGTGAAACACAGGACTCAGTTCATGTGCACAGGACTTTACCAAGCACCCACATATATTATCAGGGCCCTGACTTTTGTTCACTTTTACAGCACAGAACGCCCTTTTAACATCCTGCACCTCAATATTAAAGTGCTGATTTTCTTTGAGTTTCTGTTTCAAATCTTGGGTTTCTGTGCTAAAATCAAAGGAATCAAAACGACCATAAAAACAATTAAGAGCATTAGCCAGCTCTGAGTCTGAGTTAAAACCATCTAAAAACACACGATTACTGCGCTCTGTCGTCTGAAGGCCTGCAATAGTTTTCATACTGGCCCAGGCTGAACCAAGCTTCTTCGTTGCCATCTTGCTTTCCAACTCTGATTTACAATTCTGTTTTGCTCTTAAAATTTCAGACTTGAGCTCTTTTGTGGCAACCTGCAGCTCAGAAACAACCCCCTGTTTAAAGGCAAGTGCTTTCCTCTGTAAACAGGATTTAACTGATTTAGTAACCCATGGCTTGTTGTTGGGATCTATTTTGACACGTTTACGTCGAACGATCATGTCCCTGCAGAAAGCCATGTATGAGCATGTCACGTCCACTAAAGAGTCCAAATCTTCTCCGCAGGCCAGTGTGAACACCTCCCAGTCCATACAGTTAAAGCATTCCTGGAGACAGTGCACTGAATCCTCTGTCCACACGTCTATATCTCTGGTCTTCGCCTTGTCTCTTCTGAGAGCAGTTTTATTTGTGGGCAGCAAATGTACACAGTTGTGGTCTGAGGATCCTAAAGGAGGAAGGGGAAGAGATTTAAAGGCCCTCTCTATGGATCCGTAGCACAGGTCCAATGTCTTTTTTTGCCTGGTTGGGCGGGAGACATACTGATAAAAGTTTTTAAGTGTCTTCTTTAGAGACACATGGTTAAAATCCCCAAGGATGAAATTTGGAGCCTCTGGGGAAATCGACTGCATCCGCTGTACCAAATCAAAGACGGTGCTGGAGGCGGAGGCAGCATCTGTCCTCGGGTGAATGTACACAGTCGTTATGAAAAGTTGGGGGAACTCGCGGGGCAGATAAAAGGGGCGTAGTGACACGGACAGAAGCTCCACATCTGGTGTACAGATGCGCTCTCTGACCATGACAGATGTACAGTACTGTTTATTAATATATAAACATACGCCGCCCCCCTGACGTTTCCCCGTTACCTCTTCCGGTGCTTCTGTAGTCTGAATGACTACAGACCCACAGCACTGTAGATAGATTACAAAAAAATAACTTTCACATTCTAATTTCATGAGATGCACTAGTAGACTGTTTTAACAGAAAAATAAATTGTGAGCTACTTCATGTGATGCATGTTAAACACTGTCACAGTACCCCAGCAATCCAGGCTAACCCAGTACGATCTGGGTTTCCTCTGTTGTCTGTTACCTCAGTGGTAACTTTAGTCCGGTCTGCTTTCCCTGTCTTGTGGCAAGTTGATAGCGGGGATAGGTTTTTGCGCTCGTGTAATCTTTTTCTTTTCTCCGGTCAGTTTCTCCGCTATATTAATTTGAAGCAGGTGGACCTTCAAGCTTGCATACTATTAGAACTTGTTGTGATGCTCCGACGTAACCTGGAAGGATGAGGTTTCTCGCTCTGCACAGCGCATGCACTCTGGGGGCCTGGCGTCTTCTTCTGCTTTCTCAGTTGAAATGCGGCAGTAGGTGACCGCGTGCACCCCTGCTTGGATAGTGATGCCACTGCATTTCATAGAATAAGCTTCCATTGAAAAGGACTGCTGAGTTATCAGTTAATTGACAACTAATTTAAGTTAGTCGACTAAATTCTTGTCAACAGTCGAAAGTCAATTAATCATTACCTTCCCTTGTTGGTATCCACTTGAATGCAATCTCATCGTTTTCAAATTGTAACAAGACTAGTAATTAATTCATTGTTTAGTTTGTGATGTCACGCATTTCAGGCCAACATTCTCAGCGAATTTCGGTCATCTGAAACCGTCACTTTCATTGACTTTTTCCTCTCTCCGGATCACAATTTATTTTAAAAAATGGTGTTTTTCAAGGAAATTACATCATTTTCTGCAAAAACATACCAAATTCGGCCTAATTAAAAATCAATAAATTTCCCCTTTTCCTGAGCCACAGAAGAACATTAACAAAACACACACACAACATTAAAAAAAAAAAAAGTGCTACCATCCACAGATGTAAATTAGCTGTTAGTTTAATTAATTCCTTCATTAATTCATCTTCTTCTGCTTAATCCTTTTCAGGTCGCCCGGGGGGGGGGGGGGGGGCTGGAGCCTATCCCAGCATCTTTTGGGCGAGAGGCAGGGTACACCCTGGACAGATTGCCAGTCCATCACAGGGCCAACACAGAGACAGACAACCATTCACTCTCACAGTCATACCTAAGGACAATTTAGAATCCCCAGTTTTAGTTTAGTTGAAAAGGGACAATGCAATTTCATAAAACTCATGATTGCACATGGTTAAAAAAGCCAGAATTAGCCAAAAGGCTAGTTTTCATCTGTAGTCCCCTGGCCAAGATGTAAAAAAGCAGTAAAATGCATCTACAAGAAAAAAACATGGTTAGACATTTAAAAGGGCACTAATGTAACAAATAACATACAAAACAAACCGTACATTTAATCACAGCATCAAACATCACAACAGACTTATCTTTTAGTGTTGGCAGCTGTAGGTGTTTATAAGCCACATTTTCAATTTTTTTGTGAAGGCCTTGTATGTTGTAAGCAGCTTAACCTCCTCAGGTACTGAGTTCCACTCACTAGCGCTCCTCACTGACCAGGCCGACTTACTGAAAGTACTCCTGCGCAGAGGAATGAAACAGTCACCTCTGACAGAGCCTCGAGTGACACGCTCAGAGCTGTTTCTTTGGCTGATGAACTCTGCCAGAGGATCTGGAGCCAAATCATGCAGTACTTTATAAATCAAATTTAAATTTGCAAATGTATGAAGACTATCCCAATTTAAAAGACTGTATTTTTTTTTTTTTAAATTGCACCATGATGATAATGCCTAGGTTTTTTATCCATAACTTTAACTGCTTGTTTGTACAAAACTTCCAATGGATTTTTTGCACTCAAACCCGCCTGGGACCAGCTAGTTAGGCAATAGTTGAAGTGACTGAAAATCACTGAATGCAAGTATATTTTTGCCGCTTCAGTTGACATTTCATTTCGAATTGCACGAAAATTTGCAAGATTTAACTTGATTTTTTTACACAATTTAGCAATATGGGTTTTAAAGGAAAGCTGTGAATCTATTATTAACACAAGATATTTATATTGGCTAACAATTTGTATTTTTCCTCCATTAACATGTATGTTTTGATGCCAATTAACCTAACTTGCATGTTTTTGGCATGTGGGAGGAAACCGGAGAAATCCCGGAGTAAACCCACGCAGACACGGAGAGAACATGCAAACTCCACACAGATCACTGTTGGTCGGGGGCTGGGGTTGAACCCAGGTTCCCCCGACCAAGGGTGAGTTGCTGTGATGTCGCAGTGCTAACCACTCCTCCACCGCGCTGCCCGCGCTGTTAGTTTAGATCAATAAAAATTTAAGTGCGGATCTACAGCCTGCAGCCTGCCATCCTGGCCTGATTTAACTTGTTTGCTTCTTATTAAAGATATTTCAGATTGGTCATGATCTGAAAATCCAAGACACAAAAGGTAATGTAATAAAAATACATGTGATGACTTCAACCTTATTCATTATCACTACTTGACTAATTAAAATTATTAGAAATCAAATAAATTACATTAAGAGCCAAGTTGCTCCTCTGACCCGTATTTATTTATTTTGCATGTATGTGGCTTCATCATGCATTTTAGCAGCGTTAATAAAAATTTTTCAGACAAAATTAAGTAACAGCAGTAATTTAAACCAAACAAACAATGATCTGATACCCAATAATGTTTCCAATAAGCACAACTTAGCATAGTCATTTAGCATTTGCTGTTTTATAATCAGACATGGTGTTAACGTTACTTACCTCCTATTAAAAAAAGGTTAGCGGACTATCCTCTCTGACCCAGCATGATGGAAAACAGTCCCATATCCCTGGCAAACAGGAGTAACGGCTATTTGACCAAACCAGTAGTTTGGAGGTGGCAACCACCGGACTGAAGTCTAGCCATCCACCACACACCTGTTCTGCTGCGAGCACAGTGGTGGAGAGGCAGGGTGCTGACAAGTAGTGTGCTAGGAGCTTTGCTGAAGAAATGGGAGTATGTGCATTTTAAATCACAATATAAATGACAGAGACCGTTTTATATCGTCATCCGACATATCGTCATATCTCACAGCCCTACTGCAAAACCTCAATTGTGATTCTCTATCCCGATTGTTGTCTTGTTCAACTCATAAGTCACTCCTTTTCCGTGCTGTCCTAACCAGATCATGAGCATTTAGCATCAACTAATGGGTTGAAAAGTCAGTTGTTTTTTATTACTCTGGTACCAAAAAAACTGAATTTGTACGTATTTGCAACATTTATTAATACTACTGCATTGCCCATAGAACACAAGTATTCCTGTCTGAAACAGGTATCCCAATCAGGCTTTACAAGCCCAAATGTAGGCTGTGTTTGAAAGTGGAATACAGCGGTGTAGCCTGTATATAGGCCATCACAAGTTAAGACTTTGACAAAAATAAAAGGGAGTAAATGGCACTAAGATTTATTTGATTGTGTGACTATTAATTACAGAATACCTAAATATTGAAAATGAATGGGACATCCAATATTAGTGACTGTTTCAAATCCCTTGTTTATTTGTTTGTCAGATCACTTATTTGTGTGATCTTTCATCACTTATATTCAAGATAATAGTGTATCTTGCAGTTTGGGGAATGGGAGTTGTTGCGTCATCATTATAATTATTTTAGTTTATATCACTGTTAAGTGATGGAGTTCAGTGTAATATTGAATTTCTTCGTGTATCATCAATAAACTCATGCAGTACTATAACAGGTCAAGTTTACAAATATTTGAGACCCATTGGCTGCTGCTTTACCAGTGTGCCTGCAAAGGACTGCAATCCACCGGTTGTTCTGCTGTTTCCCCACCTCATGTTCTTCATGCCGAATTATCCATTAGACCTACACAATCACGGCAACTTTATGGTATAATTTTTTAAGCATTAAACCTTAAGTCTATCTTTTGTTGCTATTTGCACTACAGGTAGCATTACTGTACATGGACTGCTGTTGTTGTTTTTCCAACCCTATTCCTTTTTTTTTTTTTTTTTTATATTGCACACACCACTGAAGAGAGAGAGAAACGTCATTTCATTTCTCCTGCATGTCCTGTACGTTTATCAGCTGTTCTGATAGATATGCCAAAATGTCAGAACACCGGTGGATCCAATCAGTTGGCTGCTCGAACCACAGAGCTCAGCTGTTTTCCGTGATAAATCAGCCTTAGGGCAAAAGCATATTCCATGCATTATCTTTTTTCACTTTACTGAAAATATCTTTTTAAATCACCATCATTTAGCGTGCCTTTGAGCCAGGTCATGTCTGGATGCTGTTTCTCCCAGCATGTTGTGTTGATTTGTCAGACCCGGTCCACTGACACGCCGCCCAGTCTGCTCGCGCACCTCATGTTCTGCACATATGGCAAATTATCCTTTAGACCTACGCAATCACAGTAACTTTATGGTATATTTTTTTAAGCATTAAATCGTCAGTATTTTTTCTATCTTTCTAACTTTCATTTCTTTGTTTTGTCCAGGGAACACTGTGGTGACTGAGAGGCCGTGATGCTGTGTGTTATCCAATCAGCATGGCCGTGAAGCCACATATTGTCCAATCAGCACGGAGTCGATCCAAAACCCTGCCCACACTTCTTGAAGCCAGGGCATGAAAAGAGAGCGGTGACAGAGCGGTGGCTAAACTTTTGATAAAAATTACATATTTTGACTGAGCGACTCCATACTTGGGGATGCACACCCTCATAACCTCAGGAAACCACGTATAAAACCTTAGGTCAGTCTGACGAAGGGTTCAAGAGATATGCGTGGAACAGACACAGACAGACACAGAGACTTTGTGAATTTATAGATAGTTTTTTTATACAAGTATTGCAATACTGGTTTCTCTGAATCAATACAGTACTGTGGACACATCAAGACTGATGGGAAAAGTGCAGTGAATGGGACCTTTAAACAACCCTTCACTGACTCCTTCCCACTGCAAGCAGACAAGCATACAGTCCCCGCCACAACAGTCTGTGTTTGTTGTTATCAAGTGGGTGTCACCATGAACATTCTAGATCAGAATTCAGCAGGAAAGCCAGCATGAAGGCAGTCGCTGTAGGCTACTTGTGTCCCTTTGTGGTTTAGTGGATCAGATTCATCTGGTCCAGTTACTGATGCATTGCCTATGTGTTCATTTCAATTAACACATTGACTGTGGTCTGATGCTCATAATGCCACACATCAGAGGTGAAGCCAATACAAAGCCTTGCCTACTGCAGAGGCATTTGAGCCAGTGTAAGACTGTAAATGGACCCATTACTACACTGGCAGAGAACACCAACTAAGTCCATTTATACCGCAGTGATTGAAGTTTTTTTTAGTTAGTGGGAAAGGGACTTATCTCAGTTCATTTTCCCCCTAAACTTGCAGGAGTTGAACTGCTAACATAAATAAACTCATTGTATTCTCCGAACATCTTTCCTGGTGAATTTCATTTCAAAGATGTCCTGCTGAAGGAAAATCTTGGTGTGATCTGGTGAACTGGCACGTGTTGACATTACATTTACTCACTGAATTGATGATGCAGCTGTATTACAGAGATCCTAATCCACTTTAATCTGCTTGTGTGTCCATCTAATTGACAAGTACAGGGGTTCCTGAGTAGCTGAGCAGTGATTCACTGTTACACATTTTCAGAGGATAGTTTTATTAGGATTTAAAGCCAATTTTACGACAGACAGGTTGACCTATCACTATCAAATAAAGGCAGGAAAAACTAGAAAAGCACTCAGAGAATGCATACCTCTGCCAAGGCTCCTTCCTTCCCTCCCTTTGTCCATCCATCCGTCCATACCTCCCTGCCTCCATCCCACCATAAATTGCAAGATAGGGTCTTGGTAGAGGTATGCACTCAAAGATCAGCTCCAAAATCTAATGGGCTCTTCTGCAGTCCAAGGACCATCTCTGATGAAAATTTCAGCAAAATCCATCCAGTAGTTTTTGCATAATCCAGCTAAACCACTGCAAGAACCAGTGTTTCCTCTGGCTTAAAGACCTTGACACGGTGGCAATATATTTTTTCCGGGGTGGGGGATGACACGATTGTTACCGTAATATGCTACTTTTACACTATTTATTTCTTTTTTAAATTTTCCACAGTAACTTTGCATATGGAATTTACCATTTGAAGTATTGTACAACCGAGGATTGAATATTGGGCCAGTTGGGGTCCCACCCAGACGTCCTGTGTTTAGACTTTTTTTGTGGTGTGTTCCTTCTCTCCTTCCTCTGCTCTCACCTCTCCTGGACCCTCTGCCTGAACACTTTCCTCTCCTTGGCTCCTCTCTTCTGTCTCATCTTGCCCTCTCTGAGCTCTGTCTAATTCAGGTACTCTGTCTATGGTGGTATACAAGCAAGTTAGAAAATATCAAGTGTCTTATTTTGTCCTGCAGTATTTTTTATTTCATGGTTTACATAAATGACAAAAATGTGTATTTTTTGTGTTTTTATTCCAGTGTTTCTTTTTTCCCCATTGAGAGAGTAGGGAAGAGAAAAAAAAACACATCCATAATAGTAATGTACTCATGCATACTTAAATTATATGACCAAAGGTGGGTATAGTAACCAGAAATTCTACTCACGTAAAAGCAGTGCTTTGAAATAAATAATTAAAAGTAGACAACCAAAAATTTCTAATTGAGTTAAGGGTACAAAGAGCACCCACTTAAAAACTCAAGTAGTGACTTCAGTCTTGAAGGTTTGAAATTTTTCTCAAAAATTTATAACAATTTCCTTATAGTTTTCTACTTTTCTCTGTAAATCTATCTAAAGTTGAAACCATTTTCCTCAAATTTGTAATTTCCTCTCGTAAAATCGACTTTTCTTGTTCATTTGAAACTTTATTATAAATTTGTGGATTATTTTATGGCTTAGTTTTGTCTGTTTTTTAAAATAAAATTACTCTTTTTAAATAAATTTGAAACAGACTGTGGTATTTTTTTTTACTTTTTCCTTATAACAATTTACATTTTTGACCATAACGTTGCAGTCAGAACAGAACAATATTTTAACTCTGATTACAAAGAAAAAAAATTAATAAAATTGTATTTAATGAAATAAATTAACTTAAATGACCAACAATGCCGTCATTTCTGTTATATTTCTTTATATTTTATTTTATATTTTCAGGGTTTTTTTTGTTTTTTTTTTAGAAATCTCCTCCCCACCCAGACAGCAGGAAAAACCTCCCTTATTTTGAAGTCCAAATGTTGGCACGTTTAGTTTGTCTGAACACTGCTGACAGACTAGTCATTGACTTCGTGAATTTCGGTCATCTTAACTTGCCAGGTACATAATAATGAACGTAACTTAATATTGTAGTGGCTGGTGAAATATAACCTCAGCAATTCAGTAGTCCCCCTTGCTTTTCCCTTCATATGAAGCCGGCTGCAATATGAATTCTAACCACATCTCTTAGCTAAGCAACTCTTCCATTATTGCTCCAGTTTCCAGCAGGTTAAAACCATGATAAATGCCAGTGCTTATATACCTCTTCTGATTTTTTCCGCGTTTAAAGTACTTTAATAAACTCATGTTTTTCTCGAACAGTCACACTAGCGAGAGACGCTGCCTGGTGACTGATCAGAAAGCTCGCGTGGGCGGAGCGCTTCTGAACTCCGCACGGATGACGGTCACGTGCGTTGTTCGTGTGTGTGCTTGTGGAAAGTCATCGCTTCATGTATTTTTCTTAAATTTGTATCTCCTCATAAGTGCAGGGGAAATTATTCTGGCGTAGCGGGCCGCCACCCAGAAATGTTACCAGAGGAAACCCTGAAAAACGTTGAGCCTTGGTGAAGGTATGCATTCATGGATCAGCAAACAAACAAACAAGCCCACCAACAAACCAAGGCCGGCAAAAACAAAATAACCTTAGGTGGGTTTTTTTTTTTTTTTACAGCACCACATAAGCAAACTAGAAAAGCACTCGGAGAGCGCAGACCTCCGCCAAGCGCCACAGTTCCCCCCCCATACAGTGTTTGTGTGTACGTTTTCAGATTCCTTGACCATGAAAGCATATGACTAGCAATTGGATTCACAATGATAGGATTAATGGTTCAGTAGTAAAAGCATTACCTCCTTGGCGGAGGTAATAAACTGAAGTGTTGGTGTTGTGTCCATCTCCTCCATCTGCAAATTCCCAGGCTGCGGGCATTGCAATTCATCGCACAACCGCGTACAACCCACAGGCCAATGGGTTATGTGAGCGTTTTCATAGATCACTGAAAGCAGCACTCAGGGCTTCACTGACGGATGCAAATTGGGCAGACAGGTTGCTGTGGGTTTTATATTGGGGTTGCACTCCGCGGCAAAAGAGGATTTGGAAGCTTCCCCGGCAGAGAGCTTGTTTTTGCGCAGCCACTATGGCTGGTCGGGGAATTTCTGCCAAATAATCCGGCGCCGGACAGCTGCCCGTCTCAGCTTTTGCAGCGTAGCGCAAACACAGGCACGCTGCCGGGCCCTGGCCACCACTGTTTTCTGCATGCTTTTGTGCCTAAAACTTTGAAGAACGCGGAGTTTGTGTTCGTCAAACACGACGACCAGCGCCCTCCATTGCGCCTGCACACATGTTGAAAATGGCCGTATCTCACAATGTTAAAGAATCCTTTAAAAAATTCCTGTATCCAGACGGTGATCCGGATCATCCCCAAAATTTAATCAGTTCTTCCTTGTACCATTTCCAACAACGCCTGAAAGTTTCATCGAAATCCGTCCAAACCTTTTTGAGTTATCTTGCTAACCAACAGACAGACAAACAGACAGACTAACGCTGGCAAAAACATAACCTCCTGGCCTGCGGCCTGGCGGAGGTAATAAATAAGATCAACTTCCTGATATCTCTATGGGACTTTAAAAGTTGAATGAATGAATGAATGAATTCATTCATTCATTCATTCATATGTTAAAGCAAGTTATTTCAACCACGTCATACTGTATTTTTATATTACTGATATTAGTTAATAAATTAACATTAATGGGGAAAAAAGGTTTCACTTCAGAAAAAATAACAGTTCAACATGTTTAATACATTAAGCGAAGCATACAGCACATCAGAAAAAAATAATGTCACGTAACCTAAGCTTAAATAATCAGATGTTGCTGTTTTCTGGATTACTGGTGTTTTCATGTTCAAACCGCTGCATAATTCAAGCAAAAAACTTACTTTGAACTGTTTCTGACTTTGTTCTGCTTCTGTCTGAGCTGGGGGCGGGGGGGCACGCTAAGCCACGCGCTGAATGCTGGGATATGTTAGGGAAACAAGTATACTCTTCATGCATCCTTCCTTTTCAGGGTTTTGAAGGTTGCATTTGTCCACCGCATGTTAAGGAGCCCATGGAATGGGACAGCCTTGAATGCAGCACAGTGACGTATCTGGCCTAAAAATGCACACTTGAAGGATGCAGAACATGAATTAAGACACAGCATCTGTGGACATGTCTTTAAGGGGTGCACACATCTTAAAGGGGAAGCTCAATATTATTATTATTTTCAAAAACAAAAAAAAGTCTGACTCCAGATCGTGATATGGCTCACCACCAAAATCTAATCATCTGTTCCCCATGCCATTACACACATTTCCTGAAAATTTCATCAAAATCCATTCATAACTTTTGGAGTAATGTTACCAACAGCAAATCAACAAACCAACCAACACCACGAAAAACATTACCTCCTCCTTTGGTGGAGGTAACAAATAAAATACCATCCCCTGGTATGTTTCATAGACAACACCAGTCTAAATCAGAAGTTAGCAAATCTCTACACTATAATAATGTTACAAGCATTTTTGGCGCAAAATAAATTCTGTGTAAAGCCACAAAATATACAGTGGATAATAAAAGTCTACACACCCCTGTTCAAATGCCAGGTTTTTGTGATGTAAAAAAATGAGACCAAGGCAAGACATTTCAAAACTTTTTCCACCATTAATGCAACCTATAACCTGATTAACCCAATTGAAAAACAAATGAAAAAGGGGAAAAATAAAAAATAAAAAACTTACAACTACCTATTTGCATAAAGCTACACAGTAGCTACACAGCTGATAGACTACTTACAAGACAGTCAACTTCTTCATCCACATCAATTTGGTTTTAGACCAGGATACTCAACAGAAACGGCAAATTGTTGCCTTATTGAAAACGTCAAACAGTCCTTGGACAGGGGTAATGTGGTAGGAGCTGTTTTTCTAGATCTCAAAAAGGCTTTCGATACTGTAAACCACAGTTTGCTTTTATCCAAAATGGTATCTTTTAACTTCTCCCCAGATACATTAGAATGGTTTGCATCTTATCTCCAGAATAGAGAACAGTGTGTAAAAGTTCACCAGGATAAATCCTCATTTTTAAACAACCGCATGGGTATCCCACAAGGGTCCATTCTTGGTCCTTTACTTTTCAGCATTTTTATTAATGACTTGCCGTTACACTGCTCAGCTGCAACATGCCAACTTTATGCAGATGATGCAGTTATTTACACAGCTGCCAAGACTCCAGCACAGGCTGCAGATGTACTGTCTACAAGTATGGTTGATGTCCAAGAGTGGCTCCTCAAGAACCATCTATTGCTGAACCTTCAGAAAACAGTCTCAATGTGCTTTTCAATCAAAAAATGTAACCTGCAACGTTTTAAAGTTAATATACATGATCATGACATCAGTTTAGCTACAGAATTCAAATACCTTGGCATTGTACTAGATCCTCAACTCAAATTTAATCTTCATATAAAGAAAATTTCAAAAACAGTAAAAAAAAATCTGAACTGCTTTAAATTAATTAGATATTACATACCTTACGAAGCAGCTGCACTGTATATGCATTCTATGGTTTTTTCTCATATATCATACTGTTTGGCAGTCTGGGCTCAAGCAGCCCCTTCCACAATAAGACATACAGGTTCATTATATAATCAAACCCTAAAAATCTTGGACAAAAAGCCCATTAGGTGGCATCACTGTAATGTTTTAAAAAAATACAACCTATTGAGTTTTGAGAGCTTCATTGACCTCTGTCTTCTGAAATTAACGTTCAAATGTTTCCATAAATCAGCACCCGAGCCACTTGCTGGTTTCGTCCAAAGACAGGACAGCAGCAGAGCCACCAGGAGTTCTGTTAACAATAACTGTAAAATATTCCACCGCAGAACCACATTTGGACAAACAGCTTTCTCTATAAAGGGCAGTCACATCTGGAACACAATGCCAAATGTAATTAAAATAATAACGGACTTTAAAACATTCACTAAAAAGGTTAAAAACTGGCTGAAAAATAAACAAGAATGTACTCATGTATGAATTAATTGTCTGCAAAGTGAGTGCGAATGAAGGGAAGGAATAAATGTGTTTGTTTATAGTGAGTGACGAAGGGAGGGAGGCCTGAAATAGGCAAATGTGAGTTGTGTTATATGTGTTAAATGTGAGTCAGGCTGTTATATTTGTGTATTTATAATATTTATAATTGTGTATTTATAATCTTTCTGCATTGATGTATGTGGTTATTGTGTATTTTTTTTTTTTTTTTTTTACTTGATTCTCTTTTCTAAAGCCCATCCAGGGACAAGAGTTGCAAATTAGCTAATAGCTATACACTCTATGTGCAACACATCAGATTGATTGTCTTTGATTAATTGTCTATGTTTATTGCACTGTCCCTGTCAAATAAACTAATCTATCTATCTATCTATAAGTACAGTGCATCCAAAAAGTATTCACAGCGACTCACTTTTTCCACATTTTGTTATGTTACAGCCTTATTCCAAAATAGCATAAATTCACTTTTTTCCCTCAAAATTCTCCAGACAACACCCCATAATGACAACATGAAAAAAAGTTTTGGGGGATTTTTGCAAATTTATTAAAAATAAAATCACATGTACATAAGTATTCACAGCCTTTGCTCAATACTTTGTTGATGCAACTTTGGTAGCAATTACAGCCTCAAGTCTTTTTGAATATGATGCCACAAGCTTGGCACACCTACAGTATCTTTGGGCAGTTTCCCCCATTCCTCTTTGCAGCACCTCTCAAGCGCCATCAGTTGGGATGGGAAGTGTCAGTGCACAGCCATTTTCAGATCTCTCCAGAGATGTTCAATTGGATTCAAGTCTGGGCTCTGACTGGGCCACTCAAGGACATTCACAGAGTTGTCCTGAAGCCACTCCTTTGATATCTTGCCTGTGTGCTGAGGGTCGCTGTCCTGCTGAAAGATGAACTGTCGCCCATATCTGAGGTCAAGAGGGCTCTGGAGCAGGTTTTCATCCAGGATATCTCTGTACATTGCTGCATTCATCTTTCCCTCTATCCTAACTAGTCTATTAGCTCCTGCTGCTGAAAAACATCCCCACAGCATGATGCTGCCACCACCATGCTTCACTGAAGGGATGGTATTGGCCTGGTGATGAGTAGTGCATGGTTTCCTCCAAGTATGATGTCTCGCATTCACGCCAAAGAGTTCAATCTTTGTCTCATCAGACCAGAGAATTTTGTTTCTCATAGTCTGAGAGTAATTCAGGTGCCTTTTGGCAAACTCCAGGCAGGCTGCCATGTGCCTTTTACTAAGGAGTGACTTCCGTCTGGCCACTCTACCATACAGGCCTGATTGGTGGATTACTGCAGAGATGGTTGTCCTTCTGGAAGGTTCTCCTCTCTCCACAGAGAAACACTGGAGCTCTGACAGAGTGACCACTGGGTTCTTGGTCACCTCCCGGACTAAGGCTCTTCTCCCCCGATCGCTCAGTTTAGACGGCTGGCCAGCTGTAGGAAGAGTCCTGGTGGTTCCTAACTTTTTCCATTTACGGATGATGGAAGCCACTGTGCTCATTGGGACCTTCAAAGCAGCAGAAATTTTTCTGTACTCTTCCCTAGATTTGTGCCTCGAGACAATCCTGTCTCGGAGGTCTACAGACAATTCTTTTGACTTCATGCTTGGTCTGTGCTCTGACATGCACCGTCAACTGTGGGACCTAATAGACAGGTGTGTGCCTTTCCAAATCATGTCCAATCAACTGAATTTACCACAGATGGGACTCCAATTAAGCTGTAGAAACATCTCAAGGATGATCAGTGGAAACAGGATGCACCTGAGCTCAATTTTGAGCTTCTGGCAAAGGCTGTGAATGCTTATGCACATGTGATTTCTTAGTTTTTTATTTTTAATAAATTTGCCAAAATCTCAAGAACTTTTTCACATTGCCATTGTGGGGTACTGTGTGTAGAATTTTGAAGAAAAAATGAATTTAATCCATTGTGGAATAAGGCTGTAACATAAAATGTGGAAAAAGTTAAGTGCTGTGAATACTTTACAGAAGCACTGTATGCACACCCTTTTATAACTGGAGATGTGGCTGTATTCAGAATTAACCAGTCACATTCAAACTCATGTTAAAATGAGAGTCAGCACACACCTGCCACCATTTAAAGTGCCTCTGATTAACCCCAAATAAAGTTCAGCAGTTCTCGTAAGCTTTTCCTGACATTTTTGTAGTCACATCTTACAGCCCAAGTCATAGTCCGCAAAGAGCTTACAAAGCATCAGAAGGATCTCAATGTTCAAAGGTATCAGTCAGGAGAAGGGTACAAAAGAATTTCCAAGGCATTAAATATACCATGGAACACAGTGAAGACAGTCATCAAGTGGAGAAAATATGGCACAACAGTGACTTTACCAAGAACTGGACGGCCCTCCAAAATTGATGAAAAGACGAAAAGAAAACTGGTCAGGGAGGCTGCCAAGAGGCCGACAGCAACATTGAAGGAACTGCAGGAATTTCTGGAAAGTACTGGCCGTTTAGTACATGTGACAACTATCTCCCGTCTAGGGTGTCAAGACAGAAGCCTTATCTTATGAAGAAAATCATCCAAACCGGGCTACATTTTGCAAAAACACATTTGAAATCTCCCAAACACATGTGGGAAAACGTATTATGGTCCGATGAAACCAAGATTGAACTTTTTGGCCATAATTCCAAAAGGTATATTTGGCGCAAACAACAATCCTCATCACCAAAAGAACACCATACCTACAGTGAAGCATGGTGGTGGTACCATCATGCTTTGGGGCTGTTTTTCTATAGCTGGAACTGGGGCCTTAGTCAAGATAGAGAGAATTATGAACAGTTCCAAATACCAGTCAGTGTTGGCCCAAAACCTTCAGACTTCTGCTAGAAAGCATCAGATGATGAGGAACTTGATCTTTCAGCATGACCATGACCCAAAGCACACATCCAAATCAACAAAAGAATGGCTTCACTAGAAAGTTAAGGTTTTGGAATGGCTCAGCCAGAGTCCAGACCTGAATCCGATCGAACATCTGTGGGCTGATCTGTAGAGGGCTGTGCACAGGAGACGCCCTTGCAATCTGACAGATCTGGAGCATTTTTGCAAAGAAGAGTGGGCAAATACTGTCACATCAAGACGTGCCACGCTGATAGACTCCTACCCAAAAGGACTGAGTGCTGTAATAAAAGCCAAAGGTGCTGCAACAAAGTATTAGTTTAAGGGTGTGCATATTTATGCAAACACGTTATTTTAAGTTTATTTTTCCCCTTAAAAGATTTCAGTTTGTTTTTCAATTGAGTTGTACAGGTTATAGGTCACATTAGTGGTGGAAAAAGTTTTTAAATGATTTATCTTGGTCTCATTTTTTACATCACAAAAAACTGGCATTTGAACAGGGGTGTGTAGACTTTTTATATCCACTGTATGCACACTTAAAAAGGAAGGTAAAACAGCCAAGGTATAAGAATAAATGCATTTGTGAACAACAATAATGGGACAGGGCTTTATCTGCCAAGTACACATGTTCTCTCTCAGAAACTTGGAACTAGGGATGGGAATTGGTAACCGGTTCTTAATTTTTCTATCCCCCAGAATCGTATGTCACTGATGTTATCAATTCCTCTTATCAATGCTGCGGATTCAAACACTTCCATGTTTTGTTTTGTTTTTTTAAAATGGCATGCGTGTTGACGTCACACGCTGCAGTTACCAAGCAACGCCATGACGCAGTCGCTACTGTGGGATAATGGCAGGAGCGTATGATATACACGAGCAGAAACATCTCTTGACACGGCAGCGTGGGATAAAATGAAAGGCGGCAATGAGTTCAACAGCCTATGAAGTGTGCCTGCACCCGATTCCCAAACGGCAGTACCTCTGTTAGTCATGCTAATATTTGGTAATATTAGCTTTTATTTTTAGTAGTGTTTGCACAATGCTAGCAGCCTTTCAGGATTAATCCATTTTTTAACTTACAAAACCCAGCTAAAAATGTCAGATATTTAAATATGATCTCATTCTTTTTAGACGATGACAGCAACAGGTAGCTCTGAGGTTTTACCAACCTGCTTGCCCTCCGGTCCTAGCCAAGAAAGCCCACTGACCATCACTGCACACGGAACTGTGACTGTCATGTGAAAGGTTATAATAAAGGGTGTATCAGACATATATGGTGTGAAGAAGGGCTGAAATACTTTACCTGTTCAGTTAATTTTATAACTAACGCATACTTCTCCATTTACCTTGCATGAAGGAGGGACAGACGACAACAAAAACAAACTATCAGTATTGGCCAGATTCTCATTTTAAATGTCAGTTGTAATGCGGCACACGTGACTTACATCATCATGGTGCACCCTTACTAAAAGCACAGAGTTTAAAGTCAGCACACCACACTAAGCTTTCCCCTTCTACCTCTGCATCACACCAACATGAACTGTTTACCGCCATTAAGCATTAAGGTCAGGGCCATTAGAGCAAAGTGAAATAGTTTGTGAATAAAGCACAAGTGATGGAGAGCACGAGTGGATGCGAGTAGGTCGGAGTGTGAGTGAGAGTGCTTGCGTGGGAGAACGTGAGTGGGAGTGAGATTGAACAGGTACAGGAGTGAGTGAGAATGGGTGGGTCCGGGTGAGTGCGAGTGAGGGAGTGCATGTGGGTGCGTATGGGAGCATGAAGGTGTGAGGATGGGTGTGTCTGCAAGTTGGGAGGTGCTGGATTGAGGGGTAGTGCCTCTCGGCTATGTGGGCTCCCCTGGGCAGGGGGGAGCTTCTTTGGCATGGGGGTCCCCAGGGTGTGCGGTGGTAGCACTGGGGGGGGGGGGGGGGTGCCTGGGCGGGCTCGTGCCGGTCTCCGGCCCAGGGGGTGGGGTCGCTGGCCTCATGGCGCCTGGGGCCCAGGGACTGGCATTGGCCCCACTGGGGGGGTGGGGGGTTGGCAGGCCCAGTGGTGTGAGTCCGCCGCACCGGCTGCCTGGCGGCCTGGCCTCCCTTGATCGTCCCTTTGGGGGCGGATGCCTGGCTTTCCTGGGGCTTGCTGACCTCGGGCATTTGTGCCCTGTGGGGGTTGGTGGCGCTGCCTTGCCTGCTCGGGGTTCCTGGGGGAAGAGCTGCTGCGACTGCCCCCCCTCTTCGTATGTTTGCTAACAAACCACTCACATGCACACTTATTTTGCGCACGTGCTCATATATATGCACACAGACGCACACGCACAAATGTCTCTCCTTTAACAGATGCGGATACCAGACTCGTGTTGAGACATCTTCGGTAGAAGAAGCAGTTTGTCTTGTTTGTTTTAATTGTTGGTTTGTTTGTCTTTTTGTCTGTTCCCCTCCCTTTTCTTTCCCCCTTTCATCCTGTCAGGTCCTCCATGGGTAAAATGATTTAAATAAATTATTAAAAAAGTTATTACAAGAGGAGTTTACAACAATATACAGTACATAGTCAGGTACTGTATAAAGGTCCTTTTGGCAAAGTAAATCTGTTTTGGCACAATACGGGTGACAGATCTCTGTTCTGCTTCCCTAGCTTCTTGACAGGACAAGGGGAAAAAAGAAAAAAAAAAAAAAGACATATGGTGTGAAGAAGGGCTGAAATACTTTACCTGTTCAGTTAATTTTATAATGTAACGCATACTTCTCTATTTACCTTGCATGAAGGAGGGACAGAGGACAACAAAAACAAACCATCAGTACTGGCCAGATTTTCTTTTTAAATATCAGTTGTAATGTGGCACATGTGTGACTTACATCATCATGGAGCACCCTTACTAAAAGCAGAGTTTAAAGTCAGCACACCACACCAAGCTTTCCCCTTTTACCTCTGCATCAGACCAACATGAACCGTTTACCGCCATTAAGCATTAAGGTCAGGGCCATTAGAGCAAAGTGAAATAGTTTGTGAGCAAATTAAAATTGCACACTCATAAAGTAAACTAGGATCTTCACTGCAAGAGGAACTTATGGTTACGAGGTGTCGGTTAAGCAACTCTGGTCTATGTGCTATACTCCTCTTTGTGTGTGTGTGTGATGAGTATTGCCAACATTTCATTGCTGTATATACTAGTTTCACATGCAATCCCGTTTGGTTTGCACATTAAAATACTCAATGACTTTTAAGCACACTTCTGCATGCTGTTTTTTCTAATAAGAAAAAATAAACAGAGTAAATGGAGCCTGGACCATAGGCAACGTGTTCAAAAGCCAAAAAAGTTCTTCTATACATCATACAGTGGATCCCGAAAGTATTCACAGCGCTTCACTTTTTCCACATTTTGTTATTTTACTGCCTTATTCCAAAATGGTTAAAATTTATTTTTCCTCAAAATTCTACACACAATACCCAATAACGACAATGTGAAAAAGGTTTTAGATTTTTGTAAATTTATTAAAAATAAAAAAAACTCAGAAATCGCATGTACCTAAGTATTCACAGCCTTTGCCATGAAGCTCTGCAGACCTCCGAGACAGGATTGTCTCGAGGCACAAATCTGGAGAAGGGTACAGAAAAATTTCTGCTGCTTTGAAGGTCCCAATGAGCACAGTGGCTTCCATCATCCATAAATGGAAGAAGTTCAGAACCACCAGACTCTTTCTAGAGCTGGCCAGCCGTCTAAACTGAGCAATCGGGGGAGAAGGGCCTTACTCAGGGAGGTGACCAAGAACCCAATGGTCACTCTGTCAGAGCTCTAGCATTCCTCTGTGGAGAGAGGAGAACCTTCCAAAAGGACAACCATTTCTGCAGCAATCCACCAATCAGGCCTGTATGGTAGAGTGGCCAGATGGAAGCCACTCCTTAGAAAAAGGATTAGTCGACTAATCGATCGTCAGAAAATTAATCGACAACTACTATGACAGTCGACCAATCGCCTGTGGACCCTTTTCCACGAAAAATTCTTAAAAATAAATAAATATTTCAGGTTCTAAAACATGAAAAATGGCCATTTTCTTGTTTGACCATTATGAGTTAAATATATTATGGTTTTGTAATGTCTGACAATTGTGTTGCCCAAGCTTCAAACTCATGTTTGACAGGTCATTATTTTATTTAGCTATTGGGACCTTTTATAAAATGTTAGAGACTGAGAACAAGGTGGTATTCTCGGGTGTACAGACTTAAACAGGTGAGGTAAAACATGCACTGGAGCCCTGAACAGGAGCCGTGACAACAGGAAGCAGACATAGTGGACATGACAGAAATAATCGTGATTAATCGACTAATCGAAAAAATAGTCATTCGATTAGTCAACTACCAAAATAGTTGTTAGTTGCAGCCCTAATGGCAGCCCGCCTGGAGTTTGCCAAAAGGCACCCGAAGGACTCTCAGACCACAAGAAACAAAATTCTCTGGTTTGATGAGACAAAAACTGAACTCTCTGGCACGAATGCCAGGCGTCATGTTTGGAGGAAACTCGGCACCACTCATCACCAGGCCAATACCATCCTGACAGTGAAGCATGGTGGTGGCAGCATCATGCTGTGCAGATGTTTTTCAGCAGCAGGAGCTGGAAGACTAGTCAGGATAGAGGGAAAGAAGAATGCAGCAATGTACAGAGACATCCTGAATGAAAACCTGCTCCAGAGCGCTCTTGAGTAGGGCGAGAGTTCATCAAGGACAATGACCCCAAGCACACAACCAATATATCAAAGGAGTGGCTTCAGGACAACTTTGTGAATGTCCTTGAGTGGCCCAGCCAGAGCCCAGACTTGAATCCAATTGAAAACCTCTGGAGAGATCTGAAAATGGCTGTGCACCAACGCTTCCCATCCCACCTGATGGCACTTGAAAGGTGCTGCAAAGAGGAATGGGCAAAACTGCCCAAAGATAGGTGTGCCAAGCTTGCAACATCATATTCACAGAGACTTGAGGCTGCAATTACTGCCAAAGGTGCATCAACAAAGTATTGTGCAAAGGCTGTGAATTTTTCTGTACCCTTCCCTAGATTTGTGCCTTGAGACAATCCTGTCTTGGAGGTCTACAGACAATTCCTTTGACTTCATGCTTGGTATGTGCTCTGACATGCACTGTCAACTGTGGGACATTATATAGACGTGTGAGCCTTTTCAAATCATGTCCAATCAACTGAATTTACCACAAGTGGACTCCAATTAAGCTGTAGAAACATCTCAAGGATGATCAGTGGAAACAGGATGCACCTGAGCTCAATTTTGAGCTTCAAGGCAAAGGCTGTGAATACTTATGTACATGTGATTTCTTTGTTGTTTTTTTTTTTTTTTTTTTTTTTAATAAATTTGCAAAAATCTCAAAAAAAGAATCTTTTTTCACATCGTCATGCTGAGGTATTGTGTGTACAATTTTGAGGGAAAAAAGGAATTTAATCCATTTTGAAATAAGGCTTTAAGATAACAAAATATGGAAAAAGTTCAGCAATGTGAATACTTTCAGGATGCACTGTATTTGTTTTTGAGGTGGTTTTAGAGCCGCTGAAATGTGTCTTTAGATAAAAGGGGTCATTGCACTTTTTCCACATTTTAACAGCTCACTCATGTCTTAATGAAGTGTTTGTGACATATTTTTTCTTTTCTTTTTTTTAAATTTTTAAATTACTGAATCAAATTTGTTTTTTTATTTTTCCTCGCTTTCTTGAAACGCTCTGATTTAAAGTCAGCCACTTTAAGAAACATCCTTCAACTATTCAACTCCACCCTCCCTCTTACATCGGTTAGCCATTAGCTGACTAGCTTCTAGCCTCCTCCTAGCTAGGATGAGCAGTGCTGGTTCACTGATCCGCAGTCGTTTGTCTATCTCGCGTCAGTCCAGCCCATCTCCCAACAACCTCGCCAGTATGCCACAACAAATCACTCGCACCACATGCCGGATGACCCACTGATCGCCGCAACCCAAGGCTGCTGGCCGAGCTGAGCTGCTGAGCCACGAGATCTCAAAGGGCAATATCTCGCTCAGCGGTACTCCGCTTCCTCTCCCACAGCAAGCTGTGCGATGCCCCATCACGAAGTGGCTCCCCTACGTTGCCTGCAAGAGTAGGGTGGAGTCGCGCGGAGCCACGGAAAATAGTGGGTGAGCTGGCCATGACAGCCAGCAGCTCCAGGTAGCAGCCTTGGGTCGCTGCGACCAGCATGCCAGCACTGGTGACCTGCTGTGGAGTCACAGCGAAACCACTGGGAGATGGGCCGGAGTGACGCGAGGTATGTTGTGGACTGGTGAACCAGGTGGTAACATGGATGGTTATTTGGGTGACTAATGGTGCCTGCACACCAAACGCAAAAAGGCAAATTTTTCGCACAGCTCGATTACATTACAACTCAATGTAAACACACGAACGGACATGAAATAACCAACTCTGACATCCTGATTCAGCTGAAAATCTCCCAGTCCTTGTGTCTCCAGGTAAGCGTCAGTCTCATTTTCAAACTAGTTTCCAATGTTGATACTTTTACTCCAATGACGACAGAATATCAAAGCTAGCGCTATTCCTTGGACATGAATGCGTGAATTCACATGTGCTCGCCCCTATCCATTAACTTTGCATGTATTCGAGCTGCCCGTTCAGATTTAGTGTAAAGGCACCTTTAAATCTTAAGAAAATAATATAAGCCACGCTTGGTTCCAGCCTCCTGGCACCAGTGTTAGCTAATAGCTCAGGGGCTAATAGGCTACCTTTAGCACCCCTTCCATCTACATGACAGAAAGCTAGGCGGGCCAATAATACAGCAGTGGATGGGTCTCAAGGACGGCGGTGAGTTGGCTTTTTCTAAACGTGATGTATACGATTTAGACGGACTAGTCAAAAATGTTTCTGGCATTTCTGGGAGAGAAAAACGAGATAAAAGCTGTGTGGGGTTTTTTTTTTGGTTTTTTTTTTTTTTAAGAGAATTGACTTATGAATTTTTTTTCATAATTAGGCTACCAGTAGATTCATTTCAGACAGTTAAAACCTACAAACACACCATTTTTCAGTCAATGACCCCTTTAAGATGAATAGAATGTAGTCAGCTATGCTAATTATACTTATAGGACCAAAGAACACAGCCACCGCATGTAGCCACTGCTGCTAGTGGTGGCTACCGCTAGCAGCTGCTAGCGGCAGTTGAAGCTAACACTACAAAACAGAACTTTATGGTGTAACTTAACGTTTAAAGTTACATTCTATACACAGCTGGGAGACGTAGTCTCTCCAGCGAGTCCTGGGTCTGCCCCAGGGTCTCCTCCCCACTGGACGTGCCAGAAACACCTCAAGTGGGAGGCGTCCAGAAGGCATCCTGATCAGATGCCCAAACAACCTCAACTGGCTCCTTTCAATGTGGAGGAGCAGCGGTTCTACTCTGAGCCTCTCCCGGATGACTGAGCTCCTCACCCTATCTCTAAGGGTGAGTCCAGCAATCCTACGAAGAAAGCTCAGTTCAGCTGCTTGTATCCATGATCTCATTCTTTCGGTCATTACCCAAAGCTCAAGACCATAGGTGAAGGTAGGAACATACTGTAGATTGACCGGTAAATCGACAGCTTTGCTTTAGAGTTCACCACAACAGGCCAGTACAATGTCTGCATCACTACAGAGGATGCTCCGATCTGCCTGTCAACCTTGCGCTCCATTCTCCCCTCACTCGTGAATGAGACCCTCAGATGCTTAAACTCCTCCACTTAGGGCAGGAGCTTGTCTCCAACCTGGAGAGGACAATCCACCTTTTTCCGGCTGAGAACCATGGACTCGGACTTGGAGGTGCTGATTCTCATCCCAGCTGCTTCACACTCAGTAGCAAACCATCCCAGCAAAGGCCTGTAGGTTATTGCTTGATAAAGCCAACAGGACAACATCATCCGCAAACAGCTGAGATAAAATCCTATGGTCACCGAGCAGGACACCCTCCAATCCTTGGCTGCGCCTAGCTATCCTGTCCATAAAAATTATGAACAGGATCAGTGACAAAGGGCAGCCCTGGCGGAGTCCAACCCACACTGGAAAAGAGCTTGGCTGGGTGTTGGCAATACGAACCTAACTCCTGCAACGGTCATATAGGGACTGGATAGCTCGTAACAATGAGCCCAACACCACGTACTCCTGCAGCACCCCCCACAAGAGACCACGAGAGACGTGGTTGAATGCTTTCTCCAAGTCCACAAAACACATGTGGACTGGTTGGGCAAACTCCCAGGAACCCTCAAGGATTATCGAGAGGGTAAAGAGCTGGTCTGATGTGCCACGGCCAGTATGAATACCACATTGCTCCTTCTGAATCCAAGGTTTGACCAGCGTTCATACACTCCTCTCCAGTACCCTGATCTAGGCCTTCCCAGGGAGGCTGAGAGATGTGATCCCTCTAAAGTTGGAACACACTCTCCGGTCCCCCCTTTTTTAAAAAAAAAAAAAAAAAAGGAACCACCACCCCAGTTTGCCATGCCAGAGGTACTGCCCCCGACTTCCGGACAACACTGCAGAGGCGTGTCAACCATGACAGCCCTACAGCATCCAGGCCCTTGAGGTACTCTGTGAATCTCGTCCACCCCCGGGGTCCGGCCACCAAAGTTTTTTTTTTTTAACCACTTTGGCAACCTCAATCCCTGTGACGGGCGAGTTGTCCCCCTCATCCTCAAGCCTTGTTTCCTCTATGGAAGGCGTGTCAGTGGGATTGAGGAACTCCTCGAAGTATTCTTTCCACCGCTCTATGATATCCCCAGTCGAAGCCAGCAGCGCCACATCTGCACCATACACAGTGTGGACAGGGAGCTGCTTCCCCCTCCTGAGCTGCCGGACAGTTTGCCAGAATCTCTTCAAGGTCGACCAAAAGTTTTGTTCCATGGCCTCACCAAACTCCTCCCACACCCGAGTTTTTGCTTCCACAACCACTCGAGTTGCACTCCACTTGGCCTGCCGGTACACGTACTCTGCTGCTTCGGGAGTCCCACAAGCCAACCAAGCTCAACAGGACTCCTTCTTCAGCTTGATGGCCCCCGTCACCACTGGTGTCCACCACTTGATTCGGGGGTTGCCACCATGAGATGCACCAAGAACCTTGTAGCCACAGCTCTGGACAGCTGCTTCAACAATGGAGGCGGAGAACATGGCCCATTCAGACTCTATGTCCCCAGACTCCCTCGGAATGTGGTCGAAGTTCTTCCGGAGATGGAAGTTGAAGACCTCCTGGACAGAGGCCTCAGCCAGACATTCCCAGCACATCCTCACTATAAGGTCTACCAGGTCTGAGTGGCGTCCGCTCCTGCCCCCGGATCCAACTCACCACCAGGTGGTGATCAGTTGACAGCTCTGCACCTCTCTTTACCCGAGTGTCCAAGACATACGGTCGCAGGTCTGATGACACGATAACAAAATCGATCATCGACCTAGGATGTCCTGGTGCCAGGTGCACATATGGACACCCTTATGCTTGAACATTGTGTTCGTTATGGACAAACTGTGGTTGGCACAGAAGTCCAATAACTGAACACCACTAGGGTTCAGATCGGGCAGGCCGTTCCTCCCAGTCACATCCTTCCAGGTTTCACCATCATTGCCCATGTGTGCACTGAAGTCCCTCAGAAGGACAATGAAGTCTCCAAGACGAGCACTCTCCAGCACTCCAGTCAGAGACTCCAAAAAGGGTGAGTACTCTAAACCATCACTTGGTGCACACTATGATTGTGATGTTCAAAAAATTGGTGAAAACTTATGGTTGCCTCTGAATATTTGACAATCTACATTTCTTTAGTGTATAGGAATACACTTTGAATTTTGCAAGGTTACAATTTTTTGGTGTCTAGCTTTCATTTATTCTCAGGTTATAAACCACTAACAAGCTAATTAGTGATTTGAAATTTATTAAAAATGAATAAATCTGTGAGTTTGTGTATATCCAGAGAGAGGAAAGGATGAGGTCATCAGTGTTTCATTATACATAGCCTTTGCTTCTCTCACTCACACACTAGTTCACATGGGTGGGTAATCCCGTGGCCGTCTCAGCCTGTTCATCCTGTTCAGTAGAGGAATTATAGACACACATAACAGATGCTCAACACACAAGAATTTGACCTGTCTGCTTTAGATCTCAAACCTGCAAGTTTTTAGGAATTAACATGTTGGTTCCCCAGAACAGGCTTAAATGTAATCTAAACTGGACTGCTGGTGTTATTCTACATTTAGTTCATAACTAAATTCAGCCCTAATCAGTTAAATGAGAACTGGAACTGTTTAATCAATTTACTCTACTTGTGTGGAAAAAAGAGGTAGCCCTATTTTAGCCAATGACGTTAAACATCTACAAAAATTGTACTACACAAGGTGAATAAACACTCCTGACTTAATAACAGAGCAAGAGCCTCAAAGTGCATTCAGACCAAATGCAAAACCTCAAATATTTTGTGCGGCGCAATTACAAGCAAACTCAATACAAAGATGCGAGTAGAGGCCACCTTGCATCCCAGTGAGTTGCAGAGGGACAGGGTTACCTTGCTAACTTCTGCAGCTGCTTTCTACCTGCTGTGGAAATCCCAAAAATGCCATCATGTTTAGGTTCACACCATTATCCGATGGGGCACACAGCTGGGAAACTGTGACTGCCTCCTCCAGAAACTGCACCTGGAAGATGGTTGTTTACACTGCTAGCCCTCGTTAGCACATCGGTAGCAGGAGTACATGGGTAGATAAGCTCCCAAGACACTGTTTCTAGCTCCAGAGCTCCCAGTCCATCTGTCTGCAGGTCTCCTTTACAAACTAGTTTATTCTCCAGTGTTGATACTTTTAGGTTCCAAGGTTGTCATAGCCAGGAGCGGCACTGGGGTTAAGCTCCCAGTGCTCACAAAATGCTCCTTATGGCGTGTGTCTCGAAAAGCCTCTGACAACTAAGTCCAACTCCTAGCCTGCCCATGTGGTTTAGTCTCTAAGCCCGGCGGAACTGCTTTTACTAATAGGAGAAGGGGCGAGGGCGGATCTCTGGCGCCTTAAAACCAGATGCTTCGGGTAGATGGTGGCTCGTCAACCTGGGAAGGTAGCCCATCTGGGGGAAGGTAAACCCTGATTTCAAACCTCCGCTGCCTTGCGGCACACCCAGTCACGGGAAAGGCTTCGGGAGTCAACCCTGAGGAAAAATCCGGAGTCGGCGCCCCTAAGGCAGTTCTCTGTTGTGCTCAACATCGTTCTGGCAGCTCCTGCAACAGCGCTGGTGCCAAACTATAGCAGCCCTGCTGTTCCTTTGGATTCATCAGTGACGTGGAGAGGGGGGACATGCTGCATGGGTAACATCTTGTCCTCCATATCTTCCTGCCCAGGCTTGAATCTTACCAACGCCCAACGCTGGAAGGTAGAACACCGGTGCACATCGGCCTGTTCAGCCACAGGCGGTGCTGTTCCAGCAGAGTAGACGTTTAGGATTCTCTTCCATGGTCATCATAGACCGACGGAGGCCGACAGAACCTGATACTTTTAACTCCAGTGATGGCAGAATCTCAAGGACCATTAGCTATTGGGTCCACCATGCGACTGTGCAAATTTGCATGTTTTCATTAACTTTACATGCATTGGCCCTATTTGAAAAATTAGCTTCACGTTTGGTGTGAATGCATTATTAAGATGTTTTCACCCTACCTTGTTTGTTTCAACCGAATTCAAGTTCCCTTTTATCCGTTAGTGTACTTAATTTTGTGTGGCAAGAACAAATAATCACACTCAGGTGTGCACCAAAACAACCACACCAAGACCCCCATGGTGGTCTGGATCTCAATCATCTGGTGAACTCTAGTGTGGTCATCCAGATGAGAAAGCATACTGAACTGAGACTAAAAGCGACAAAACATGATTTGAGGGCATTAGAACAGATTTTAATTTCTTTCTTTCTCATACCCAAAACGTACAGCAGGATGAATCGCTTGCAAACGTGGAGATGTCAGGAGGAGCAGTCTGGTCGGACATAAACGCCCCTGCTCACTGCGACCATTTGTGTACTTATATATGCGTCCACTTTTTGGGGGCTGCGTGCGCTCGGTCAGCGCTTACCTTCTGCATAGGGTTTGCGCATGAATGCATCCATTGCGCTCGTTTGCGTAACAACGCGTTTTTGCCACCATGAATTGGGCTTTGCAATGAAATCTGTTGCCCCTCAGTATCTGGAACCTCCATCTGCTTCATAAACTAGAAAAGCACTCGGAGAGCGCAGACCTCCGCCAAGCACCACAGTTCCCCCCATACAGTGTTTGTGTGTACGTTTTCAGATTCCTTGACCATGAAAACATATGACTAGCAATTGGATTCACAATGATAGGATTAGTGGTTCAGTAGTTATTCACGAAAATGGCATTTTCCGTAATGGCGGTTTTCTTCTGGACGGTGATCCGGATCACCACCAAAATGTAATCATCTGGAGGATACCCCATTTCTGACAATCTGTGAAAATTTCATGAAAATCCGTCCATAACTTGAGTTATCTTGCTAACAAACAAACAAACAAACAGACAAACAGACAAACCAACGCCGATCATCACATAACCTCCTTGGCGGAGGTAATAATTCAAACATAGAATTTTGAAATACTTTTTGGGAACTATGGGTCTTTCACATTAATCCAGACACTTCTATTCTGATTTTTCGACCACACACATATGCAGACAATGTACACCATCACCATGTAATCAAACATGCATTCTGATGGTCACAGATTTCTGTGTACAACCCCAATTCCAGTGAAGTTGGAACATTGTGTAAAATGAAAATAAAAACAGAAAACAATGATTTTAAAATCCTTTTCGACCTGTATTCAACTGAATAGACTACAAAGACAAGATATTTAATATTCAAACTGATAAACTTTGGGGTTTTTTGCAAATATTTACTCATTCTGAATTGGATGCCTACAACACGTTCCAAAAAAGCTGGGACAGGGACATGTTTGTGTTACATCACATTCCCTTTTAACAGCACTCAATAAGTGTTTAGGAACTGAGGACACTAATTGTTGAAGCTTTGTAGGTGCTTTGTTTTTTTTTTTAAAGCACTGCTGCCTGAGGGATCGAAGGTCACAGGCATTCAATGGTTTTGCTGCTTACAAGATGCAGGGCTTATGCCCCGCCTCTTTCTTGTTGCTGTGAGGTGCTTGGGTGCATGTATGTACGCATACACAGCACTTCACTTATGTGATATTTGAATGTTTTGTTTGTAGCACCTCAACTCTTGCACGTCAGCATATCCACTTTGTACGGTTTCATTGCAGTTCTTCTGTTCATTGCAGTTCTTCTCGTGTATGATTGCTTGTGTGTTTTTGTGACCCGTTGGGGGACTACAGATGCAAATTAGCAGTACTGCTAAATCTGGCATACCTACATTTGTATTAATGTTCATTAATATGTAATGTCCCTTTCAAATAAACAAACTAAACTACGTGCAGAAATTTTTTGAGAATTTCAGAATCTTTTGATGAAATCATGGACTGTAGATGATGAAATCCTCAAATTCCTTGCAGTTGTATGTTGACAAATGTTTTTAAACTGTTGGACTAGTTGCCCCAGTGATCCCAGGAGCTATGTTGTCCGGGGCAATTTGCCTCTGATAGGGTCTCCCAAGACAAACTGGTCCTGGGTGAAGGGCCAGACGAAGAACGATCCAACAGACTCTCATGATAAATTGTATATCAAGGATTCAGTGTACCCCGCCCGGTATGGGGTTACCGGGGCCCCACCCTGGAGCCAGGCCTGGGGGAGGGGCTCGAAGGCTAGCGTCTGGTGGCCGGGTTTCCACCCATGGGACCCGGCCGGGCTCAGCCCGAAGGAGTTACATGGGTCCGCCCTCCAGTAGGTTCACCACCTGCAGGAGGGATCATGGAAGTCCGGTGCTATGTGGATTAGGTGGCAGTCAAAGGCGGAGACCTTGGCGGACTGATCCCAAGCTTTCTAAACTGGCTTTTGGTACGTGGAATGTCACCTCTCTGGTGGGGAAGGAGCCTGAGCTGGTGTACGAGATTGAGCGATACCGGCTAGATATAGTTGGCCTCACCTCAACACACAGCTCCGGTTCCGGAACCAGTCTCCTGGAGAGGGGCTGGAGCTTGGCCTTTTCTGGAGTTGCCCCGGGCGAGAGGCGACGAGCAGGGGTAGGTATTCTTGTATCGCCCCACCTTGCTGCCTCTATATTGGAGTTTTCCCCGGTGGACGAAAGGGTTGCTTCCCTGCGCCTTCGGGTTGGGAAACGGGTCCTGACCATCATTTGTGCCTATGCACCAAATGATGTATCAGAGTACCCACCCTTTTTGGAGTCTGTGACTGGGGTGCTGGAGGGTGCTCCTCCTGGAGACTCCATTGTCCTACTGGGGGACTTCAATGCGCACGTGGGCAACGACAGTGAAACCTGGAGGGGGGTGATTGGGAGGAACGGCCTGCCCGATCTGAACCCGAGTGGTGTTCAGTTATTGGACTTCTGTGCTAACCACAGTCTGTCTATAACGAACACCATGTTCAAGCATAAGGGTGTCCATATGTGCACCTGGCACCAGGACACCCTAGGCCGCAGGTCGATGATCGATTTTGTTATCGTATCATCAGACCTGCGACCGTATGTCTTGGACACCCGAGTAAAGAGAGGTGCAGAGCTGTCAACTGATCACCACCTGGTGGTGAGTTGGATCCGATGGCAGGGGAGGAAGCCATTCAGACCTGGTAGACCCAAACGTATAGTGAGGGTGTGCTGGGAGCGTCTGGCTGAGGCCCCTGTCCGGGAGGTCTTCAACTCCCACCTCCGGAAGAACTTCAACCACATTCCGAGGGAGTCTGGAGACATGGAGTCTGAATGGGCCATGTTCTCCACCTCTGTTGTTGAAGCGGCAGCCCAGAGCTGCGGCCGCAAGGTGGTCGGTGCATCTCGTGGTGGCAACCCCCGAACCAAGTGGTGGACACCAGTGGTGAGGGGGGCCATTAAGCTGAAGAAGGAGTCCTATCAAGCTTGGATGGCTTGTGGGACTCCCGAAGCAGCTGAGGTGTACCGGCAGGCCAAGCGGAGTGCAGCTCGGGTGGTTGCTGAAGCAAAAACCCGGGTATGGGAGGAGTTCGGTGAGGCCATGGAACAAGACTTTCGGTCGGCTTCAAAGAGATTCTGGCAAACTGTTCGGCGGCTCAGGAGGGGAAAGCAGCTCCCCGTCCACACTGTGTATGGTGCGGATGGGACACTGTTGACTTCAACTGGGGATATCGTCGGGCAGTGGAAGGAATACTTCGAGGATCTCCTCAATCCCACTGATACGCCTTCCACAGAGGAAGCAGGGTTTGGGGACGAGGGGGATGACTCGCCTATCACAGGGGCTGAGGTCGCCAAGGTGGTTAAAAATCTCCTTGGTGGCCGGGCCCCGGGGGTGGACGAGATTCGCCCCGAGTACCTCAAGGCCCTGGATGTTGTTGGGTTGTCATGGTTGACACGCCTCTGCAACATTGCGTGGAGGTCGGGGGCAGTGCCTTTGGCATGGCAAACCGGGGTGGTGGTTCCTCTCTTCAAAAAAGGGGACCGGAGGGTGTGCTCCAACTTTAGAGGGATCACACTCCTCAGCCTCCCTGGGAAGGTCTATGCCAAGGTATTGGAGAGGAGAGTCCGGCCGTTGGTCGAACCTCGGATTCAGGAGGAGCAATGTGGTTTTCGTCCTGGCCGTGGCACATCGGACCAGCTCTTTACCCTCTCGAGAATTCTTGAGGGTTCGTGGGAGTTTGCCCAACCAGTTTACATGTGTTTTGTGGACTTGGAGAAGGCATTTGACCGCGTCCCTCGTGGATTTTTGTGGGGGGTGCTTCGGGAGTATGGGGTATCGGGCTTGTTGTTACGAGCTATTCGGTCTCTGTACGACCGTTGTGAGAGTTTAGTTCGCATTGCCAACACTCGGTCGGAGTCATTCCCAGTGAGAGTTGGACTCCGCCAGGGCTGCCCTTTGTCACCGGTCCTGTTCATAATTTTTATGGACAGGATTTCTAGGCGCAGCCAGGGAATGGAGGGTGTCATGCTTGGTGACCACAGGATCTCATCTCTGTTGTTTGCAGATGATGTTGTCCTGTTGGCTTCATCCAGCAATGACCTACAGCTCTTGCTGGGACGGTTTGCCGCTGAGTGTGAAGCGGCTGGGATGAGAATCAGCACCTCCAAGTCCGAGTCCATGGTCCTCAGCCGGAAAAAGGTGGATTGTCCTCTCCGGGTTGGGGACAGGCTCCTGCCCCAAGTGGAGGAGTTTAAGTATCTTGGGGTCTTGTTCACGAGTGAGGGGAAAATGGAGCGAGAGATCGACAGACGGATTGGAGCAGCATCTGCAGTGATGCGGACGTTGTACCGGTCTGTTGTGGTGAAGAGGGAGCTTAGTTCTAAGGCAAAGCTGTCGATTTACCAGTCAATCTACGTTCCTACTCTCACCTATGGTCACGAGCTTTGGGTAATGACCGAAAGAACGAGATCGCGGATACAAGCGGCTGAAATGAGCTTTCTCCGTAGGATTGCTGGACTCACCCTCAGAGATAGGGTGAGGAGCTCAGTCATCCGGGAGAGGCTCAGAGTAGAACCGCTGCTCCTCCACATTGAAAGGAGTCAGTTGAGGTGGTATGGGCATCTGATTAGGATGCCTCCTGGACGCCTCCCACTTGAGGTGTTTCAGGCACGTCCCACTGGGAGGAGACCCCGGGGCAGACCCAGGACTCGGTGGAGAGACTATGTCTCCCAGCTAGTCTGGGAACGCCTTGGTATCCCCTCTGAAGAGCTGGAGCAGGTGGCTGGGGAGAGGGAAGTCTGGGCTTCTCTGCTTGAACTGCTGCCTCCGCGACCCGGACCTCCGGAAAAGCGGTAGACGATGGATGGATGGATGGATGGATGGACTAGTTGCCCACAAAGTTGTTCACAAAGTGGCGAGCCTCGCCCCATCCTTGCTTGTTAATGACTAAGCCTTTCGGATATGCTCCTTTTATACCCAATCGTGACACTCACCTGTTTCCAATTAACCTGTTCATCTGTAGAATGTTCCAAAAATTGTTTTTTGAGCATTCCTCAACTTTCCCAGTCTTTTCTTGCTCCTGTCCCAGCTTTTTTGGAATGTGTTGCAGGCATAAAATTCAAAACAGAAGAAGAAGAACAGAAGAATAGGCTTTATTGTCATTGTACAGTTGTACAGCACAACAAAACTGTGGGCGCTCCACCAGGCTACTGCACAATAAAGTAAGTGAGAAGAATATTTGCAAAAAATAATAAAAAAAAACGTTTATCAGTTTGAACACTAAATAGCTTGTCTTTGTAGTGTATTCAATTGAATATAGATTGAAAACGATTTTTAAATGATTGTATTTTGTTTTACACAATGTCCCAACTTCACCGGAAATGAGGTTGTAACTACGGTAAGGAAAACCACTTCTGATTACTTTTTTGTTCCCATGGCAAAAAGATCTGACCAATAAGAGGAGAGAACCTTCTCACGTGATTTTTGAGTCATTTGACGTGATTCGTTTAGGTCTGCTCAAATTTTTCCTGTGTGAAAGAGAACAGAAGCAAGAGAAAAATTACAAAAAAAGTCATCAAAACACCCTTAATTTCTCTCACAACATTGACATGGATGAGTGCATCGCAGCAAATCAGAATATTTAAGTTTTTCAACAACGGAATCCAAAAAGATGAGCTTTAATGTGTTCTATAACCATTACACACACACAAGGAAATGTTTCAAGCCTTTCTGATATAATTTTAATGCTGATGACAGAGTAGCCAAGACTGCCACACAGCTCAATGATCCCTCCTGCAGATGGTGAGCCCAATGGAGGTAGGGCTGGATGATTAACCCAAATAAAATCGGAACTGATGTTCAGGGTGTAGAACTGACATATTCTTGCTTATGTCGGGTTTTTTCGGTTTGGACCCCTTTAAACAGCATGGAGATCCTTAAGAGATTGGGCCAATTTTTGAACTTTGGGATCATTTAGGAGATCCTTGTGTGTTTTGGACTGAACCAAAACTTTGAGGAGGCCATGGTGACTGTGGAGATCACTGAAAATCGCTGATAGACCAAAAATTGGCCAGATTTCTCAATTATCTCCACCGTGGTGTAAAGGGGGTATTATTCCCCTCTCCCTGGTGTGGGGGTGTGTGTGTGTGTGTGTGTGTGTGTGTGTGTGTGTGTGTGTGTGTGTGTGTGTGTGTGTGTGTGTGTGTGTGTGTGTGTGTGTGTGTGTGTGAGAGTGAGTGAGTGAGTGAGTGAGTGAGTGAGAGCGAGAGGGCTTTTCATGTCCTGTGCTACAAAACACATGTGGTGGCTCAGGAGGTAGAGCAGGTCGTCCAATAACCAGCGTGTTGGCGGTTCAAATCCCACTCTCCCCAGCCATCCTGCCGTTGTGTCCCTGGGCAAGACACTTTACCCACCTTGCCTCCAGTGTTCATGACACTGGGTATGAATGTGTATAAATGTAGTGGTCGGAGAGGCCGTTGGTGTGGATTGGCAGCCACGTTTCTGTCAGTCTGCCCCAGGGCAGCTGTGGCCACAGCAGTAGCTTACCGGTACCACTGTCTGTCTATGGAGTAAATGAATAATGGATTTTCATTGTGAAGCGCTTTCAGTTTCTTGAAAGGCGCTATATAAATGCAAACCATTATTATTATCATTATAATGTGATGATTGACTGTTTTATCTGAAAATACCAAGAGAAAGCAAGCAAAGTGCATGGATACCAGCACTAAAAGAAGCAGAAGCTAAGTTGCCGTTAGCCTCTGACAGCTATCCGCTTCATCTCAACAGTTTTACAGAGAGAATGGAGAAGCTAAGGCTGTGTTAAAGAACCTGATAAGAGACTCATAATCACTATGGTAATGCAATCATTTGAGTGTAAAGGACCCCCCAACACAGCTAATAAGCTTATTAGCTGCCACTCACATGATGTGACCCACAAAACCTCAAGAGGTATGTGCTGTAAACACTGGACAAGGTTTGTGTGTGAAATGACAATAGACCAGAGGGTATTGCATAAAAGTAGAATTAAGAAAGCTAAGTGGCTTGACATAGCTGGACCTGCCTAATCTGGCTTAATCAGTTGCACCATTGTCAAGCAAGGATGAGAAGGTGCAGCTATGTCAAGCCAAGTGTAGATAGTTAGGATAAGTGCACGTTCACAGCAAACTTAAATAGACCATGTGATCGGTCACAGAATCACTGATCCTACTGCAGATAAGACAAAAGAGCTAAGCAGCATATTTCTAATCAGAAGACTAGTGACTTCTCATGGAACCCTATGAGGAGGTGAAGGATATCGTATCTAAAAAAGGAAAAAATGGCTGCTATAAATAAAGAGAAATATTGGAGCATTTTGAGGGAATGCAACTGCAAAGGCTGATGGGAAATGCAAGTGAGCATGTTCTCTATAAGCAAATTACAGTCTGTGAAAACAAGTTAAATGGTCAGTTATTGTGCTAAAGTTTCTTGGTTGAGATGTTTTTTTTTTTTTTGTTGCAGTTTTTATGTTGGCACCATCAATGTGAGCACTGTTGTGGGGAGAACACCCCCTCCCGTGCCTTTGTTGTACTACTGAAAATAGAGAATAAAGTTAGATTAAGATGGATGCTGTTTTAATCATTGTACTGTTGAACTTTATGTTAAGGGCTAGTCACTAGTCAGAGAGTTACTAATCCTGTCTTATAATTAACAGTTGCAGACTTTGACTTAAATGTGACCAGTTTAAGTGCTTGCTACTCAAAGTATTTATACATTTAAATTAGTTGCACTTTCCCCCAATGTTTTTAGTATTAAAGTTGTAATTTTTTATCTGTCCATAAAGAACAAACGTGTCCAAAAAGGGACGTGTATGTGCTGACTGACTTTAGCTTACTTGCAGTGTCTGGTAACAGTTAACTTTCATGAGCCACGAGATGAGGATGATGCTGTGAATTCTCTCATTAAAATCATGATCATAGGATGTTCTGTCAGAACTGTTAATATAAGTTCTATTGAATATGGCGGGGAAGGCATATCTGCAGATGAAGAGATTGCTGCTGGACTCTAAGCAGTGCTGAAATACTTAACACATAATGGGTATAAAGTAGGCCTGTTGTTTCATAGTAGCATAAATAGACCATTACAAGGCTGAAGATATGTTTGGTAAATGACTGAAATTCTTTTTACTACGGTTATTAATATTAGAATGGCAAAATAGAGGTAAACTAGCCTTGTCCTTTTATCAAAGTCAATAACTTTGCACTTTTATAATTATTGGGGCAGAACCAAATTATAAGATAAGATAAGATAAGATAAGATAAGCCTTTATTAGTCCCACAATGGGGAAATTCCAGGATTGCAACAGCATAGGGATAGCAACACTCAGAGCAACAATCAGAAGGCAAGAAAAAACAAGAACATCTAGTAAACATATGTACATATTACTATAAATGTATATATATAGACACACAGTGCGGAGCATTATGATTGGTGAATGTGCAGCAGAAAGTCTAAGCTCTCTCTCCGCGGATGCGGCAGGCCAGCTGGAAGTCTTTGGGCATGATGGTGACCCTCTTGGCAAAGAAGAGACCCACCAGGTGGGCCTCGCTGGTCTCCTGCAGAGCCATGACGGCGAAGCTCAGGAAGCGCAGGACGGTCTTGAAGTCCTGAGCGATCTCCCTCACCAGGCGCTGGACGGGCAGTTTACGGATGAGCAGCTCCGTGGATTTCTGGTAGTGACGGATCTCTCTCAGAGCCACGGTCCTGTGACGGCGAGGCCTCTTCACTCTGCCGGTGGCCGGAGCGCCTCTCCGAGCAGCCCTGGTGGCTAGCTGTCTCCTGGGGGGCTTCTTCCTCCAGTAGATTTTACGGGCGGTCTGCTTGGTTCTTGCCATCGCTCTTTATTATTCTGTCTTATATTTCTTGCACGCCGCCTAAACTCCAGCCCGGCACCCGCGTCGTTTTCACTACAGCTCCCGGTATGTCGAGTTTCCCATTAGCACCGGGCGGTGGCCAAGTGCTAGCTAGCACCAGCTCCTCCCCGCTGTAACGTCTCCCGCTGCAAACAGTGGCTCCGTCCGCCAACCCAGGAGACCCCCGGGGCGATCCGTGCGTCCGTGATATATATACAGAGTGAAAGGTGTAGAAAGAAGAAGGAAGATAAAAAAAAGGCTGTTGCAACGGGCAGCCGACTCGTGTGGCGCCACCGGTCCGGCGGAACCGGAACCGGAAATGTTCCGGTTTATGTTTATGATAAGCCTAGCATGAATATACAACAAAAACAGTTGTATACAACCCATAGTTGTAGGTGAGGATCCCCAGGTGAACCTGTGTAGCAAGTTTGGTGAATCTAGAGAGCTTTTGACCCCAAACCCACCATCAGACGTCATGATCTGAGGGTGAACCTGTGTACCAAGTTTCGTGACCTTAGTGTTCTTTGTTGTTGAGAGACAGTTTGTATGCCATTTTGACATTACCCTTTGACCTTGTGATCCCAAAATCATAGCTATACTTCAGGGTAACAAGGTGAACCTGTGTACAATGTTTAGTGACCCGAGCTTTATGCATACTATAGTAATAGCACATAGGGAAAGTTAATGTTGACCTTTGAACTCCAAACCCATAGTCAGCTCAGGGTGTGAGCCGTCTGAGATTGTCTTACAGACAACTATGGTATGGTATTCTTTCAGTAGTTATCATGTTTACAAGGCTTAGGGAAAACCTGACCTCTGACCTTGGCCTCAAGGTCTATAATTCCTATAAAAATCATCCAATCGGAGCTAAAATGGAATATGCACATCATCAATGTATATCAAACCCTGGTACCATGTTTCGAAACAATCGGAACAAAATTGTAAGAGGTGTTGATTTCACAAAAGTGGGGACAGACGGATGGACAGACGAACTGCCCCATAACATAATGCCCCTTTAGTCTTTGCCTGGCAGGGGATGAAAGATCTCAGGATGCACATCCCAACAGTGTTAGCAATTGCATACGCATTTGTTAAAAACAAATACAGGCAAAAAGAAATTTGATTTTTGAGTCTAGTTTACATTTATAGTTTGAGTGTTATCATTTAGGATGCAATTGTATGATGCTTAACAGTTTCATGAGAAGAAAGGAATGGTGTTTCTCATCAACCTTAAATAACCAAATACAATCACTGGTAATTCAACTTTTTACCAGCTTTATATCTTTATCACTTAATAAAAATGATGACCAGAGGATTAAGTCTTGGTGTGGCTATTCACTGGCTTTCTAGTGTGATAAACTTTCAACACATGACCACAGTTTCTGAGGTAAAATCATCAGGTGAGCTGATGGGCTCTCAGACTGAGGGTTGTACCACATGTGTTAAAAAAAGAAAGTAAAAAAAAAAAACATCTGCAGTTGGCTAGAGCCAACAAACCAATGGCCTTAAAAATCTTTCAGTCCTCACTGGCACCAACTCGCCAAATGCCAAAACTCTAGGGCTGCCATCAACTAAAGATCTTAAAGGTCCTCTAGCAGTTGCAATTTAAAGCAAAGAGATTACCATTTGTTGCACTTTTATGACAGATATATCCAACTCATTGTGAAATATAAACAATATCTTTTACAACAGCGACAACGGGGTTAGGTCCCTGGGTTGTGGAAAAAAAGTCATAAATGATGGTGAGCCCAAAAATTAGGGGTGGGAATCACAAGATACAATACTATCATTTACTTGGGTCACAATACAATATTACGATCTTGCGATACAGATTATTGCTGTATCATATACAGCGATTTCCCATCCTGATCCATCTTGCTCAACTGCCAACTAGCTCTCATGAGTCACTTCTTTGCTATACTAACCTAACCAGACAGTGAGCATTTAGCACCATCTAAAGATTGAAAAGCCAATTGTTTTTTTAATTACTCTGGTACCAAAGAAACTGAATTTGTATTTGCAATACTTATTAATACTTGAAGTACTGCGATACTGGTTGCTCTGAATCAATACAGTATCATGGACAGAAAGTAGCACTAAGTACTACACTGTAGGGCTGCAATGATTATGCAAATAATTTGATTACAAAAAATCTTCGATATAAAAATTTGTATGTCGGCGCGTCGTTTAATGTAGTACTTCCAGTCTAGATGACCTTCTTCCAGACACGCTACTTAAATAAAACACAGATTTGTTTAACAGCGCCATGTCAGAGCGGCATAGTGACGGGTCGGCAAAGATGAAGAAAATTTTTTAAAAAAACAAAAAAAAATGACAAAAGTATCTCAAGTCTGGAATCATTTCAAGCTCAAATTGAAGGAAAACATGTGGACATAGTAAAGCCGAGCGGCGAGCTAGCATGCTACAACGTTGGCTGTTACAGTGTCTCGGCAGAAAGTATCCCACATCATGCCCAGCCAGCACACCCGAGACAAGGTATGTGATTGAGATTTTAAATTCAGATGAATCGAATGTAGTCAACTATGCTAATTATGCTTATATGACCCCCCAAAAAAACCAAAAAAAAACACATAGCCACCACTGTTAGCATCCGGATGCTAGCAGTTAACAATGGAACTTTATGGTGTAACGTACCGTTTAAAGTTACTTTTTATGCAATAAACATTGAAATAAATGTGTACCTGTGTTATTGTTTGGTACAATTACTACTGCTCTTTAGGAAAGAAAGTTATGCAAATGTTGGTTAATGCAAGTTTCTTAAAAAAAAAAAAAAAAAAAAGTATCAGATTACTCAAGTAATTTTCGATTAGACTGGACAATTACCCAAGCCGTAAAACAGTCAATAGCTGCAGCCCTACCACACTGTATCAATTTTTTGCCCCACGCCTATTAAAAATATTATTTAACTTAAGTATGCTAGCCACCTGTTCATGGGCTAAACTCAGGTAAAAGAGCTTGTCTTTTTGGCTACCAAACTCACCATCACTACTGTCCTCCTTTCTGACAAGAGCAAGGAAGACAAGTTTGTCAACACTGTCATGGAGAAGTACCCTCAGTGTTTTGCCAGAGCAACAATTCCATTTACATCTGACATTTCGATGCATTTTCTGTGATTAGATCGCAGATGACGACATACAGGCTAAGTAAAATCAGATTTAAAATCAGCATCTCTTACCTTGCCGGTCTTGTGGTCGAACCAAACAAGGGCATGGTTCCTGGACAGCACCTTGCAGTCGAAGGTGGCATTGTTCTGGGCCGGTCGGCACCGGGCCACCGACCTGCCGATCTTGACTGGCTCGTCCAGGTACACATGCCGCTCCTGGAATGGGTGCGAGTTGGGTCGACTGGCGAACACAGCCAGAGCTGAAGGCATTGAGTTTGGCTTGAGAGTATTACTCCAACCAGATACGTGAGGCAAGTTTTCTTGATCCAGAGTGGCAGGCGTGTGTTGCAATCCCCCAAATCAAAAGTAATCTACTGATATCTGCAGGCAGTATTGTTAGGTCCTCTTAAGTTTCTAGGCACTAACTGATAAACATTGTCCACAGCTTACACAGCCCAGGCTGCTGTAATCCTACTTCTGATTCAACAAGAGTGTGTGTGTCTGTGTTATAAAACAACACATAAACAAACAGGTATAAAAAAGACAAGACATTCACTTCACAGGCTGACCACCAAAGCTACATAAGGACAGCCGGCTCTATGTGCCATGTGTCAGGACATACATGACTGAGTATAGCTCTGACAGCCCCCCACGTCCATCAAACTATTCCAGGGGACAGAAACCAGACCTGGTCTACAAGACAGGAGCAGAACTTTACAAAACCCACAGATCAATACAGTCAACTATCAGTTTACTGTCTGGGGGTGGTCTAATTATTGCACGTCTTTTAAGCAGTGTTATCTTGTCTTACAGCAAAGCAACACAAAGATGGGTTGCACTACTGCTCACGCACGTCAAGTTTCACCTGTGAGAAAAGCTAAATATTTTACAGCCACTCAGCCCTAAACTGAGTGCCCTTGTTGCCCCTGATATTAGCTCACCGACCCACTGTTACCCAGTTTCCCAACCCCAGAAAACACACCCAACAAACCCCTGCAGCCAATCCCAGAAACACGTCAAACCAACCCCAGAAACACACCTGAGTTCAAATTCTAACAAAGCGGCTCGGAGCTCTCGTCAAATGCGGACGTTTCCAATCAGTCAACCGGAAAGGACTGTGCTTAAACTAAAATAAAAATGCTAATTGGCTAGCCCCACCAGTGCTTTCTGGCATTCAACCAATAGGCTAGGCTAGGCAGTACCGACAAAGTTATCACGCTGCTCCTCAAATGTTTCTTCCCCACCCTTTTCAACCAGCTGGCTTACAGAATGGTTGCAAAATGCCATCTTCTTGCCCCCCGGAGCAAATAACAACTAAAAGACAACCAGTCGACGACGCCTCTCCCCTCGGCCCTCCAGCCCAAGAGCTAGCATCAAGGTGAGCTGCTACCTTAGCAGCTAACCGGCTAACTGACAGGAGCGGCGGACGCGGAAAAGAAAAAAATCAGGGGAGTTTCTGGGCATCACACACAAATGCAGAGAGGATTATCCGAGGGAGGAGCAGCAAGGTACGCCGTCGTTATCAGACGTACTCCAGTTGGCATTCACCGTGGTAGTTTCAGCGTTAAAGCCGTTAAAGCGTTCCAACAGTTTTCTAGGAGGAATCTAGAAGAAGTTGTCCTCCTCCTCCGCAGGTCTCGGCCGCCATACTGGAAATGGAGGTGCGTTCAGGGACCGAATCACCGCTGAGCTCAATGGGTCAGCCGGAGGAGGAAAAACTAAACTCTTTAGGATAGACCGAGCTCTACAGTGAGATCATTTATATTCAAATAAATGGAACCTCAAATTATTTTTGGTTTTAAAAAGAATTTAAAGCGACAGAGTTAAAAGAATAGACATGCCTGTCAATATTATAGAATTGGTAGTAAATTGGAGACTTTTATATTTCCCATTTTCTCGAAATATTAGTACCTTTTTCTCGTAAATTGTAACTTTTGTCGTAAATTTTAGACTTGTTTCTAGTAAACGTGTTTTTCTTGTAAACTGATATCTTTTGATATTTAAAAAAACTGCAACATTGTTGTAGTGTTTTTCTCCTGATTCAGCAGCTTTTTCTTGTAAATTGGACTTTTTTTCTTAAAAATGTCCAACAGGAAAAAAAAATTGTAACTTCAGAGATTTGCACCTATATTCTTATCAGCTCGTGATTTTAGTTTGTTACCCTTTCCTTTTAAATTTGGAATATATTGTAACGTGCTGCTCGACATGGCGACGTCCCACCGGGAGATTCGAACTCACGCCTCCCGCTCCGGAGTCCCGCACCCTACCTGTGTCGCCAATAGGGTCAACCCACTTGGCAAGCCAAGTAGGGTGCTCATATTGAGTTCGCTACACTACTCCCCTCTGGTTCTTGGCATCGTCCCGATGTCAGCGCCCCATTACTGCTTTGGACAGGAGATCCCACTTCTGACACCAATGTGACGTTTGCAGGGGTTCACACAAAAAGACAATGGAGCAGATGGCTGTGATCAACCAGATTTATTTTACACACACCCCGACCCCCAACCTGCTTCTCAGCACAGACAGGAGCGGAGGTCATTCTCACAGACCTCTGTTTACATCACGGTTACACACACATGATACATCTTGCCCTAATCCTGCTAAACACTGCTGGGCCATTATAATGCAGTTATAATGACACAGCAGTATAACTCAGAAGTAACACATTTAACACACACACAGTAACGTTTCAAACTGGCAAAGCATGCTGGGAAATCCCTGGCTCCCTTAAAATGGCCCCGACGTTACACTGCCCCCCCCTGGACTGGTTTCTGTCCCCAGAAAATTCAAAGTCCACTTTCAGAAATCCAACGCGAGTCAGCCCGGTGCCAGGGCGGCATGCACGGGCCATCTGAGTCTCGGTCAGAGCATCTGGTTGGGGTAGGGTTCCGGTTTGGCCATCAGCGGGTGGATGGACACATCTGACAGCCTCTGTAGGACCACGCACAGTCCCTTCCCTGGCAGCGGGAGTCCCAGGCCCGCTCCGGCCGACTCCCACCGCTGCCAGTTCTCCCAGGCGGCCGCTGGCCCGCATCCATGCGTCCAGCCTTTGCCGCGCCTGGAAAGTGGCCGCATCTTCGTCCTGCTCGCTCCGCTGCGTCGCTCCTGCGCCTCTGTGACGTCATCTGCCGGGGGAAGCATCTGCAGGAGGCGGCTTTTTTTTCCCGTCCATGCCACCTCGCTCTAATTTAGCGTCGGCGAGGGGCCAGTTTGTCGTGCGCTGTGTGCGGGGCAGTACCATGCCATGTACCCTGGCTCTGTGCAGCGGAAGCCGTCCTTCCTCGCGTCGCCACGGCTGTCTCCTTCGTGCACGCGCTGCTGTGATCTGCCGTAGCTCCTCCTCCACTCGCTCTCAGCACAGTGGTTTCCTCTGATGATCAGCGCGGCAGCCAGCTCAACCTGGGCCAGGTGGTCATCCAACAGGTTCTCGCCGTTGTAGCGGGGAATCTTGGCCCGCTGCTGAATGGATGAGACTGTCATCTCCCGGTCGATTGCCGCTCCTAGTCGCTCTGGAATCGCCAGCCCGTCCTGCCCTGAAAAGGGCGGGAAGCGGGGCTGGTTTGCTCTGCTCCGTCCATCGCGGCGAAGCTCTCCAGGGGCCGGCGTCTCAGCTCTACACTCCGTTCCCGGCTGAGCGATGAATCGCTCCGGCCGCTGTACCTCCACCTGGATCCTCATCTCGCTCCATATCCCACTTCTGACACCAAATGTAACGTGCTGCTCGACATGGCGACGTCCCACCGGGAGATTCGAACTCACGCCTCCCGCTCCGGAGTCCCGCACCCTACCTGTGTCGCCAATAGGGTCAACCCACTTGGCAAGCCAAGTAGGGTGCTCATATTGAGTTCGCTACACTACTCCCCTCTGGTTCTTGACATCGTCCCGATGTCAGCGCCCCATTACTGCTTTGGACAGGAGATCCCACTTCTGACACCAATGTAACGTGCTGCTCGACATGGCGACGTCCCACCGGGAGATTCGAACTCACGCCTCCCGCTCCGGAGTCCCGCACCCTACCTGTGTCGCCAATAGGGTCAACCCACTTGGCAAGCCAAGTAGGGTGCTCATATTGAGTTCGCTACAATATTTTTAAGTTCTTTCATAAATGTGTGTCTTTCTCCTCCAAAATTTCGAAAGACTTAAAATGAAGACTTAAAATGAAGAGAAAACAGCTGAGTTACAAGAATAAACGTACAATATGATGGTAATAAAGCTGTGAACATTTAATTGTTTTTTTTTATCTTGAGCTTTTTTCTCAAAACGTGTGATTTTATTAAAATAAATTTGTTACTGTTTATGTAAATTTTCTATATTTTTCTTTTAAAGTAGCACTATGTAACTTTCTTGTTCAGAGCAGGAACATTAAAAAGACTACAACTATGGAGACTGTGACCTCAGTCCCAACAGCACATCACAGGGTACAGCTTTAGCCACCAGCCAAAAAAAAGCAGCCTGTGATTGGTTGTTGGGATTGAGGTCACAAGCTGCGTTCTGATCGCCCAATAGTGGACTTCGAAGTGGACTGCACAGGGTATCCGCCATATTAACCGAGATTCCAAATCAAAGGGAGCGAACAGTCTTCACTTCAAAGGGAACTGAGAACTGTGCAGGGAAGAAGTGAACAATGGTACATCACTTCACCTGAAGTTGACAAGATTACCCATAAGCCATTGCACCTCAAGTACCAGTTAAACAAACTATTGTTGCTGATGTTATTAACAAGAAAAATTGATGTTGGTTATTGTTTATATCAACAGATAGAATAAAAATGTATTTGTATTAATATTTTATTTAAGAAATATAAATTATCCACCATAGTATCAGTACATGTCCATGGTTACCATGGTAGCTCACAGAGGAGGGAGCCGATGGTTACAGGGTGTTTCAAATGGAGAAATTTTGTGAAGGGCAGTTAACTTACTGATATTCCCTGAGAACAGAGCAGGGAGTAGGGAATACAGTTTGAAGTACACTGTGGATCGGAACGTAGCTCTCGTCTCTATGGTTGTAGTCCTTTCAGTGTTCCTACCAAAAACAGAGCTGTTGCAGGCAATAGAGAGCATAAGTCACGCCCCCTCTACTTCCACATATGGGACCTTAAATCGGAAAAATTTTCCGTTGAAATGAATGGCAAGAGCTAAATTATCTTTTGATCCTGATCAAATTTTGCTACGAGTTACACATGTGATGTTTGTCAATTTAAAAGATAATTTTCCACATAATTAAAGTTATCTGTTGTCATATAATAACAGAGTAATATTCCGTTTTCGTGAAAACAATTAGTGGACAACAACTCCATCATCCCACATCACCAAACACGATCAAGGCGGGAGATTACTAAAACCTCACCTCCTGCTTCCTGACCAATGAAAAAAGGATCCATCCATCCATCTTCTACTGCTTTTCCGGAGGTCCGGGTCGTGGAGGTAGCAGTTCAAGCAGAGAAGCCCAAACTTCCCTCTCCCCAGCCACCTGCTACAGCTCTTCTGAGAGGATACCAAAGCGTTCCCAGGACAGCTGGGAGACGTAGTCTCTCCAGCGTGTCCTGGGTCTGCCCCTGGATCTCCTCCCAGTGGGACGTACCTGAAACATCTCAAGTGGGAGGCGTCCAGGAGGCATTCTGATTAGATGCCCAAACCACCTCAATTGGCTCCTTTCGATGTGGAGGAACACCCTTTCTACTCTGAGACTCTCCCGGGTGACTGAGCTCCTCACCCGATTTTTTTAGGGTGAGTCCAGTAATCCTACTGAAAAAGCTAATTTCAGCCGCTTGTATCCACAATCTCATTCTTTGGGTCATTACACAAAGCTCATGACCATAGGTGAGGGTAAGAACCTAGCTTGACCGGTAAATCGACAGCTTTACCTGAGAGCTCAGCAAACTTTTCACCACAACAGACCGGTACAACGTCCACATCACTGCAGATGCCGCTCCAGTCTGTCTGTCAATCTCCCGCTTCATTCTCCACTCACTCGTGAATAAGACCCCGAGATACTTAAAGTGACACTCTGGCAAAAATCAAGTTTTTTTCTGTTGTTAACATGTCTGTAACATGTTTCTTGTGATATGTGAAGACATATCAAGAGCAAAATCATTCAAAACTCCCAAGTATGTGTTTTTCTGCTGTGAATATCTGCTTTAGCTCCACCACCACCCCCCCCCAAAAAATGCAGATTTGGACAGAGTGTTTGTAGCTACGTAAGTATTGCTGCTTAGCCTGATTGGTTATACCATTAACCAATCAGGCTAAGCACTCAGAACCCTACTTGACTTTCTCAGGGGAAGAGGGAGGATCTAAGGAGCAAGCAAGAGCTCAGCTTTTCACAACTTGGGAAAGATGGCAGGTTATACGGGGGGGGGGGGGGGGCTGAAAAGTTCATAGACTGAAAAGTTCATAGTGGTCAAATTTGACCAAATGTGGTTTATTTTTTTGACCACAGGGATCCAAGTGCTGCAACACCAATGGAAGAAGTGTGTGGACCAAAGCAGAGATTATCAGGTTCAGGTTACTTTATTTGTACCCGTAGGTAGATTTGTTTTGCAGTCGGGTGACATCCATATTTACAAACCACAATTACATTCAACATGAACACAAACACAGGCACACATGAAGCTGACTATAAACATGATAAAAGTACTCAAGGCTCCACCAATCAGGATATAGGGCAAAGAGATAAGAGAAAAAACAAGGAGATAAGAGAGAAGGGTCATATTAAAAAGTTAAAGACTAGTGAAAGAGGTTAAAATCTCAAAAGTGTAAAACCCAATAAAAGATTTAGAACTCCAATAAAAAACCTACAAAAATAAGTAAATATAAAATCAAACTGATAAATAGGTAACTAAATTATGTGCAATATATTGTTACATCTTGTTCAACTCTTTAATAGCAGCAGGAACAAAGCTGTTTTTGTAGCGCTGAGTTTTACTTTTTGGGACAGCAAACCTCCGTCTGGAGGGAAGAAGCTGAAAGTGGCAGTGCAAAGAGTGGGAGTCATCATTTAAAATGGAGGTAGCAATCCTCTGTACCTGTCTGGTGTACAGGGATGTCAGGCTCAGCTGTGACTCACCAAGCAAGCGACTGGACCATCTAACAACCTGATCCAAGGATTTCCTCTGTTTCAGTTTTGTCTGACCAAACCATGACACTAAAGAAAAGGATAAAACAGATTCAGTAAAAGCCAGATAAAACATTGTCATTATGGTTCGGTCAGTTTGGAAGCGTGCAAGTTTCCTTAAACGATGCAAATGTTGCTGACCCTTTTTGCACACCCTTTCACAGTTCTCTTCAAAGTTTAAATTACTATCAATAATCGTCCCAAGATATTTGTAGGATTGTACACATTCAGTGGTCTGGCCTTTTAGTACAGTGACTTTGTGCCTGGGAGTTTTCCTCCTAAAGTCAATAATCATATCTTTAGTTTTTGTCGTATTCAGCTGCAGGTAGGAATCCTCACACCAGTGAACAAAATCATCAACTACTGGGCCGTGGCCACTCTCACCATCCTGGAGAAGACTGACAACAACTGAATCATCAGCATACTTTATAATGTGTCTGTTGTCATGTCTGCTCCGACACATGTTTGTGTACAGGATGAAGACTAGTGGTGAACAACACACACCCCTGAGGAGAGCCAGTAGAAGAACACTTTTGGTCAGACAATGTACCATTGACCCTTACTCTCTGTGTCCTGTTGGTTAAAAAATCCAGAATCCAACCCACCAGATTATTACTCAAATCAGATTGTTGCAGGAGCCTTTCAACTAAAATATGAGGTTGGATTGTATTAAAGGCAGAAGAAAAGTCCACAAATAAAAGCCTGGCATGTGTCCCATTAAAATCCAGATGTTTAAAAAGCATGTTAAACAGAATGACCGTGGCATCCTCCACTCCTCTGTGAGGCCTATAGGCAAACTGCAAAGGATCCAATGCATGCTCAGTCTGCTTTAGGACCTCAAATCTGACCAGTTTTTCAAAAAATTTCATTAAAATTGAAGTCTTTGGAAATGGTTTTAGAAGCATTTCAAAATAATAATTTACCATCATACATAAATAATGCCTTAATTATACTGCTGCCAAAACCAGGTAAGCCCTCTAATAAATGTGAAAATATGGGACCAATAAGCCTATTAAACGCCGACCTTAAGATAGTCTGTAAAATTTTAGCAAGACGAATACAAGAAATTTTACCAAATATTATTAATCGAGATCAGAATGGCTTTATAAAGGGTAGACAAGGCTTCCATAATGTAAGAAGACTATTTAATATTATTTATTTTAATAAAGAAGCACCGGATACAGCTCTCCTATCATTGGACGCCGAAAAGGCCTTTGATAGAGTTGAATGGCCCTTTCTTTTTGAAGTCCTACAAAGGTTTGGACTTGGAAATAATTTCATAAAATGGGTTCAAATAATATACAATAATGCTACAGCAGAAATCCTAACAAATAACAATATTTCAAAACCAATAAAAATCAATAGAGGATGTCGACAAGGCTGTCCACTTTCACCTTTACTGTTTACTATGGCAATTGAACCTTTAGCGATAGCGATACGTTTACATTCACAAATATATGGAATTAAAGTTGGACCAACAGAACATAAAATCTCCCTGTACGCCGATGATATAATTTTGTTTATGTCGAATCTAAAAAAATCAATTCCAACCTTGTTGAATTTAATAAAGAATTTTGGGGAAATATCAGGATATAAAATAAATAAAACTAAATCTTCAATATTAATGCTAAATGAGACCCAGAGAAATTACCCAGCCCCTGAGGTAAATCAATTCAATGTTGTAAATCAGTTTAAATATTTAGGAATCCAAATTATGCCTAAGCTAGAATCAGTCGCCAGTGTCAACTATGAAGCCTTAATGTCAGATATCAGTGAGTTAACTCAGAGATGGATGTCACTACCAATGTCGATGATCGGGAGAATCAATATACTTAAAAGTAATATTTTACCTAAAATACTTTATTTATTTCAATACATTCCCTTATCACCACCTTTAGATCTATTCTCAAGAATAAAAAAAAAGTTAGTGGAATTTATATGGAACAACAGGAGGGCTAGATTACGTTTGTCTTTATTATATTTACCATTTGATCGTGGAGGTCTGAAATGTCCAAATTTTATGTTGTATTATTGGTCGGCACAACTGAGGTCTATGACATATTATTTTTCATCAAATGATCTCCCTCACTGGACTGAAATGGAATCATACAATTTACCTTTACCTCTTCCCATATTCATATACTCAGATTCGGCAAAAAAATTACAAAAACAAGTTAAAAATCCATTTGTAAAGCATATGATCAAAATATGGTGTGAAGCTAAAAACTATTTAAAAGAACCACAGTTATTGTCACAATTTAGTCCAATATGGGGTAATCAATATTTTAAACCAGGGAGAGCGGACGCTGTATTTAAAGTATGGAATTTAAAAGGGATACAAAAGATTCAGGATTTATATTTGCCATGTGCAGACAACATAATGTCTTTTGAAGAGCTGAGGATCAAATTTAATCTCAATAGAACACATTTTTTTAAATATCTTCAACTTAGAAACGTTATTCGATCAAATCAAAATAAAGCTCTCACTCGACCTATTTATTCATCCTTGGAAAAAATGATGATGAAAGATAGTAAAAGAAAGGGTATTATTTCAGAGTTTTATAACTCATTGACACTATCTTCAAGTGAAAATTCACTGAAAAGATTAAACTACTGGAAAGAAGATCTGCAAATTGAAATTTCAGAGGAACAATGGGAATTGGCTTGTACAGAAGCTCAAACCAAATCAATAAATGCACGCCTTAAATTGATACATTTCAAATGGTTAATGCGGATGTATGTTACACCGGAGGAGTTAAATAGATATAACAAAAATATACCAGATACATGCACAAAATGCATGGAAAGTAAAGGAACCCTATTTCATTGTTTATGGGAATGTAGATTAATAAGAATGTTTTGGGAAGAGGTGAGGGTAACAATTGAAAAAATAATCTCAAAACAAATCATATTGAATCCTAAACTGTTTTTGTTGGGTCTGTACCCAGAAAAGCATAATTTTAATAAAAGTGAAAGAACATTCATAGACCTCAGTTTGCTTAATGCCAAAAAATGTATTGCACTATTATGGAAAAAGACTCATAGACCAGATGTGACTCAGTGGTTAAGACAGATGTTAACAAACCTTCCATTAGAAAGAATAACATATATACTAAAATCAAAGGAAATTGTGTTTGAGAATATATGGAGACCTTTTATTGATTATGTAAAAAATTTAAACATAACTCTTGAAGAAGAAGGTGAATGATGTGTGTGGACCTTGTAAATTCCAAACTGGTGAACATAATATGTATACTTATGTATTGGATTGTCTAGACTAAACAGAGGAGCATTGTTGAAGATTTGATTTTGTTGGTGGTTGTTGGTGTTTTTAGTGCATTTTTTTTTTTTTGTAGTACTTTAGTGTTAGTGTTTGATTGTTTGTATCATGTTTGTTAAAAAAAAAAAAAAAAGGTTCAATAAAGATATTGTGGAAAAAAAAAAATTGAAGTCAAAGCAACTGCTCTAAAATCATTTACTGTTTTAGGATAGCTGGATTTTGGAACGGGGACAACCACAGCATCTTTCCAGATCTTTCCAGATCTTTCCAGAGCGCCCACATATATTATCAGGGCCCTGACTTTTGTTCACTTTTACAGCACAGAATGCCCTTTTAACATCCTGCACCTCAATATTAAAGTGCTGATTGTCTTTGAGTTTCTGTTTCAAATCTTGGGTTTCTGTGTTAAAATCAAAGGAATCAAAACGACCATAAAAACAATTAAGAGCATTAGCCAGCTCTGTGTCTGAATTAAAACCATCTAAAAACACACGATTACTGCGCTCTGTGCTCTGAAGGCCTGCAATAGTTTTCATACTGGCCCAGGCTGAACCAAGTTTCTTTGTTGCCATCTTGCTTTCCAACTCTGATTTATAATTCTGTTTTGCTCTTAAAATTTTGGCCTTCAGTTCTTTTGTGGCAACCTGCAGCTCAGAAACAACCCCCTGTTTAAAGGCAAGTGCTTTCCTCTTTAAGCAGGATTTAACTGATTTTGTAATCCATGGCTTGTTGTTGGGATATATTTTGACATGCTTACGTGGAACGATCATGTCTCTGCAGAAAGCCATGTATGAGCATGTCACGTCCACTAAAGAGTCCAAATCTTATCTGCAGGCGAGCGTGAACACCTCCCAGTCCATACAGTTAAAGCATTCCTAGAGGCAGTGCACTGAATCCTCTGTCCACAAGTCTATGTCTCTGGTCTTCACCTTGTCTCTTCTGAGAGCAGTTTTTTTGTGGGCAACAAATGTACACAGTTGTGATATGCGGATCCTAAAGGAGGAAGGGGAAGAGATTTAAAGGCCCTCTCTATGGATCCATAGCACAGGTCCAATGTCTTTTTTTGCCTGGTTGGGCAGGAGACATACTGATAAAAGTTTATAAGTGTCTTTTTTAGAGATACATGGTTAAAATCCCCAAGGATGAAATTTGGAGCCTCTGGGGAAATCGAGTGTAACCGCTGTACCAAATCAAAGACGGTGCTGGAGGCGGAGGCAGCATCTGTCCTCGGGTGAATGTACACGGTCGTTATGAAAAGTTGGGGGAACTCGCGGGGCAGATAAAAGGGGGGTAGTGACACGGACAGAAGCTCCACGTCTGGTGTACAGATGTGCTCTCTGATCATGACAGATGTACAGTACTGTTTATTAATATATAAACATACGTCGCCCCCTGACGTTTCCCCGTTATCTCTTCCTGCCGATCCGAGTGAAGTGGGGCTCCAAAGCCATCAATCCACAGGTCCGGGTCTCAGTCATGCGCCATAAGCCACTTCTCTGTGTAAGCCATGACACAGCAGTTCTTGAAATCCTTCTGATATCGTACATTTCCTTGAATTTCATCCACTTTATTTCTCAGGGATTGTACATTCCCCATAATAATGGAAGGAAGAGGAATGCGGTTCAGCTGACGCCTCCTCAGGTTTAATCTTACGCCTCCATGCTTTCCGCAATAATGTTGAGGAATAAACCATCATCATAGCAGTCTGTCGTGGGCGACGACTGTTTCATTTAGGTCTGATCAGATTCCTCCACACAGCCCTGTCCTTAACCTTCCGCTGCCAGGAACTCCTGTCTATGTCCAACTTCTTCAAGTTTCTTTTTACAGTGTCTTTAAATCTGAGCCTTGGTCAACCCTGATTGCGTTTGCCCTCGCATAACTGTGAGTAGAGTAACTGCCGAGGGAGATGCTGGTGGTCCATCCTCTCAACATGTCCGGGCCATCTCAGGTTCATCTGTATTAGCATGTCCTCCACTGATGGTAAACCAGCTCGTTTCAACACTTCTATGTTAGTTATCTTGTCTTTCCATGAGATGTTCATTATGGCTTGAAGGTGTCTCATCACATATGCGTGGAGTTTCTTCACCTGCACTCTGTAGACAGTCCAAGTTTCAGCACCGTACAATAGAGTAGCCAGTACTGTCGCTCTGTACACTTTGCATTTCACACGGATAGACACATGTCGATTGTTCCACAGTCTCTCCCTCAAGTTTCCAAACACAGCGCTCGCTCTTCCCATTCTGAGAGATAGTTCATCCTCCAGCCTAGCATTCTCTGAAACAGTACTCCCTAGGTACTTGAAAGTCTTGCACTTGACTAGTGGCTCTGTACCAATGCTGATCTCTTCTGGTAGTGATGTTGATAATTGGAACTTTGGTGGTTGGTAAAGGCACTCTGTCTTCTTGATGTTGATTTGGAGGCTGAATTGGCTAGCTGCTCTTGCAAATTTCTCCACTAAAGATTGCATATCTTCCACGCTGTGTGCAACTAGAGCACTGTTGTTGGCAAAGAGCATTTCTCTTACTACCTTTATCGATGTCTTACTCTTGGCTTTAAACTGTGCCACATTGAACAAGTCTGCTTCTTTCCTTGTTTGAATGTATACTCCTTCTGAAGTGTCTTTGAAGGCCACCTCAAGCATGGCTGCCAGATATAGCGAAAAGAGTGTAGGTGCCAGCACACACCCTTGTTTCACCCTGTTGCTTACTGAAAAGTCTTTGGATACTGAACCACTCATTGCCACGTTTGCTTGCATACCTGTATGGAGTGCCTCGATCAGGCTGACAAACTTCTCTGTACAACCATATTTCTTGAGTACCTGCCAAAGTCCTTGTCACGAAACAGTATCGAAGGCTTTATTGAAGTCTATGAAGACTATATAAAGCAGCATGTTCTGTTCGATACACTTTTCTTGAACCTGTTTCAAGCAGAAAATCATGTCCATTGTGCTTCTTCCACTTCTAAAGCTGCACTGGGTTTCCGGTAGTACATTCTGCGAGATGTGTTCACTGAGTCTGTTAAGTAGTACACGTGAGAGAATCTTACCAACAGTGGCGAGCAGTGATATACCTTGGTAATTTCCACAATCCTTCCTGTCACCTTTCTTGAACAAAGGCACAATACTTGCATCCTTCCAGTCTAGAGGTACTTTCTGGGCATCCCATATCTCTTGGATGAGCTTGTGCAGGCAGTTGGTCAGCTGAACACCACCAAATTTTCACAATTCTGCTGGAATTCCATCCCTTCCTGGAGCTTTACCATCCTGTGTTGTCCTGATAGCTGCCATTAGTTCATCAAAATTTGGTGGTTCATCCAGACTTGATACAGCTGGTCACTGCACTAGAGCTTCTTTAGCCTCTTCAGTGAGATCTCCAGGGTTGTTTAGTAGTTGGTCAAAGTGGTCTGCAAATCTGTCCAGGATCTTGTCTTTCTCCTGCAAAACCGTTTCACCATCCATAGCCTTTAGTTGGATCAATCCTCTTGGTTTAGGGCCGTAGATTTCTCTCAAATCTGTGAAGAATGTTTTCATGTCCTTCCTGTCTGCTGCAGTTTGAAGTTTCTCCGCTTTTTCATCCCACCAGTTGGACTTCATCTCTCTGGTGTACTTCTATAGCTCACTCTGAGCCTTTGAGTATTTCTTCTTCTTCAACCTTGTGTTACACTGTAGGTTTTCCTGCCTAGCTGTATTCCTCGCTTCTAGTAGTTTCTTCAGGTGTTCATCATGCTCATCAAACCAATCTTGATGTTTCCTCTCAGGGTGGCCTAATACATCACTTGTAGTCTGATACACCGTATCCTTCAGTGTTGCCCATTTCTCTTCTATGTCATTCTCTGAGTTGTTGCTGTCCCAGTCTTTCAAGTTTTCATCCATTTCCTGTGTAAGTTCTTCCTGCTTCTTTTGGCCTTTCAGTGCACTAGTGTTTAGCTTCCGTGGTGGCTTCGCACCCATCCTGCAGTGCTGTTTTCGTCTCCAAATCCTTAATCTAGATCTCAGCATAACATGATCAGTGCCACAGTCCGCGCCTCTCATTTGCTCTTGTGTCCAATACATCCCTTCTCTCTCTCTGCCTGACTATGATGTAGTCTAATAAGTGCCAGTGCTTGGATCTTGGGTGCATCCATGTCTTCTTGTGTGTGTCCTTGTGCTTAAATAGAGTGTTGGTTATCACAAGGTTGTACTCTGAACATAGTGCAAGTAGAAGTTCTCCATTAGCATTGCACTTGCCTACTCCATGACTGCCTAGCACTCCTTTCCTTTTCTCGTTGTCTGAACCAACTCTGGCATTAAAATCTCCAACGAGTATCAACCTGTCATCAGTCGGTACATGCCTGATAGTCTCACGCAAATCACTGTAGAACTCTTCCTTCACCTCCTCTGTGTTGGTCATTGTTGGGGCATATACACTGATGAGTGTGGCAAACATATTCTGCTGTAGTGGGAGTCTCATAGTCATTATCCTGTCGTTGATTGGCACCGGTTCCTCATCAAGCATTGCTGCTCTCTCCTTTCTAACTGCAAAGCCCACTCCTGCTTCTGTCCTTTCTTGAGTTGATCTCCCACTCCAAAAGAAGATGTACACATGGTCTTCCAAGCTGTCATATCCAGGCAATCTTGTTTCACTAAGTGCAGCTATGTCTACATTGTACCTGTTCATTTCCAGGGCCACAAGCGCGGTCTGTCTTTCTGGGCGCTGTGATGTTGTTCTGTCCAACAGAGTGTGTACATTCCATTCTGCTACACACAAGGTTGCTGTTTTCCTCTTCTTTTGTCTTCCTGATCCTAGCTTACTTTTTGCTGCCTGTCGGAGTGTGAACAGATCAGCGTGGACCTTGTAAGCCCGGGCGGCGTCCGAGCCAGTATGAGTTGCTTTCTGATTGACCATTTCATGAAACTGCTTGCAAAGTATTTGAATACTGCTAGCTTTTGCTGGACTAGCAGCACATTCTTGGTAGATAAAGGTATTATCAGTGGCAAGGACAAGCCAAGACAAACTGACTCCAGTATCTGTTGCAGTGACTGACCAGATGATAGGTTTGTTTATCTCTGCCCTTTGTGTAGTGCATGTCACAATGCACCGACTGGCACAGTCCACCACAGACTTTGCGACAGATGTGTTTATCTGCCAGGATGTCCAGTCTCACCATGTGTAACTTGGAGTGGTCCACCACAGACCTGTGACAGATATTGTTTTTAGTTCTGCCAGGATGCCCTGTTTCACCCTCCACACCCTCGGAAGGGCAGGGATGCTGGTTGAGTCGCCGATGGCCTGACCCATGAGACAGGTAGTACCAGTTTTCATGGTTATCCGGTAGCAAGCAAGCCAATGCCTTGTGTCAGGAAGAATAAACCACACTTCATCAAATTTGACCACGAGGAACTTTTCAGCCTAGGAACTTTTCAGCCCCGCATACATGTTCAGTTTTTGGCTGTGTGATCAAGAAATCCTCTTTTAAATTACATGTCTTACCCACAGACATGAAAATACGACAGCAATGATTCATTTTATTTGGACAAACCTCAGTGTCCCTGCTAAAATATCGTCGAGGACACGGGTTTGCAGCTTGCATGCCAGGGGAAATGGCCCTGGTGTGCCGGGCGAGTATTGTCCTAGGTGAACCAGCGGAAGGATCATTCTTGGCGGAGTGGAGAGGCAGTCACTGTCCGGCTGGAAGGCTCCCCTTGCCTTGCTGGGAGCACCTGCCGGTGTGCCCCACCAGCCACCTCATCTGTCCCCGAAGCATGCCAGGGAGAATGCTCTGAAGGACCTGAGCTCTCCTCGGCTCCTCCCTCTTCCCCTGAAGGAGGAGTCTCTGGTTACCCACTCACCGCGGATTGCCTCGCTGAGGGCCAGTGGGTAGTTCACCTCAGAGCAGCTCAAAGCAAGGCGAGCTTCAAAGGAAGGAGGCCGGGGAGCACCTCGGAGGCAAGCCAGCTGGCGGGCGCACAGGACTGAGGAGAACTGCTCACTGGCCCCCAGCGAGGCAATCCACGATGATTGGATAGAGACCAGCAGGGAGCCTTCCAGCCTCCATGCTAGGCAGTAACTCTTCTGTGGGTTCACCTATTACGGTACTTCCTCAAGTTACAGTAGATTGCCTTCTCAGAGCCTTGTACAATGTCCTCATCTTCTTCCAGCTATTGGTGGGTGGGAGTATGGGTAGCGTTAATTAGAATATTCATAGATCTGCACATACTTAAATAGGTCAAAGACATAAAAGCTCTTTCAAAGTCATTCTAAGGCAGTGAAAGGGTTTTTTTTGTGTATAAAAAGCCACAATATACTATTCTGGGCAAAACACACTGGTTTTTGAGGTTGTTTTAGATGCCACTGGAGTGCATTTTTAAACTCGTCCACTTGGGGCAGGAGCTCATCCCCAACCCAGAGAGGGCAGTCCACCCTCTTCCGGCTGAGCACCATGGACTCGGACTTGGAGGTGCTGATTCTCATCCCAGTCGCTTCACACTCAGCAGCAAACTGTTCCAGTAAGAACTGTAGGTCATTGCTCGATGAAGCCAACAGGACGACATCTTCTGCAAACAGCAGAGATGAGATCTTGTGGTCACAAACATGACACCCTCCCTTCCTTGGCTGTGCCTTGGCTGCGTCCATAAAAATTATGAACAGGATTGGTGACAAAGGGCAGCCTTGACAGAGTCCAACTCTCACTGGAAACAAGTCCAACTGAGTGTTGACAATACGAATCAAACTCACAACGGCCATATAGAGACCAGATAGCTCTTAACAACAAGCCCAATACCCCATACTCCTGAAGCTAAACCCCCCCCAACAAAAAAAAAATCCATGATAGACGTGGTTGAATGCCTTCTCAAAGTCCACAAAACACATGTAGACTGGTTGGACAAACTCCCACGAACCGTGGAGGATTCTGGAGAGGGTAAAGGGTTGGTCCAATGTGCCATGGCCAGGACAAAAACCACATTGCTCCTCCTGAATCCGAGGTTAGACCAACAGCCGGACTCTCCTCTCCAGTACTCTGGCATAGACCTTCCGAGGGAGGCTGAGGAGTGTGATCCCCCTCAAGCTGGAACACACCCTCCGGTCCCCTTTCTTGAAGAGAGGAACCACCACCCCTGTTTGCCATGCCAAAGGTACTGTCCCCAACTTCCATGCGGTGTTGCAGAGACATGTCAGCCATGACAGCCCTACAACATCCAGAGCCCTGAGGTGCTCAGGGCAAATCTCGTCCACCCTTGGGGCCCGGCCACCAAAGAGTTTTTTAAACACTTCTTTTGTAACCACTTTGGCGACCTCAGCCCCTGTGATTGGTGAGTCATCCCCCTCATCCCGAAACTCTGCTTCCTCTGTGGAAGGCGTATCAGTGGGATTGAAGAGATCCTTGAAGTATTCCTTCCACCATCCAATGATATTCCCAGTCAAAGTCAGTAGTGCCCCATCTGCACCATACACAGTGTTGACAGGGAGCTGCTTCCCCCTCCTGAGCCGCCAGACAGTTTGCCAGAATCTCTTCAAGGTCGACCAAAAGTCTTGTTCCATGGCCTCACCGAACTCCTCCAACACCTGAGTTTTTGCTTCAGCAACCACCCGAGCTGTATTGCGTTTGGCCTGCCGGTACACCTCAGCTGCTTTGGGAGTCCCACAAGCCAACCAAGCTCAATAGGACTCCTTCTTCAGCTTGATGATCCCCATCACCACTGGTGTCCATGACTTGGTTTGGGGGTTGCCACCATGAAATGCACCAATGACCATGCGGCCACAGCTCTGGACAGCTGCTTCAACAATGGAGGTGGAGAACATGGCTCATTCAGACTCCATGTCCCCAGATTCCCTCGGAATGTGGTCAAAGTTCTTCCGGAGGTGGGAGTTGAAGACCTCCCGGACAGGGGCCTCAGACGTTCCCAGCACACCCTCACTATATGTTTAGGTCTACCGGGTCTGAGTGCCGTCTGCCCCTGCCATTGGATCCAAGTCACCACCAGGTGGTGATCAGTTAATAGCTCTGCATCTCTCTTTACCCGAGTGTCCAAGATATATGGTTGCAGGTCTCATGACATGATAACAAAATCGATCATCGACCTGCAACCTAGGGTGTCCTGGTGCCAAGTGCACATATGGACACCCTTATGCTTGAACATGGTCTTTGTTATGGACAAACTGTTGTCCAATAACTGAACACCACTCGGGTTTGAATGGGGCAAGCCGTTCCTCCCAATCACACCCCTTCAGGTTTCACGGTCATTGCCCACATGCACATTGAAGTCCCCCAGTAGGACAATGGAGTCTCCAAGAGGAGGACTCTTCAGCACCCCAGTCAGAGACTCCAAAAAGGATGGGTACTCTGAACCATCATTTGGTCCATAGGCACAAATGATGGTCAGGACCTGTTTCCCAACTCAAAGGGGCAGGGAAACAACCCTTTCATCCACTGGGGAAAACTCCAATGTCGAGGCTGCAAGGTGGGGGGACACAAGAATACCCACCCCTGCTCACCGCCTCTCGCCCAGGCAACTCCAGAGTAGGCCAAGCTCCAGCCCCTCTCCAAGAGACTGGTTTTGGAAGCAGAGCTGTGCATTGAAGTGAGGCCAACTATGTCTAGCTGGTATCTCTCAACCTCATGCACCAGCTCAGACTCCCCACCAGAGAGGTGACATTCCACATCCCAAAAGCCAGTTTAGGAAACTGGGGATCAGACTGCCAAGGTCTCTGCCTTTGACTGCCACCTGATCCGCATAGCACCGGATCCCCATGGTCCCTCCTGCAAGTGGTGAGCCCACTGGAGGGCGGACCCATGTAACTCCTTCAGGCTCAGACCGGCCGGGTCTCATGGGTGGAAACCCGGCCACCAGACACTCGCCATCAAGCCCCTCCCCCAGGCCTGGCTGCAGGGTGGAGCCCCGGTAACCCCATACCGGGCGGGATACACTAAATCCTTGATATTTCTTTCATCATGGGAGTCTGTTGCATTGTTCTTATTCTGGCCCTTCACCGAGGACCAGTTTATCTTGGGTGACCCTACCAGAGGCAAATTGCTCCAGACAACATAGCTCCTGGGATCACTAGGGCACACAAACCCCCCACCACAATAAGGTGATGATCCAAAGAGGCGAAAAACAACATAAAGGTATTGTTTTGTATTTTGAGAGCTGCAACTGATTCAGAGGACTGTTAAGGTGCTTTTCCACTAGCCCCGCTTAGCCCCGATTAGAAAACCCGACTCGACTCACTTCGATTCGGTTCTGCCTCGGTTGCTTTTCGACATTACTGCTGGCACACCTACTGGCACACCTGCGGTGGGTGGGATTTAGCTCGGCCCTCCGGCCCACTCCCACCATCGGTCGGACCAGCTTTTACCATTAACACAGCGGACACACGGAGGACCCTATCCAGAATCAACCCACGCAAAGCTGCAGGTCCAGACAACATTCCGGGACGTGTGCTCCGAGACTGCGCGAGCGAGTTGGCGGATGTCCTGACTGACATTTATAACATCTCCCTGAGTCAGGCCATCGTTCCCAGATGCTTCAAGACCTCTATCATTGTACCGGTGGCAAAGAAACCAGTGGTGTCATGTTTGAATGACTATCGTCCTGTTGCACTTACACCAATTGTGATGAAGTGTTTTGAACGGCTTGTCAAACCACACATCACAGCCTGCCTCCCTGCATCACACGACCCGCTCCAGTTTGCATATCGTTCAAACCGCTCCACGGAGGATGCTATAGTCACCACCCTACACTCTGTCATCACCCACCTGGACCAGAAAGACACCTACGCCAGACTCCTGTACATTGATTTCAGTTCAGCATTCAACACCATTATTCCCCAGAGACTGATAGAGAAATTACTCCTTCTCGGTCTGAACACCGCCACATGTCTCTGGATCCTGGATTTCCTGACTGAGAGACCTCAGTCTGTCCGGGTTGGAAACAACATCTCCAACTCTGTCACGCTGAGTACCGGAACCCCTCAAGGCTGTGTACTCAGTCCACTGTTGTTTACACTTCTAACACATGACTGTGTATCCAAACACGAGGGGAACCAGATTATTAAGTTTGCAGATGACACCACGGTGGTGGGACTTATTCAGAGGGATGAGGAATCAATGTACAGGGAAGAAGTGAGAGACCTGGAGGGCTGGTGCAGGGAGAACAATCTGGTGCTCAACGTGGACAAAACAAAGGAGATGATTATCGACTTCCGGCGGTCACAGCCTGAGCACGTCCCCCTCAGCATCGGCGGCCGTTTAGTGGAGAGAGTAGAGAACATCAAGTTCCTCGGAGTGCAGATCTCGCAGGACCTGACCTGGAGCAAGAATTCCTTGGAGATCAGGAAGCGAGCTCAGCAGAGACTACACTTCTTGAGGAAACTCAAACAGGCCTCTCTCCCCATCTGCATCCTCAGGACCTTCTACAGAGGTGTGGTGGAGAGTGTTCTGACATACTGCATTGCTACATGGTACTCCAGCTGCAGTATGTCAGACAAAAAAGCCCTGCAGAGGATAGTCAAGGGGGCGGAGAGGGTAATTGGAGTCTCCCTCCCCTCTGTCCAAGAACTTTTTCAGAACCGTTGTAGGAGCAGGGCACTGAACATTGTCAAGGACCGTTCTCACCCTCTGCATAAACACTTTGAACTTCTTCCATCTGGTAAACGATTCCGGAGCATCAGAGGCAGAACCACCAGACTGATCAACAGCTTCCTCCCACAAGCTGTGAGGATGCTGAACAGCTGACCCGGAATCTCACATACACACTACTGCACCTATGGACATTTTGTATATTATAGTTAGTTATTCTTTTTCCCCAAGTATGTCTCAGGGATGTGTGAATGGATGGGGGGGTGGGAGCTATGTGGGAGTGTGTCTTAATCATGCTGCTTCTTATATGGATGCCGAGAGAAACGCAATTTCATCTTGCCTGCACTACAGTTGTATGTACAGCAATATGACAATAAAGTTTGATTTGATTTGATTTGATTTCTTGAACAGCGAGGCGGCGCCACACTCTCATGACATGAAACACGCGACCGAATCCTCCACAACAAAGAAAATGGCTGATGACGAGGAGAGAAGGAAGGAGGAAGGAGAGAGGAATGACTGTGACATGAAACTGGTGAAATCTATGGTGCTGACTTGTGCTCTGCATAATCTGTGTGAGAGTCATAGAGAGATGTATGACACTACATTGGATGATGCAGTAGATGAACCAGTGGTGGCAGCGACCCAGGGAGCAGAGGAGCAGGGTGCCAATATACGAGATGCTGTGGTGCAGTACTTGTCTAGCAATAGGTAGAAATGTAATTTCGTCCACATTTATGTGCATACATATTTCAAAAATGTTTTTTGCAAATAAAATGTTGTGCATGTTCCATCTACCTGTCCTCTGTTGTTCATAACGCTTATCTGTTAAGGTACGGGTAATTACATACCTGTCAAGGCATACCTCATGCCTCCCTTATTGGGGGGGCTTTCACACCTGTACTGACCTCATGCCTCCCTTATTGGGGGGCTTTCACACCTGTACTGAGTACTTAAAAACTGTATTTATAGGCAGATGAAAGAAAACTGAAGCAAAAAAAAAACAAAAAAAAACTAAACAAACAGCAACTGCAACATGAACTATTTCAAACATATTTATTCAAATGTACACTTATATGGACACAATCTCGAGCCATAACTTTTTGGTAATGTGAAAATAATAAGCCAAGTAGCACAAAAAAAAAATAAAATAAAAAATGAATAAATAAAAAATAAATGATATTAATAATAAATAAATAAAAATAAATAAATAAAAAAATATTTTTCAAATTTACATTAGCACAAGGTAGATTGCTTAATTTGAAAGTACACAATAAGAATTATTCTGAATATAGTTAATTGTCAGCTAGATACTGTATATACACTTGGAATTAAAGAGTTTTTAATTGTCAGCTTTGTTACACTAATGCACTTGGATGAACTTGAAACAAGAAAATGTTCACTGATGCTGTTTGTTATAGTTCCAAGTAGCAGCCTTTGCTAACTCTAGCATTTCTGAAGTGGCAGATCAGATCAGGTGGCAGATCCTGCCACCAATGGGGGTAGATTGTGCTCTGCCACAAAATGACAAACCATCACTTCTGCTAGTGATGCATTGGATTTGGAAGGCGTCGGTTCTCTCACTGGCTGAAAATGTTCATCCATCGATCGATACGTTTTCGATTTGGCTACACAGTTTTTGTGGCCCTGTGTAGCGAAGTGCGACTTCAGGTCAAAAATCCCAGATGCAGTCACTTTTATGCTCCTCCTACATGGAACACAGAAGGAGTGTGTAGGGCCCTCTGGAGAAGCCTTTATCCATCCAACGATTCCTTTCTGTTCCAGAGCCACAGGACAACAGAAGGTGTGAGGCCATCAGCATAATGATCAGTCCACACCTCTCACTGTTGTGATAATTGCTCATGCTGAGCGCTCTGCCAGCCCCGTACGCTGTGGGGGTCACACACATGACGTGTTCCTCCACACTCTCAATAATTTTTTTTCCCGTATATTTTTCTTTTTGGCGTACAGAAATGGCAATACGCCCGTATTTGCTAAAATTGCATTTTCCCCGTTTTAAAATACGGAGAAACTGTATCACTTGACAGGTATGTAATTACATGCAGAAACACCGCACAGGCCATCTTCACAAAAATCCAGCTCGACAAGCCACTTTTGCTTAGGTGGAAATGCAAATTGAACTATAAATCATGTGCTGATACATGTCATATTCCCATGTAAAGGTCTCCCACTTTTACTTACAAATTGATTTTTAATTTTTGGGAAAAGGGAATATAAATTTTGCACAACTTGTTGGTAACAACAGTTGTGTGCAACAAAAACACAGTTGTGTCTCCTTGTCCGATCTGTCTACTGTTATTAGTGCCAAATTTTTTCTAGATTCCTTCTTAATTTATTAAATTTTGACTGGTGATGCAACATTCAATTTACATGTACTTACCTTTATCAGTGTCTACTGTACAAGTTAAAGTACACCTGTACAACTGCTTATAACATAAAAAATGTACCCGTTCGAGAGAAATGGATTCAGCATTGCAAATTTGTTTAAAATTTTAAAAAAAACCTACCAAGACATTACGTTTCGTTGTGTTGTTAAAAATTAAATTACCATTAGAAGGCTATACACCTGACCTGATGAACAGCAGCATGTGGAGTGAACAGAGAATGGAATGTGTATGTAATTATTGGCTTTTCTCATACGGTGTCATAACAGATAAACCAGACTTTTGATGCAAACAATACAATTTTATTCGAGAAGCAAAATTTACAAACAAAAAAACAGACTGGGCGTGGGGAGACATGGTTAGACACGCCGACTGCTAAATGCGTCCACAAGCCTGCCAAATAGGGTCAGGAAATCTCTGTTGAATGATGACATCTCTGCGAGCTCTTCCCTTCGTAACACAGCGTCCTGCTCCAGGGCTTCACGCGCATCTGCTCGCACATCTGCGGCCACCTGTCGCAAATGCTGCATGTACTCCTGATGGTGTTCTTGCCGCTGGTCATGTTGCCGTTCCAAGAGCCGCATCTCCTTGTCATGCATGTTGACCATCGCTGATGTAAGGTCAGCGATGGAGTTGTTCCTTTTCCTCTTGGCTACATTGAAAGACAGAAAGGCATGGTTGTTAAAGCTGGATCACTACATATATTATGGAATTACACTGGTGAAAGTCTGTGGTGGAATGTCACTATTATATTATGCTTCATTGCTGTATATAAGCTGAACTGTCATGTTGCTGCCCCTCAGTAGAGCGGATTTTGCAACACGCAGGGTGCTGTCTTCGGCTGCAGCCCCCCTGCAAAACTAAAAAGGATTAAGATTAAGAATATGGATGGATGGATGGGTAATGTTTAAAATAGTTGCTTGTAGTGTGGCCGCAGAAATCTGAATGGGTTAATACAGTCAGCTGACGCGAAGCATTTCAATGTAGCATATTGATTTCAACGGCAGTTCATGAGCTTTATTTGTTTTTCTAAAACAGGAGGTACAACAGCACTTCAATCACCACACCTAAAAATGGGACCGGGTTGTGGAACACCGATAATAAGTGAAGACCAAAGAATAACCTTTTTGTGCATTTAAAAAGACATTTTCAATTAATTAATATGCAGCTACAGGAAATTGCATTAATCAATTTGGTACATAACTTGTTAGGCTCCAGCCCCCCCACGACCCATAAAGGATTAAGCGGTAGAAGATGGATGGATGGATGGATGGATTTTCGACCCTGGTTTCCGCTGGACCTGTTTCAACAAAAAAAAAAAAACTGTGGTTATTGTGCCTTACCGGCACTTGAACGTGATCCAGATGGAGCTGGTGATGTGGCTGACATCGGAGTCGATCCAGCTGGCGCTCCGGCAGATGCAGACGCAGAGGCAGACGCAGACGCAGACGCAGGAGAGTCCGGTGTGTCCATGTCCACTGAGGTGGACCCCTGTGATATGAACTGCGATTCTAGAAAGAAAATGCACGCAATTTAAAACTTAACACCAAAGTGCAACATGTACACAACACTCTAAAGTTTTTACCCGGAATACAATAAGCGTAATTCAGCGTTTTGTTCGCGCTAATACTTAACACAAAGCAAGTGTGAATCTGCAGTTGGCTGCAAAACAATAGGCAAGCCTCAGTAACAACCATTACCCACAATCTAACAACCTTTCTATTTCTTAAAAACAGTGAGCTTGGCACAGAAAGGATAAATTGGCGAAAAGACGCGCAATATCAAAACAACACTCACCATCCACGGTTTCCAAGGCCGTGGCCGTGACTGTGGCCGTGTCGAGCCCAATGTCTCTGCCTATGTCCATAGATCGCGTCCATCTCAGCGAACCACTTCCACTCCTTCCGATCCGCTCCACTTCAAGCATTGTGGTCCTTCACTGCTCGGTAATCGCTTTTCAGCTTTTTCAGCTTCTCCCGACACTGTTTGGCAGTACGGATGTGCCCTTGGGAACCCATCTGCTCGGACACCTACTGGTATATTTTTTCATTTCGAGTAGATCCGTACAACTCGCGCTGGATGCGATCGTCGGCTAATATAGAAAGAAAATTGCGCACCACCTCGTTTGACCAGGGGATAGCCTTACGAGAAGACATCTTCAGAGTGTGAAAATATACTGTATTAAAGCCGCGCACTGTGTTCACTGGCTGAACAACTACAAATGGCGGTCGTGTAGTAAATTCAGCAGAAAAAGTCACTTTCGTGACGTTACGACCTGACCAATCAGCAGCGACCAGTCTGTTAAAGTCACATCACAGCCATACTCAGCCCTACTCAGCTCGGTTAGACCCTGCCCTGGATCAGGTACTAAAATAGCACCTGCTAACCGGTGCTGGGGCTAATGGAAAATGCTCAAACGCGGGCTGAGTGGTGCGGTGTAGGGCTAAGCGAGGCTAGTGGAAAAGCCCCTTTAGTTACTTCACCCTGGGCACACTTTGAACGCGTGACGTCAGGTACGTGCCTCTGTGTTTGTAGTTTTTTAATTTTCATATTTTCATAACCTTATACCTTAACAGTTAGACAATAACCTACATCGTTATTTATGTGAAAAATTATCTTTTAAATTGACAATCATATGTGTAACTCATAGCAAAATTCGATCAGGATCAAAAGATAATTTCACTCCTACCATTCATTTCAATGGAGATTTTTTTTTTTTTTTCCGATTTAAGGTCCCATGTGCGAAAGTAGAGGGGGGTGACTTAGGCTCTCTATTCATAGTTTTAAGATGACGTCACACGACTGCCAGTCGTTCTATGGGCGACTGATAGGAAAATTCCATATTATTCTTATATTATTCCATGTCTTTTATATTCTCATATGTGCATTTTATATATGGCCTTTGGACAGCTTCATTCTGTGTATAAGAATGCATGAGTTAGCAATTACATAGTTGTAATAAGAATGTCCAGGTTGTGAGTGATTGTGGTGAGGATGTTCAGATATTTTTTTAATGACTGCAGATCTTTTCAATTAGTCATGTTCAGTTCTGTGTGATTGAGAGTGTATTTATTCCCTGTTTCCTGTGAGTAAAGGAGATAAGGACTATGCTTCATGGACTCTCAAGAACAAGACTGTACGTCTTGCAGGATATTAATCTCCGTCTTCCATCTTCCCACTGATAAAAACAGCTTTAAAAACTTTGAGCAATGCATGTTTAATTCATGAGTATGGATGGTCAGACTTAGTTACTCTGCCTCTGTATTTCTCTCTCATCAGCCATGAGGAAAATAAATCTACTTACATTAAATATTCTGCCTGATTTTTTGACTCAGAATGATTATGCTGAAAAATAATCTAACACTTGGTGCTCCGAACAAGGGACCCAGATAACTCTGTCCTGCTTCCGGCACCTCCGCCCGATTTCAGCAAGTGCACAGCTGACGAAAGACCTTCCCCGGCTGAACCCAACAGGATCAGTGTTACTGCAGTGAAGGCATTCAGAACGAGGCACTGAAACGGACTGGTTGACGGGTCCAAGAACCCTACAGGCAGCTTGAGTGTGAGTACATTTATTTATTGATTGACCCTGGGATGGGAGTCCCCAAGGTAACCCTGGGATGAGGGTCCCCGAGGATAAAAGTTGTGTTTGTTAAGCTGAGTGTTTGACACCGCAAAGTCTGGTGTACATTTCTGCTTGCCATAGCCGTAGGTTTAGTTCGGTTCGGTATGGAGCGGTTCGGGTTCGACGATGTGGAAGCTCAGTGGTGTTGTTAGTGTGTGGAACCATTGACGTAAGAGGCTCCAATAAGGTCATAGTGAGCGTTGATGGAATCAGTGTAAGAATCTCCAATAACATGGCAATGAGCACTGATTAAAGTGGACTGGTAGAAGAAGGGTTAACCTTTAAATAATAACGCTGGCTTGAATAAAATTACTGAAGTTTGTTTATTTGTTTGTCTGGTTGTTCTGTGTTATATGGTTTGTCCTGGCGAGACCACAGAGGCGGAAGTACAAGTGCTGCGACGGTTGAAGCCGTGGTTGTCCATTATTTTTCTGGTTATTGTAAAGTGTAAAGGGATGGTTATGTGATTATTGTCTCACGGGGTAATGCTAAAAATTGTGTATAAAGTGGTGAATTGGGAGTTTGCAGGTAATAATTGGAAGAAAGTGAATTGTGTTCTCACAGCGGTAAAGAGAAAAACAAGAAGGGTTCATATTACAGTGTGAGGTTGCCAAATCCACCCTTTCTCCACTGTGGTTGCCATTTCAAACTTATTTTAAGTGATTTGTAATTGTGTGTGTGCGGGGCTGCCTAGCTGTGACCTTGAGTGAATCAGGGAGTGAAAGAGAGCTGTGTGTGTGTATATGTGGGCCCTTGTGTCTGAGAGTGAGTGAGTGAGAAGAAAGAAAAAAAAAAATATATATGGGTGTTTTTGCAAAGTTTACCTTTATTTCAAGGGAGTTTTTTGACTAATTTTTTGTGTGGGTTTTTGGTGGCCAATGTAATGTTGTGAAATTGGTAAATATTCTCATATTTCTGAAGCCAACATTTTCAATTGCCAGATTTTTTTTCTCCTTATTTTGGGTTAAATTGCCTGCTAGCAGGGCAGAGAGACATTTGGGTTTTTACTTTTATCCTTTGGGATGCCTGAGGACAGATAAACAGCACTGGGGTATTTTATTCAATTTTGGGCTATTTTATTTAATTTTTGAAGTGTCAGTGTAATTTCTCAACTCACAAGGACAACAGTGAACTATACAGGGAAAAGGGGCGATGGACTAATGGTCTGATATGACAATGATGGCCGCACCTTGGCCCCTCCCTCCCCCTGCTCCTCCCTCTTCTGCTGCTCAGCTATGGCCCTGCCTCAGCAGCCCAGCGAATGACATCACCTCACCTCTGCTCACCGCACCCCTCCTGTCGACAACCAAACCATGTCGGATAGCCAATAAGTTAAGTAAAAGTGCATGCATATTAATCACTGTGACCATCATCAGTATGATAAATTAAACTGAAGATTATGGAATAATGCTGTCACTAAATAATACCCAATGATTAAAAGCTTTAAATCCAGCCTATATGACATGATTCAAAGCACAGACAAGGTGATAATGACAATGTTTATGTACAGACGTGGACAAAATTGTTGGTACTCCTCTGTTAATGAAAGAAAAACCCACAATGGTCACAGAAATAACTTGAATCTGACAAAACTGGTAATAAATAAAAAACTCTATGAAAATTAACCAATGAAAATCAGACAATGCTTTTGAATTATGGTTCAACAGAATTATTTTAAAAAACAAACTCATGAAACAGGCCTGGACAAAAATGATGGTACCTTTAACTTAATATTTTGTTGCACAACCTTTTGAGGCAATCACTGCAATCAAACAATTTCTGTAACTGTCAATGAGACTTCTGCACCTCTCAGTAGGTATTTTGGCCCACTCCTCATGAGCAAACTGCTCCAGTTATCTCAGTTTGAAGGGTGCCTTCTCCAGACGGCAGGTTTCAGCTCCTTCCACAGATGTTCAATAGGATTTAGATCAGGGCTCATAGAAGGCCACTTTAGTATAGTCCAATGTTTCGCTCTTAGCCATTCTTGGGTGTTTTTAGCTGTGTGTTTTGGGTCATTATCCTGTTGGAAGACCCACGACCTGCGACTGAGACCAAGCTGTCTGACACTGGGCAGCACATTTCTCTCTAGAATGCCTTGATAGTCTTGAGATTTCATTGTACCCTGCACAGATTCAAGACACCCTGTGCCAGATGCAGCAAAGCAGCCCCACAACATAACAGAACCTCCTCCGTGTTTCATAGTAGGGACAGTGTTCTTTTCTTGGTATGCTTCATTTTTGCGTCTGTGAACATAGAGCTGATGTGCCTTACCAAAAAGTTGCAGTTTTGTCTCGTCTGTCCATAGGACATTCTCCCAGAAGCTTTGTGGCTTGTCAACATGCAGTTTGGCAAATTCCAGTCTGGCTTTTTTATGATTTCTTTTCAACAGTGGTGTCCTCCTTGGTCGTCTCCCATGAAGTCCACTTTGGCTCAAACAACGACGGATGGTGCGATCTGACACTGATGTACCTTGACCTTGGAGTTCACCATGAATGTGTTTAGAGGTTGTTCTGGGCTCTTTTGTTACCATTCGTATTATCCGTCTCCTCCTGCGGCCACATCCAGGGAGGTTGGCTACAGTCCCATGGATCTTAAATTTCTAAATAATATGTGCAACTGTAGTCACAGGAACATCAAGCTGCTTGAAGATGGTCTTATAGCCTTTACCTTTAACATGCTTGTCTATAATTTTCTTTCTAATCTCCTGAGACAACTCTCTTCTTTGCTTCCTCTGGTCCATGTTTAGTGTGATACACACCATGTCACCAAACAGCACAGTGACTACTTGTCACCCTTTAAATAGGCCGACTGATTGATTACAAGTTTGTAGACACCTATGATGTTAATTAGAGGACACATCTTGGTTGAACATGTCCCTATGGTCACATTATTTTCAATCTTTTCTGGGGGTACTATCATTTTTGTCCAGGCCTGTTTCATGAGTTTGTTTTTTAAAATAATTCTGTTGAACCACAATTCAAAAGCATTATTGCCTGAGGCTGTTGATTATCAAACAGAGGCTTTAATGTTTCTTTGCCATATTATTGTTCTTTTGGAAATAGGAAAGTCACTCTTAATGAATGACTATGTGATTATTCAAGTTTTAATCCTTTTACTGTTCATGACAAAACAGCAAAGCTCTGAAGGATTATAGGATTTAGAAAAAAACAGAGGAAAAAGTCCCAATACTGGGCTCTCTGATTAGATTTGATTCTGTTGACATTTAAAAAGACAAATTGGTTGATTTACTGTCCTGTAAATTTAAATAAATGACAGACTGTGTGAAAGTTGACATTGTAATACACAGTGTGTATCGGTTAAGGGACATTATGAGGACAGACAAATATGCAAACCACTACTGGAATACTATAAAATCATCACTTTTTCTCTTTACTATTTATATGGGTGTGCTTGAGTAAAAGGAAGGGCTTTATTTTTTCTGGATTAAGTAATGCAAAGAAAACAAGTTCATGTTACTCCTTAAGTACTATAATGCTTAAAATTTTACCTAGAGAAGGAACTTAGAAGGTTCCAGTCTGAGTTTCCCATTTAAACAATATATAGTCTGTGAAATTTTTCCCTTTAATGAAGTGGAATATGCTTAAGGGCTCTGTACAAGGTGGGACACACCTTGTGGAATTTAAGCCCACGAATTCCATCAATCAATCCTTTACTACTTATCCAGTCACAGGGACAGCAGTCTAAGCACAGAAGATGGACTGCTGCCTGGCTGACGTATCACTATGACCTCTTCCACAGATAATTGGGAAGAGTTCAAAAGATTTTATATGAGGAGAGAAAAGATCTCTCCCACTCCAGCAAAACATTACAGAATAAGCTTGGGTCATTTTTCTAAATGTACGGGCAAAAACGAAAAGTGAACCATTAGTTAGAGTACACATTTTATCAGCATTAAAATAAGCACTGTTACAAAAGCAAATTACAAGGAAAGACTTAAATGAATACAAGAGTAACACAAAAAATTTATGAGAAGACAAATTTGAACTGTTTATATGATTTCTGATGCGGGGGGGGGGGGGCTACAGCTTCCCCTGATTTTATTTTTTCAGAATGGCACAGACTTTAAATGCTTGTGGTGGATGGGAGGACAGAGAGAGGTGTGGTGCAGGCTGGCTGCGGCAAGGGGAACACGACGTTTGTCATCAACCTGAACATCAGGGTCATTGGCTGGGGGCAGCGGCATAGTGGGGGAGGAGGACCTCACAGGCAGACCACAACATGTGACAAGCAGACCCGAAGTAAAACAAATGACATTGACAATGACATAACGCATATCAATTACCTGACTTTGAAAATACAGTGTTTACCTGAAATGACATTACAGGTCTGACACATTGGAATGATGCTTCTCACCAGATAATGGTATGACAGTATCACATTTCAGAAATGTGACAGGAATAAGGAATAATTGTGTTGTAAGATTTTGATGTGCTAAGGAAGTGGACTGTGTTCACGGTGCCTGGCTTTCGGCCAAGCCAGGCCCGACGACTGCAGGCCAGATCAAAATTTAGGAAGAAACATACTGTAGGAAATAAGGTATTCCTTGTGCAGAATGAAGCCAAATTCAAATTAAGCAATATGTCCACCCTTCCATTAACAGAAGGAGTGGGACATACCCTTTCACAAACATGCACTAACACAAATTCAAACTGTCTGTGGTCAACAGGACAGGCAGATGTGGCCTTAATGAATAATTAGTAACTGTAAATACTCCACAATTGTTATTCACGCCGGCATTAATGACATCCGTCTCCGGCAGTCGGAAGTCACCAAACTTGATGTAGAATCGGTGTGTGACTTTGCAAAAACGATGTCTGCCACTGTAGTATTCTCTGGGCCCCTCCCCAATCTGACCAGTGATGACATGTTTAGTCGCTCGTCATCCTTGAACCGCTGGCTGTCTGTGTGGTGTCCTAAAAATGACGTGGGCTACATTGACAATTGGAGCTCTTTTTGGGGAAAACCTGGTCTTATGAGACGAGACAGCATTCATCCCACTTTGGATGGTGCTTCTCATTTATCTAACAATCTGGCATCTTTTTTATCCAAATTTTCAAAACCATGACTACTCAGAGTTGGGACCAGGAAGCAGAGTCGCAGTCTTACACGCCTCTCTGCAGCTCCTCTTCATCCGCCACCCCTCAGCTTAGCCCCTGTCTTCCCCATCAGAGAATCGTTGTCTGCTCCCTCCAAAGTAAATAAAAATATCATGCATAAGCATCCCAAAGTGATAAAGCAAAACATTGGCAAAACTCAAATTAAACATAAAGCCTCTAAATTGAATGATTTGGCCTCTGTTCCTCCTCATAATTTAAAAATTAAATGTGGTTTACTAAATATTAGGTCTCTGACTTCCGGTTATGGCTGCCACGTAGGACGGACGTGTCTCGCTCTGCTCTGCTCCTGGAGAAAAAAAATCGGCAAATAACTCTCTCATTTGGGACAGAACGTATCCCAGCATTTGGGCGAGGATATGTCGGCGAAGCCTAAGGCTGGAAAACTAGGAAAAGGAAAAAGCGAGCCGCCGAAACAGTCCAAATTAACGGACTTTCAGGTCTGTGACGCAGCAAACAAAACTCCATATATGGCGGAGGAGGCTGGCGGCGGTGCGATGTCTGCGGGGAATGGCGCAGATGCGCTGATGGCTGCCATGAGTTCAATGAGAGCGGACTTTTCCTCTAGATTTGATGGGATTATGACAGCGTTGGAAGGAATAAGAAAGGAATTGGGTGACTGTGTAGAACGAACGGCGCAGATGGAGCTCCGTCTCGCTAGTGCTGAAGATGACGTCACCCGTCTTCAATTAAAGGTGCGCACTTTGGAAAAAAAAAAAAAAATCTCTGGAAGATAATATTTTGGATTTGGAATCTCGGTCGAGACAGAATAATTTGAGGCTGGTGGGTCTTCCAGAGGAATCAGAAGGTCGGGACGTATGTTCCTTTCTGGAAAAGTGGATTCCGGAGGTGCTGGGCAGCGAGGAGTTGCAATCAGCAGTGGTTCTGGAAAAAGCACATCGTATTGGCCCACGGAGAGATAAGGGACCGCCGAGGACCTTAATTATGAAGTTTCTTAGTAACAGAGACAGGATGAAGATCTTCAACGCTGCACGTGCTAAAGGAGAGATTAAACACCAGGACCAGCAGGTGCGGTTCTACCCAGATTTGGCCACAGGAATCCAGCAATTGAGGAAGCAGTTTGATCCCATACGTAAGGAGCTGCGCAACCTTGGGATTCGTCATGGTGTAATCTATCCTGCGAGACTGCTGACCACGTATGAGGGCAGAACCCACATCTTCAAGACCCCAGAGGAGGCGCAGGAGTTCATCAAGAAGATCAAAGAAGAAGAAGAGACTGGTGGGAGCTAAGCATGAACAAAATATAAGGTAGAATAATTAAGCATTTGCACAGGCATCTGACTGACTTGAAGTAAATAGTAAGTTTACAAAATATAGATTGTATTATATATTAAAAAAACAAAACAAAAACAAAACAAACAAACAAACAAAAAAACTATGATGTACAAAGTTGTTAAAAATTTTGGAGTTAAGTTGGAAAACTACAGCATGGCATTAGCATGGCAGATTAAACAATTGGAAATTAAAACACCAATTACCAGTATTATAAGTAACGGACAGGTAGTTATAGATCCTTTAGAAATTAATAGAGTCTATTGCGTCTTTTGCATTCAAAACTATTAGGTTGTCACGTCTTTTTGCTATCTCTGCGAGCAGCCCTGCTTAGGTTGTACAGTCTGACAGCCATTGGTAGGAAGAACCTGCGAAACCTCTCGGTTGTGCACCTCGGATGATGTAGTCTGCTGCTAAATGAGCTCCTCAGTGCATTCAGTATGTCCTGCATAGGGTGGAACTCGGACTCCAGCAGAGATGACAGTTTAGCCACCATCCTTCTCTCTCCTATCTCCTCCACTGGGTCAAGGCGCTGCCCCAGGACAGAGCTAGCTTTCTTGATCAGTTTGTTCAGAATTACCATTTGAAGTGTTGTACAACCGAGGCTTGAATATTGGGCCAGCTGGGGTCCCACCCAGACATCCTGTGTTTAGACTTTTTAGTGGCGTTATCCTTCTCTCCTTCCTCTGCCTGAACACTTTCATCTCCTTGGCTCCTCTCTTCTGTCTCATCTTGCCCTCTCTGAGCTCTGTCTAATTCAGGCTCTCTCTGTCTATGGTGGTATACAAACACGTTAGAAAATATCAGTGTCATGTTTTATTCTGCAGGATTTTTTTTGTTATGGTTTACATAAATGACAAAAATATGTGTATTTTTTGTATTTTTATTCTAGTGTTTCTTTTTTCCATTGAGAGAGTAGGGAAGGGAAAGAAACATTCGTAATAGTAATGTGCTCATGCATACTTAAATTATATGATCAGGTGGGTATTGTAACCAGAAATTCTTCTCATGTAAAAGCAGTGCTTTGAAATTAATAATTAAAAGTAGACAACCGACTTCCGGTTATGGCTGCCACGTAGGACGGACGTGTCTCGCTCTGCTCTGCTCCTGGAGAAAAAAAATCGGCAAATAACTCTCTCATTTGGGACAGAACGTATCCCAGCATTTGGGCGAGGATATGTCGGCGAAGCCTAAGGCTGGAAAACCAGGAAAAGGAAAAAGCGAGCCGCCGAAACAGTCCAAATTAACGGACTTTCAGGTCTGTGACGCAGCAAACAAAACTCCATATATGGCGGAGGAGGCTGGCGGCGGTGCGATGTCTGCGGGGAATGGCGCAGATGCGCTGATGGCTGCCATGAGTTCAATGAGAGCGGACTTTTCCTCTAGATTTGATGGGATTATGACAGCGTTGGAAGGAATAAGAAAGGAATTGGGTGACTGTGTAGAACGAACGGCGCAGATGGAGCTCCGTCTCGCTAGTGCTGAAGATGACGTCACCCGTCTTCAATTAAAGGTGCGCACTTTGGAAAAAAAAAATAAATCTCTGGAAGATAATATTTTGGATTTGGAATCTCGGTCGAGACAGAATAATTTGAGGCTGGTGGGTCTTCCAGAGGAATCAGAAGGTCGGGACGTATGTTCCTTTCTGGAAAAGTGGATTCCGGAGGTGCTGGGCAGCGAGGAGTTGCAATCAGCAGTGGTTCTGGAAAAAGCACATCGTATTGGCCCACGGAGAGATAAGGGACCGCCGAGGACCTTAATTATGAAGTTTCTTAGCAACAGAGACAGGATGAAGATCTTCAACGCTGCACGTGCTAAAGGAGAGATTAAACACCAGGACCAGCAGGTGCGGTTCTACCCAGATTTGGCCACAGGAATCCAGCAATTGAGGAAGCAGTTTGATCCCGTACGTAAGGAGCTGCGCAACCTTGGGATTCGTCATGGTGTAATCTATCCTGCGAGACTGCTGACCACGTATGAGGGCAGAACCCACATCTTCAAGACCCCAGAGGAGGCGCAGGAGTTCATCAAGAAGATCAAAGAAGAAGAAGAGACTGGTGGGAGCTAAGCATGAACAAAATATAAGGTAGAATAATTAAGCATTTGCACAGGCATCTGACTGACTTGAAGTAAATAGTAAGTTTACAAAATATAGATTGTATTATATATTAAAAAAACAAAACAAAAACAAAACAAACAAAAAAAAACAAAACTATGATGTACAAAGTTGTTAAAAATTTTGGAGTTAAGTTGGAAAACTACAGAGGAGAGTTAATGTTACGTCATTAAAAGCAGTAGAGTTAGGGTGATTGGGAGGATGAAGAAGGAGTGGCTTAGGCTGTTCCCCGTGGGTGTGGAACGGTCGATGGCTATATCGGGAGACAGAATTTTTCTTTTGATTTTGGGGGGTTTGCCACAAGTGTGGGAAGGGGAAATTTGTTTGTGTGTAGTTTGTAGGATGAATGTTCAACCACTCATGTTTTTGCTTCTCTGTATGAGCATGTTTACACTGCAAGGTAATCCCAAACTCTCTATTGATCATGGACCAAAGTGTTAATCTTAATTTAACTTCATGGAATTGCAGAGGTCTACAAAATTTAAAAAAACTTAAACAAGTTATGAATAAAATAAAGGACATGGGTTCAAGAATTGTGTTTTTACAAGAAACTCATCTGACAGAGGAGGATGTTAAAAGAATTAGGAGTAGATGGCAGGGAAGTGTATTCACCTCTTCATTTTCATCCCGAGCCAGGGGAGTTATGACTCTCATACATAAATCAGTTCCTTTTCAAGTGAAAAATGTAATTGGAGACAAATTTGGAAGATATGTAATCATTCAAGGTTCTTTGCTATTAGAAAATATAAATCTTGTGAACTTATATGGTCCCAATATAGATGATCAGAAGTTCTTTGCTAATTTATTTCTCATCTTATCATCACTTACAGGGCAACATATAATAGCAGGGGATTTTAATTGTACATTGAATCCAGGTGTGGATAGATCAACAGGACTGGATTGTACGCACATTGGATGTAGGATGACTATTAATCATTTTATGAAAGAATTGAGATTGTTAGATATATGGAGAGAAATGAAACCACAAGTTAAAGCCTATTCTTGTTATTCCAGTACCTACAAGACATTCTCACGTATTGATTATTTTTTGATTTCCACAGAATTAAGGTCCAAGATTCAAAACTGCTTTTATGATAACATCGTGATCTCTGATCATGCACCCTGTTGTCTAATATATGTAGATAAAAAATTGACAAAGGAATCAGGTAGATGGCAATTTCAGCATAAATGGCTTCAGGATGAGGAATTTGTCAAGTATATAGAAAAACAGATAGACGAGTTCTTTGACATCAATACTACACAAACATCAGCATGTGTAAAGTGGGAGGCTTTCAAAGCTTTTATTAGGGGACATATTATTAGTTATACAGGATCAAAATCTAAGAAGACTCGAGAGGAGAGAGCTAAATTGGAACATAAAATAAAAAGTCTTCAGGAAAAAGTGTATGCAGGAAGTGACCCAAGGTTGGAGAATGAATTACTGATTTTGAGAGCTGAATACGACAAAAAATCAGCGAATAGAGCTGCCTCGAGTCTTCTAAGATTGAAACAATCTTTTTATGAACAAGGTGAAAAATCAGGAAAATTATTAGCATGGCAGATTAAACAATTGGAAATTAAAACACCAATTACCAGTATTATAAGTAATGGACAGGTAGTTATAGATCCTTTAGAAATTAATAGAGCCTTTAGAGATTACTATGAAAAATTATATGATACCAAAAATGAACCTGATTTAACAAAACTAAATGGGTTTTTGAACGAACTATCTATACCGTGTATTCCAAATGAAAACAGGGAGATATTGGAGTCTAAAATTAGTCAAGAAGAAGTTGGGCTAGCCATTGATAATATGAAATCAGGAAAAAGTGCAGGACCAGATGGTCTTCCAGTTGACCTTTATAAAAAATTTAAGACTAAATTAATAAAACCTTTTTTGGAAATGGTTTTAGAAGCATTTCAAAATAATAATTTACCATCATACATAAATAATGCCTTAATTATACTGCTGCCAAAACCAGGTAAGCCCTCTAATAAATGTGAAAATATGAGACCAATAAGCCTATTAAACGCCGACCTTAAGATAATCTGTAAAATTTTAGCAAGACGAATACAAGAAATTTTACCAAATATTATTAATCGAGATCAGAATGGCTTTATAAAGGGTAGACAAGGCTTCCATAATGTAAGAAGACTATTTAATATTATTTATTTTAATAAAGAAGCACCGGATACAGCTCTCCTATCATTGGACGCCGAAAAGGCCTTTGATAGAGTTGAATGGCCCTTTCTTTTTGAAGTCCTACAAAGGTTTGGACTTGGAAATAATTTCATAAAATGGGTTCAAATAATATACAATAATGCTACAGCAGAAATCCTAACAAATAACAATATTTCAAAACCAATAAAAATCAATAGAGGATGTCGACAAGGCTGTCCACTTTCACCTTTACTGTTTACTATGGCAATTGAACCTTTAGCGATAGCGATACGTTTACATTCACAAATATATGGAATTAAAGTTGGACCAACAAAACATAAAATCTCCCTGTACGCCGATGATATAATTTTGTTTATGTCGAATCTAAAAAAATCAATTCCAACCTTGTTGAATTTAATAAAGAATTTTGGGGAAATATCAGGATATAAAATAAATAAAACTAAATCTTCAATATTAATGCTAAATGAGACCCAGAGAAATTACCCAGCCCCTGAGGTAAATCAATTCAATGTTGTAAATCAGTTTAAATATTTAGGAATCCAAATTATGCCTAAGCTAGAATCAGTCGCCAGTGTCAACTATGAAGCCTTAATGTCAGATATCAATGAGTTAACTCAGAGATGGATGTCACTACCAATGTCGATGATCGGGAGAATCAATATACTTAAAAGTAATATTTTACCTAAAATACTTTATTTATTTCAATACATTCCCTTATCACCACCTTTAGATCTATTCTCAAGAATAAAAAAAAAGTTAGTGGAATTTATATGGAACAACAGGAGGGCTAGATTACGTTTGTCTTTATTATATTTACCATTTGATCGTGGAGGTCTGAAATGTCCAAATTTTATGTTGTATTATTGGTCGGCACAACTGAGGTCTATGACATATTATTTTTCATCAAATGATCTCCCTCACTGGACTGAAATGGAATCATACAATTTACCTTTACCTCTTCCCATATTCATATACTCAGATTCGGCAAAAAAATTACAAAAACAAGTTAAAAATCCATTTGTAAAGCATATGATCAAAATATGGTGTGAAGCTAAAAACTATTTAAAAGAACCACAGTTATTGTCACAATTTAGTCCAATATGGGGTAATCAATATTTTAAACCAGGGAGAGCGGACGCTGTATTTAAAGTATGGAATTTAAAAGGGATACAAAAGATTCAGGATTTATATTTGCCATGTGCAGACAACATAATGTCTTTTGAAGAGCTGAGGATCAAATTTAATCTCAATAGAACACATTTTTTAAAATATCTTCAACTTAGAAACTTTATTCGATCAAATCAAAATAAAGCTCTCACTCGACCTATTTATTCATCCTTGGAAAAAATGATGATGAAAGATAGTAAAAGAAAGGGTATTATTTCAGAGTTTTATAACTCATTGACACTATCTTCAAGTGAAAATTCACTGAAAAGATTAAACTACTGGAAAGAAGATCTGCAAATTGAAATTTCAGAGGAACAATGGGAATTGGCTTGTACAGAAGCTCAAACCAAATCAATAAATGCAGGCCTTAAATTGATACATTTCAAATGGTTAATGCGGATGTATGTTACACCGGAGGAGTTAAATAGATATAACAAAAATATACCAGATACATGCACAAAATGCATGGAAAGTAAAGGAACCCTATTTCATTGTTTATGGGAATGTAGATTAATAAGAATGTTTTGGGAGGAGGTGAGGGTAACAATTGAAAAAATAATCTCAAAACAAATCATATTGAATCCTAAACTGTTTTTGTTGGGTCTGTACCCAGAAAAGCATAATTTCAATAAAAGTGAAAGAACATTCATAGACCTCAGTTTGCTTAATGCCAAAAAATGTATTGCACTATTATGGAAAAAGACTCATAGACCAGATGTGACTCAGTGGTTAAGACAGATGTTAACAAACCTTCCATTAGAAAGAATAACATATATACTGAAATCAAAGGAAATTGTGTTTGAGAATATATGGAGACCTTTTATTGATTATGTAAAAAATTTAAACATAACTCTTGAAGAAGAAGGTGAATGATGTGTGTGGACCTTGTAAATTCCAAACTGGTGAACATAATATGTATACTAATGTATTGGATTGTCTAGACTAAACAGAGGAGCATTGTTGAAGACTTGATTTTGTTGGTGGTTGTTGGTGTTTTTAGTGCATTTTTTTTTTTGTAGTACTTTAGTGTTAGTGTTTGATTGTTTGTATCATGTTTGTTAAAAAAAAAAAAAAGGTTCAATAAAGATATTGTGGAAAAAAAAATATTAGGTCTCTAACTCCCAAGTCTCTGTTAGTCCATGATCTGTTAATTGATCATCAGATTGATTTAATTTCCCTTACAGAGACTTGGTTAGGGCAAGAGGATTATGTTGGTTTAAATGAATCAACTCCCTCTGGTTATTTAAACTGTCAAAATCCCATAAGTTCTGGTCGTGGAGGAGGAGTAGCAACAATTTACCATTCCAAATTACTAGTTAATGTAAAGCAAAAAACATGTTATAATTCCTTTGAGGGCCTGGTCCTCAGTATTGGGCACTTTAGCAATTTTAGGTTAAACCCAATTTTATTTGCCATAGTTTATCGTCCCCCATCAACCTACTCAGAATTTTTATCCGAATTTGCTGATTTCTTAGCTGATTTAGTGCTGAAATCTGATAGAATAATTATAGTAGGGGACGTTAATATACATGTGGATGTAGATAGTGACTGCCTTAATGTGGCATTTAATTCAATATTAGACTCGATTGGGTTTTCTCAGAAAGTAGGAAATTCTACTCATTACCTCCACCATACATTGGACCTTGTTCTGACATATGGCATAGAAATAGAAAATCTTGTAGTGTCTCCTCATAACCCTGTACTGTCAGACCATTGTCTGTTAACCTTTGATTTTACCATTTCTGACTATTTGGCTCCTAAAGAAAAATATTATTACAGTAGATGCCTCTCAGATGATGCTGTTTCCAAATTTATGCAGATTGTTTCCTCTATGCCATGTGTCAACACAACGGAAATAAGCTATAGACAGCTTGCTCCTTCTGTAATTGATAACATGGTGGATAGTGTTTCAGCTTCTCTGCATCAGGCTCTAGACTTGGTGGCCCCCTTAAAAAAGAAAAAGTCTAATCAGAGATTTCTAACTCCTTGGTTCAACACAGAAACTCGTAGCTTAAAACAGAAGACTCGTCAATTAGAAAGAAAATGGCGCTCTACTAATTTAGATGAAATCTATTTAGCTTGGAGAAATCATCTTTTAATTTATAAAAAATCTCTTAGAAAAGCTAGAACAAGTTATTACTCTGCATTAATAGAAGAGAACAAGAATAATCCCAGGTTTCTTTTCAGTACTGTAGCCAGGTTGACAAAGAGTCAGGACTCTGTCAATCCTAGCATTCCCTTAGAGCTTACTAGTCAGGACTTTATGAACTTTTTCAATAATAAAATTTCATCCATCAGAGATAAAATCAATCAGATTCTTCCCACAGTTAACTTAAATACTGTAACTACTACAACTCCTTCTTTTGATGTCTGTCTTGATGAGTTTACTCCAATCGACCTTTGTGAGTTAGACAAAATAGTTTCCTCATCCAAACTTTCAACTTGTCTTTTAGACCCTATTCCTACTAGGTTATTTAAAGAAGTCTTCCCACTTATTGGTAGCTTTATTCTTCATATAATCAATTCTTCATTAACTTTAGGCCATGTACCGCAGGCTTTTAAAACAGCTGTAATTAAACCCTTACTCAAAAAGCCAACCCTAGATCCAGGAGCTTTAGCTAACTATAGACCAATCTCTAATCTCCCTTTCATTTCAAGAAAGAGTTGTTGCTACGCAATTATTCGATCACCTGCAGGGAAATGGTTTACTTGAAGAGTTTCAATCTGGGTTTAGAATCCATCATAGTACTGAAACAGCCTTAGCGAAGGTCACTAACGACCTCCTCATTGCATCTGATAATGGACTAGTTTCTATACTTGTCCTTTTAGACCTTAGTGCAGCTTTTGATACTATCGATCATAATATTCTACTTGATAGATTAGAACACTATGTTGGACTTAATGGAACTTCGTTGCAGTGGTTTAGATCTTATTTATCTGATAGGTTCCAGTTTGTTCATGCAAATAATGAGTTTTCTTTCAACTCAAAGCTTAGTCATGGAGTTCCACAGGGAGCTGTGCTAGGCCCTACTCTTTTTAGTTTATATATGCTTCCATTAGGCAACATTATTAGAAAGCACTGTATACATTTTCATTGTTATGCAGATGACACACAATTATACCTGTCAATGAAGCCAGATGATAGTAATCAATTAGCCAAGTTAGAAGCCTGTCTTAAGGAAATCAAAGCTTTGATGACTTGTAATTTCCTGCTATTAAATTCAGATAAGACTGAAGTCATTCTTGTTGGTCCAAAAAACCTTAGAAATTCCTTTCCAAATCAAACTTTCAGTTTGGATGCAGTTACTCTTTCTCTTAATAGCTCTGTGAGGAACCTTGGAGTTATTTTTGATCAGGATTTGTCCTTCAATTCACATATTAAATTTGTTTCTAAGACTGCCTTCTATCATTTGCGTAATATTGCCAAGATTAGGAGCATCTTGTCTCAGAGTGATGCTGAGAAACTGATCCACGCTTTTGTTAGCTCGAGATTAGATTATTGTAATTCTTTATTATCAGGTTGTCCTAAAACATCTTTAAAAAGTCTTCAGCTGATCCAAAATGCTGCAGCAAGAGTTTTAACAGGTACTAGAAAGAGAGATCATATCTCTCCGGTTCTGGCCTCCCTTCATTGGCTTCCCATAGAGTTTAGAATTAAGTTTAAAATCCTTCTTCTTACTTACAAAGCTCTAAACAATCAGGCTCCTTTTTATTTTAAAGATCTGATACTACCGTATTATCCTAACAGAGCACTATGCTCCCAAAATGCAGGACTACTTGTAATACCTAGAATCTCCAAAAGTACAATGGGAGGCAGAGCCTTCAGTTATCAAGCTCCTCTCCTGTGGAATCAGCTGCCAATCTGGATTCGGGAGTCAGACTCGATCTCTGTTTTTAAGATTAGGGTTAAAACCTACCTTTTTGATATAGCCTACAATTAGGGAGGGATCATGTGTTTCTGAACCCTCCCTTAGTTATGCTGCTAATAGGTTTAGTCAGCCGGGGGACCTCCAGTAATGCACTGGGCCTCACTCCTTTCCTCACTCTCTATGAAATATTTTTTTTTGCTGGTCATTAACATTTGTTTGTTCTCTCCCATAGATTGAGTCCCCATCGTGCTGTTTGCTCTCTACATGTCTGTTCTTTTCATCTTCTCTGTCCCCTCACCCCCCAGCCAGTCGCAGCAGATGACTGCCCCTCCCTGAGCCTGGTTCTGCTGGAGGTTTCTTCCTGTTAAAAGGGAGTTTTTCCTCTCCACCGTCGCCAAGTGCTTGCTCACAGGGGATCACCTGATTGCTGGGGTCTTTCTGCAACTGTGGGGGTTCCCCCCTACAGTTGATAGTGCTATGAGATGACTGTTGTTGTGAAATGGCGCTATATAAATAAAGTTGAATTGAATTGAAATTGAATTGAATTGAATTGAATTGAATTGAATAATTCCGAATTGGTTACAATAAATGCTAAATCACATCAAATATGCACAGGCAGCTGGGTTAATTGTTGTAACTGACATTTGCAAATTAGGCAAAGGGAAGACACTCACAAGAACAGGCATGATTACAGAGACCTCATTTTAAGGGTGTTACACTATACAAAAAATTTAAACTAAATTAACCACATGTACATGTGCTACACATATTAATGGCACATACTGTATCTCTAAGGGAAACAATAAACAAGGAAAAACTATCATATTGTTTCAGCAAGCCACCATTTTGATGCATGGAATTGTATAATTGTGATTTTTTTGCTGCCTCTTGGCCAGGACTCCCTTGAAAAAGAGGTTTTTAATCTCAGTGGGATTTTCCTGGTTAAATAAAGGTTAAAATAAATAAAAAATGGGGAGCCCCCCAATAATTAATTAGCTAAAAAATCATCAGAAAATTAGATAATGAATAAAAATGATCAATAAATGATCAATAATGTAGGGAAAAAATATATAGGTGAAACAGCTTGGTAATGGAGTCACAACTTTCAATAGGAGAAGTTAAAATTACATCAATAACTTTGCAGGTATTTAAGAAAACTATGTGATGAAAAAATATTTGCAGATTATTGTGGAAAAAGATCCTAAGACTGTAAGAAATACAGTAAAATTAAGAAAAGGAAAAAAAATATGTTTATAAGAAATAAAGTAAACTAATAAGGAAACAGAAAAACCATGCAGACTTATAGGGAAAAGTTCCGAATGTCTAAGGAAAGTCCAATTTATGCTGATGAAGCTTATTGTGGGATTCAATATAAAATTCACTACAAAGACAAAACAGACTTTTACTCAACTATGTAAGAAGAAAACAATGCTTAAGGGAGCTCAAAGCAAAAATAATTTGACCTTCCTCGCATAAAATTATTCTTTTCAAAACCTTTGCATGGATCTCATTGAGTTAAATAAGTATGAAGGCAAAGATGTTGTTAAGTAATTATTGACATACTAAATAGACAAAGGCCTTCCCTTGCACTAATCCAAATACTGGTATGGTAACACTGAAACCCTTAACTGAAACAATATCAAGATTTAAAATAGCTGAAATAATTCACTTAGATAATGGAATACATATAATGGAAAACACTTTGTAAATCAAATCATATCACATTTAGGTACAGTACCCAACATTTACCTAGGAAACCATTTAGCTTACCATCAACAATCTACAGGATTAGCATAATGCACAAATAGGATTATGAAAGATGGATTATGAAAATAGTGACAAAGAAAAATGGGAAACTTATGAATGACAAACCCTACTATTAAAGCCATTTAACTTAGGTGATGAGGAAGGGTTACTGGTTGATTACATGCAAAGAATGACAACTGACAGAGATGTTATCCATTCTGCCCTTCCCAGGAGGGACCATGTGACGAAGGAACCGTGGGAGGTGCGCCCATCTTTTGGCCAAACCAGGGGATCTGGTCATCAAAGAAAACGACCAAATACTCCCTGGCAAGGACAACACAAAGGTTATCCTGGCGACACCAACAGCTGTGAAAGGTGAAGTACGTGACTCTTGGGTGCATCTAACATTTTGCCCCACTTGGAACTCTTAGCAAGAGACTGTTTAATACACATTACGAACTCACTAAAAAAAAAAAAAAAAAAAAAAAAAACCTCAACAAGTGACTGTTTAACCGTTTCTCTATGCAAGTGTTGGCTGATGGCGCCCCCTGGCATCCAGTAACGGCTTTACATAGTGAAGCAACTGTTTATCATGGAGGGGCAAAAATGCAAGGGAAAGAAGGTTGGCAACTGAAGGTGGTTGGGGTTGTTGCCTTTTCATCCTCATCATTCTCGTAAAGTTGGAGCGTTGACATCTCTGTGCAGGAATGGAGGGCTCCACTCCTTATAAAGGCTGCCTGATTAGGGAGCGCAGGTGTGAGTGGAACTGCAGCTGTGAAACATAATTAGTAAAAGAGGAGAACAACAACACGCAGCACTACAGTGCCCTCCTCCCCAAGGAACACCTCTCGGTGGCCGACTCAACCTTCCAGAGTGAGCCCGATGGAAAGCTCTGATCATCTGTTGATCTGTGATAAACGAAGCTCGGACCCATGACCTTTCCTCAGGTCCATATCCAGCCCAGTCCACCAAGTACTGAAGACCTCACCCCCTTCGTCGTACGTCCATAATACAGTTGACCTTGAATGCTGGACCGCTGTCAATCATCACCAGAGAGGGAGGTGGCTTAGATGGAGGACACAGAGGGCTGGTGGAAAATGGCTTCACCTGAGAAACATGGACAGTCGGACAGATGTGGAGAGCAGGGGGAAGAGACAGGCGGACAGCAACTGGATTGATTATGTGTGAGATGGAGTAAGGACCAATAAAATGAGGAGAGAGCTTCTTGGATTCAGTTTTAAGGTTGATGTTTTTCGTGGATAACCATACCTTCTGTCCAACCCAGTAAGGAGGGGCCGGGGTCCTCTGCGGTTGGCAATCTCAGAGTTGCAGCCCCCAGTGCGGAGGAGAGCAGCCCTGGTAGTCCTCCAAATCTGGTGACAGCGCTCGATGTGAGACTGCACTGATGGGAAAGCGATCTCCACCACCCCCCCTCCGGGAACAAGGAAGGGTTGTACCCCAAGGACACCTCGAATGGGGAGAGACCTGTAGCCGCAGAAGTGGCAGAGTTGTGTGCATACTCGATCCAAAGTAGGTACGTGCTCCAGGATGCAGGATTGGAGGCAGTGACACACCTCAGGGTAGCCTCCAGCTCTTGATTGGTGCGTTTGCACTGGCCGTTACTCTGAGGGTGGTATCCCGAGGACAAGCTGACCCTTTCCCCAATGGCCTTGCAAAAGGACCGCCACATGTGAGAGACAAACTGAGGACCCCGGTCCGAGACTACGTCCACCGGGATCCCATGAAGGCAGACAACATGCAGCACGAACAGGTCGGCCAGCTCCTTGGCAGTCGGGAGCTTATTTAGGGGGATGAAATGAGCTGCCTTAGAAAACCTGTCCACGATGATGAGAATGACTATGTCCAGCGGAGGGGGGAAGCCCGGTTACAAAATCCAAAGCCACATGGGACCATGGTCTGCTGGGGATGGTTAGGGGGTGCAGGAGTCCTGAGGGGGGAGAGGAGGATGATTTCCTGGTGGCGCACTGGGGACAAGAGCGGATGAATTCATTGACATCCCTCCTCATTGATGGCCACCAGAAGGTCCTTTGCAGCTGAGACAAGGTGCGAGACACCCCGGGATGACACATGACCTTAGAGGAGTGCAACCAATCGATGACCTCGCCACAGACTGAGAAAGGAACATAAACCTGTCCCGCTGGACCCCCACCTGGGTCAGGCTCCACATCCTGTGCTCTCTTAACCCTCTCCTTGATCTCCCAGTGTCATGTGCAGAGCTGGTGTTTTGGCTCCGCCCATGATTTGTGGCTGTAGCTTCTGATTTGTTGTTAATTGGTTCCAGCTGGCAGGTTGTGCCATGAACTTAGGCCCTTGCCAGTCTACAGCCACACCCCTCTCTCTGCCAGAGACTCACCAGCTGTTAGTTATTTTCTCATTTGTTCTTACACACACACAAACACATGCATGCATACACACTTACTCATACACAGACTCCTGCCACACACCTATGTCCACTTGTCACTCATTAGCCTGCTTGGTATTTATTGGGTGACAGTGGGGGCATTCAGTGTCATGGCGTAAGTCAGCATTGCAAAGTCTACCCTGCACAGTTCAGTCTGTAGTCACCAGCTGATGTTATCCCCTGGAGCTGTTGGCACCCTTTTCCTATGGACTTCTATGATGTTGTTTCCCCAGAGCCCGCTGAGCTCTGATGCCCCATGTAAGTCTCTTGTCTCACTCGCCCTTCTCTATCCGCTGCCCAGTTCCGCCCTGGGAGTGTGGGGGCTTCCTATCTTGCCAACTGAGCTCGGGCATCCATCGCTTGTGTGCCACACTGTGTAACCATTGAACATTTTCCCTGTATTTTGTGTATTTTTGAGTTTCCCCTGTTTGTTAATAAACACGTTCACTTCACCTGCGTTTTGGGCTTGTATTAATTCAATTGTCCGTTGCGAAGTTACGCAGCAGACATGACACCCAGGAGAGCACGCCAACCACACACGAGGGAGACACAATAGGATGTGGCTCAGGCAACACCGTGTCAGGGGAGAACTGTCTCGAGAGAGCATTAGGCTTGGTGTTTTTGGACCCCGGGCAGTAGGTGATTGTAAAGTTAAACCTGCCGAAGACAGGGACCAGTGGGCTTGTCTGGAGTTCAGCCATTTAGCCGTTCTGAGGTACTCCAAGTTCTTATGGTCAGTCCAAATCATGAACGGCAGCGATGCTCCCTCCAACCAGTGGTACCACCCCTCCAAGGCCAACTTGACTGCCAGCAACTCCTGATCCCCCACATCATAGTTCCTTTCGGCAGATGACAGACGTCAGGAGAAGTAGATACAGGGATGGACCTCATTGTCGGAGATCGAGCGCTGAGACAGGACCGCCCCCACTCCAGAATCCGAGGCATCCACTGCCACCAGGAACTGTAAGCGTGGATCCACCTGGGCAAGGATGGGGGGGAGAGGAGAAGCGAGACTTTAATTTAGAGAACGCCACATCTGCCTCTTCGGACCACTAAAAAGGGACTTTGGTGGAGGTGAGGTGGGTGAGGGGCAGAGCAACCAAACTGTAGTCGCAGATAAAGCGCTGGTAAAAATTGGCGAATCCCAGAAACTGCTGCAGCTGCCTACGGGAGGAAGGAACAGGCCTCTCCACCACTGCCTTTACCTTGCCTGGGTCAACCCAGATCTCTTTATGGGCAATGACAAACCCCAGGAAGGTGGTAGAGGATGTATGGAACTCACACTTCATGAGAATGTCATCTAAGTACATGAACACAAAGGAGTCCAGGAAGTCCCTCAGCACGTTGTTGATGAGCCGTTGTAACACTGCTGGCACTTCCGTCAATCCAAACGGCATCACCAAGTATTCGAAGTGGCCACTAGGAACCCTGTCTTCCACTCATCGCCCTCCTTGATCTGGACCAGGTGGCAGGCGTTGCACAGGTCCAACTTGGTGAAGACAGAGGCCCCCTGAAGCCAGTCAAAGGCAGAGTTAATAAGTGGCAGAGTGTGCTTATCTTTCACAGTGATGTTATTAAACTCCCTAAAATCAATGCAGGGTTGAAGGGAGCCGTCCTTTTTTTTCCTACAAAAAAACTCCTGCCCCCACCGCCGAAGACAAAGGCCTGAGACTGCCTGAGCTTAATGACTCTTTGATGTATTTATCCATCGCCTCCCACTCCAGGGCAGAGAGACTATAAAGCCTACTGGAAGGCAACGGAGCTCCTGGAAGGAGTTTAATGGCACAGTCATAAGGGTGGTGGGGGGTAGAGAAAGTGCCATAGCTTTACTGAAGACTGGAGCAAGGTCATGGTATTCAGGGGGAACCGTAGTGAGATCGGGCATGTGGGTGGGCGGGGAACTAATAGAAACAAAGGGAGAACAGGCTGCAGACTGTAAATAAGTGGCTAAACAAAAGGTGCTCCATGAAATGACCCTCCCTGCCTGCCAATCAACAACTGGGTTGTGGAGTCTTAGCCAAGGATACTCTAAAATGATAGAGGAGGCAGAGATGGGCAAAACAAAAAAAAACTCATGTGCTCCCGATGGTTACCTCAGAATCACAATCAGAATCAGAATCAGATTTATTGCCATTGTTCATGTAGTACACAAACTAGGAATTTGTCTCGGTGCAATGCTGCAACATTAAAACATGATAAGATAAAGAGATAAACAAAAAACTTAAAGACTAAAACCATGCAATAAGTGTAGAATAATAAGTAATAATAATAATAATAATAATAATAATGAGTAATACTAGTCACAGCAGTTTTAAATAAATTAGCAAGTAGCAGATGATGTGGAGTACCACATAGTGCAGTCGATAATGCAACAGAATAAACCTGAAACCAAAAGTGAAATGGGGGCAGTCTTCTTAGTAACTCTGGTGAGTGGCTCTCTGGAAACAACAACCAAATTCAGTGGAGTTTCCAGATTATGACAAGGGAACTTCAGCCGGGTTGCCAGACTCTCTGAAATGAAGCTCTGTTCTGCACCTGAATCAATGAGAGCATTAGTGGAAAAATCAGTGTGACAATGTTGAAATCGAAAGGGCAATACCAGTTGTGTAAGGGTTTTAGGCCTCCCTACATCTGTTAGCTCCCTACTGTGACGAACAACCCCCCCCCCCCCCCCGGCTGATTGGGGCAAGAAGCGACCTCATGATCGGGGCTAGCACAATACATGCACAATCCGAGATCACGGCGGTGCTGTTGTTCTGCAGGAGACAAGTTAGACCAGCCCAACAGCATAGGTTCCCTGGTGTCAGAGGGTTCGGGGGGGGGGGGGGGCTGGGAGAAGGGGCTGAGAGGGAAGATGCGGATGGGAGCCTGAGCAATCAGTAAGACGGTGCTCATTAGCCCGCTCCCTTAAACAGTTATCAATACTGATGGCTAGAGAGATTAACTCGTGTAATGAGGAGGGTTTATCTAACCGGGCCAACTCATCCCGAAGGCTAGGACTAAGGCTGCGTGTGAAAATACTGCAGAGTGAAGCATCCTCCCATCCCTCCTCAGCTGCAACAACCTGGAAATCAACAGAGTAGTCAGCTATGGACCTGGCCCCCTGCCAAAGATTGAGAAGGTTGGTGGTGAGGACATTATCCCGGTCAGAATGATCAAAAACTTGGGTGAATTCGGAAGCAAATCGGTCATAGGTGTAGTTGGGATAGTCGGGGTGATCCATTATAGCGTAAGCCCAGGCTAAAGCCCGCCCCTCCAGCACGTTCACCACGTAGCTAATTTGGCTATGACTAGTGGGAAAATCCTCTGGTACCCACTGAAAAACTAAACCACACTGGAGGAGGAACCCCCGAGCCTCCCCCAGTCTGCCGCTAAAACGGGTTGGAGTGGGAACTGGTGTTTACCGAGGATGCCGCACTGAAGGGGAGGATGAAGGCGGCGGTACAGCTGAACCCCCGGAAGCAGTCTGAGAGGGCAGTGCTAAGGTAAGCTGATCAAGCCGAGAATTTATCTGGGTTATCTGATTCAAGATCACGTGTTGTTGATATGTCAGCTGGTCTAACCGAGCCTCCATGATGTTTAGTCTTTGTGTGGTAGCACCATCTGCTGGGTCTGGTGGACGGAGATGTACTGACCTGATTTGAGGCTTAAACCCAGAAGCAGACAACAAACTCAGTTAGAAATACAATGATCTTTATTGAATGTGTGTGTGTGTGTGTGTGTGTGTGTGTGTGTGTGTGTGTGTGTGTGTGTGTGTGTGTGTGTGTGTGAGTGAGTGAGCAGGAGGAGTCTGGCAACCCTGCAAGGAGGAGAGAGAAGGAGATATGAGTAATCTTGTAGCACATGGATGAATTAGTGAAATAAATAGTAGTCTTATGGAGCAAGGAATGGTAGGAGTGAAACTACTTGCAGCCTTGTTCTTCTCCAGGTTACCGTAGTCCCGCGATGGTGAGGAAGTGCCAGTGCAGATATCTACAGTGTTCAGCGCAGAGGATTCCTCAGCTGAGGAGGGAAGGGGAAAGTTCAGTCTTAGTGCTGAGGCACTTACAAGCTGCTGATGAGGAAGAGGAGCCTCCAGCTCATGGAGTGAGTCCTGGTCCTCCGCCTAGAGTAGGGTTGGTCTGCCAGGTGGACGGTCCACCTGTGCACAGGTATAAAGGACAAGGAGAGGATGATGCAGGTTGATAAGAACAGGTTAACAGGCTGCTTACGGTTTGTAGAGAGGGAGGCGAAACTCCCAGTTGACGAGGAGCAGAGTAGACGTAGTAGAAAGGGAGGCGAAGCTCCCAGCTGACGAGGAGAATAGTAGATAAGTGTCGTGAAGCTCTTTCACAGAGTTGGAGCGCTGACGTCTCCATGCAGGAGTGGAGGGCCTCACTCCTTATAAAGGGTGCCTGATTAGGGAGTGCAGGTGTGAGTGGAACCACAGCTGAGAAACATAATTAGTAAAAGAGGAGAACAACAACACACAGCTTGGATCACTACAATATATACATTTCAAATAATGGCCTCTCCTTCATCACTGTCATTCCCAGATTCACAATGGTCCTTGTCATGAAGGACAGATCTAGACTTCTTTTGGGAGTGGACTTAAGCCATCATCCTTTTGACTGGCTCCTTAGGCAGGGTGGGAATTATGCATCTCTCCATCAGTGTTCTCAAATATGAGACACAGCAACAATCCAGCAAGAAAATCACTGCTAGGGAGACAACTATTATCAGAATTACTGAGCGCACCATCTGCCCAACGTCCAAATATACTGTAGATTGCAACCATGCGGTAAAAGCATCAGGCTCATACCCAGTATTTTGTCCAAATTCTGTTCTCAGGCCTTCTAAGGCCTCTATAGCACGTATAATTCTTCCCCCTTATGGTGCAGTTAAGCAGTATAGGTGACATCACTTCTATTTGCACTGACTATGTCAGCAACAGTCTGCAGTAGAGGTCAATTTGGCTCAACAGCTCTAGCACAAGGAGTCACATGAATCCAATTGCTGAGTTTTCCTTTTTCCACTCTTGTACTGCATGTGAAGTGGCCTTTATTACTTTAAAAGGTCCTTGCCACTTTGGTGAGTCCAAATTAAGCCTTTTCTAACTGATCAGCCTTTTCTAACTGATCAGCCATTTCTAACTGGTCAGTTTTTTAACTGACCAGCTTCAAAACATTACTGACTGTCGTGTTGCATTCCAAACAGCAGAGCAAGCGATGGAGTTCATAACCAAACAGTTTTGGAGCGAAGAGGAGACACATTTCCTGGCTCTGTCCCTGGCTCTATGGACATGAGCAGAAGTACAAGATAAGCTGGAGGGGGCCACTCATCTGAATTGTTTTTGGGGATAGGCCAACCAACCGGGACCATCAGTAACTGCCATGGATGAGTCCTATGGACTCAAAACGCTACTGGTAAGTGTATTGTCTTTAAAATGCCAAAAGTTAATGAATATATATATCAGCTTGTATTGATATGTAATGACCAAAGTGCCTGACAAAAGTGGTAATAAATAAAAATTCTATGAAAATTAACCAATGAAAATCAGACAGTGCTTTTGAATTGTGGTTCAGCAGAATTACTTGAAAAACAAACTCATGAAACAAGCCTGGACAAAAATGATGGTACCCCTAGAAAAGATTGAAAATAATGTGACCATAGGGACATGTTCAACCAAGATGTGTCCTCTAATTAATATCACAAGTGTCTACAAACTTGTAATCAGTCAGTCGGTCTATTTAAAGCAGGGGTGTCAAACTCATTCCATGGAGGGCCAAGACCCTGCAGGTTTTACTTCCACCCAGTCTCTTCAGCAGGTGTTTTCACTGATCAGCAATCAGTAGGAAGAAATTCAGAGAAATCACCTGTTGAAGACACTGGGTGGAGGTAAAACCTGCAGGGTCTTGGCCCTCCATGGAATGAGTTTGACACCTGTGATTTAAAGGGTGACAAGTAGTCACTGTGCTGTTTGGTGACATGGTGTGTACCACACTAAACATGGACCAGAGGAAACAAAGGAGAGAGTTGTCTCAGGAGATTAGAAAGAAAATTATAGACAAGCATGTTAAAGGTAAAGGCTATAAGACCATCTCCAAGCAACTTGATGTTCCTGTGACTACAGTTGCACATATTATTCAGAAATTTAAGATCCACGGGACTGTAGCCAACTTCCCTGAACGTGGCCGCAGGAGGAGACAGATAATACGAATGGTAACAAAAGAGCCCAGAACAACCTCTAAACACATTCATGGTGAACTCCAAGGTCAAGGTACATCAGTGTCAGATCACACCATCCGTCGTTGTTTGAGCCAAAGTGGACTTCATGGGAGACGACCAAGGAGGCCACCACTGTTGAAAAGAAATCATAAAAAAGCCAGACTGGAATTTGCCAAACCACATGTTGACAAGCCACAAAGCTTCTGGGAGAATGTCCTATGGACAGACGAGACAAAACTGGAACTTTTTGGCAAGGCACATCAGCTCTATGTTCACAGACACAAAAATGAAGCATACCAAGAAAAGAAAACTGTCTAAACTGTGAAACATGGAGGAGGTTCTGTTATGTTGTGGGGCTGCTTTGCTGCATCTGGCACAGGGTGTCTTGAATCTGTGCAGGGTACAATGAAATCTCAAGACAATCAAGGTATTCTAGAGAGAAATGTGCTGCCCAGTGTCAGACAGCTTGGTCTCAGTTGCAGGTCGTGGGTGTCACGCCTCGCCGCTCATCAGCGGCGCCAGCTGCACGCACACCTGCGCCTCGTCAGCGGCGAGGGATTTAAGCCACCTCGCCCTGGGCTTCGGCCTGAAGCCGTCTGTTCTCATCGGCTACTCTTGCTGCAAGGAACCCCCTTCATCAAGCAAGATTGCAAGTAAGCATCCCTTACCTTCTTCTTCCAGTTCTCCTCCCCTGTGCACAGGTGGATTCCCCGGCGGCGGACAACATTCTCCAGCCGTCATCTCCTCGCTGCTGCATCAGGTGCTCCAGGTTGCTGTCTACCGGGCTACGCCCTTGCTACGCCAGCCACCTGCCCAAACCAAGTAAGCCAGCTATTATTACTTCAATCTCCCGTATTGGTGTGGTGCCTGTTACCCTTCTCCCTCTGCTTCTCCCATAGGGTTGTCCGGCTGAATGGCTTCCTGCCCCCGTGCCTGACGCAGACGCCACCACCAATACATCCACATATCACAGACACGCAATCACACACACTTGTTGTTCAATAAACTGTTAAACCTATTCTGAGCCTGCGTGTGTGTCTCCTGAGCCGTGCATTATGTCAGTATGGCTTCAGCAGAGCGGCTCGGCAGACAGCGGGCTCACACGCCGTCTCACCACTCTCGAGGCTCAAATAGATTTGATAGTTTATCAGCAACAGGTGATGCTGAATCAGTTAGTTAAGATTACTCACCGGTTAGTGATTACTCACCTCAAAACCATCTCGGGGCTCCAGAATACCTCCCCCCAGGCCACGGGGGGCAGAGAGTGGGCGAACAACCTGAATCTGTTTTTCAATAGATTTGACCAACCGCCCTCCCCCCTGTCTGCACAACAACCACTGCTGCCTCTAAGAAATCAAGTCCTGCTACCCACTCCCCACTCCACCGACACCCCCCCCCACTCCCAACACACAGCCCCCCATCCTGACCCTGACCAAGACCCAGGTGAGGACGGAGCTGAGGAAGATCAAGGCGAGGAAGGCGTCGGGACCGGACGGCATCAGCGCAAAGCTCCTCAAGTCCTGTGCAGACCAGCTGTGTGGGATTGTGACGTATATCTTCAACATGAGCCTGAAACTGGGGAGGGTACCACAGCTGTGGAAAACATCTTGTGTGGTACCTGTACCAAAAACTTCCCACCCCAAAGACCTGAACAGCTTCAGACCGGTGGCCTTGACGTCCCACTTGATGAAGACCCTGGAGAGACTGCTCCTTGCTCATCTCCGCCCCCTGGTGGAACCAGCGATGGATCCACTCCAGTTCGCCTACCAGCATGGCATTGGGGTGGAGGATGCGGTGATCTTCCTCCTTCACCGTTCTCTGTCCCACCTGGAGAAGCCCGGGAATATGGTGAGGATCATGTTCTTTGACTTCTCCAGTGCTTTCAACACCATCCAACCGATGATCCTGAAGGACAAGCTGCTGCGCGCAGGGGTGGACCAGCACCTGTCATCATGGATCCTGGACTACCTCACGAACCGGCCTCAGTTTGTGAGAACCCGGGACTGTGTTTCCGACACGATCATCAGTAGCACGGGGGCCCCCCAGGGAACGGTGCTGGCTCCCTTCCTGTTCACTCTTTATACTGCAGACTTCTCACACAACACAACACATTGCCATCTACAGAAGTTCTCTGATGACTCTGCGATCGTTGGTCTCATCTCCAGCGGAGATGAAGCTGAGTACAGAGGGCTTATCCAGGACTTTGTGGACTGGTGCCATCGGAACTGCCTCCAGATCAACGCGAGGAAAACTAAGGAGCTGGTGGTGGACTGCCGCAGGCATGGGCAGCCCCTCACAGCACCAGTAAATATACAGGGAACAGACATCGAGATGGTGACATCCTACAAGTACCTGGGTATTCATCTGAACAATAAACTAGACTGGTCACACAATACTGACGCACTCTACAAGAAGGGACAGCGCAGGCTGTTCCTGCTGAGGAGACTCAGGTCTTTTGGTGTACAAGGGGCGCTGCTGAAGTCATTCTATGACACGGTGGTGGCATCAGCCATCACTTTTGGAGTGGTCTGCTGGGGCAGTGGCATCACTGCAGCCGATAGGAAGAGACTGAACAAACTGATTAAGAAAGCTAGCTCTGTCCTGGGGCAACGCCTTGATCCGATGGAGGAGATAGGAGAGAGAAGGACGGTGGCTAAACTGTCATCTCTGCTGGAGTCCGAGTTCCACCCTATGCAGGACATACTGGATGCACTGAGGAGCTCATTTAGCAGCAGACTACATCATCCCAGGTGCACAACCGAGAGGTTTCGTAGGTCCTTCCTACCAACGGCTGTCAGACTGTACAACCTAAGCAGGGCTGCTCGCAGAGATAGCAAAAAGACGTAACAAACTAATAGTTTTTTTTGAATGCAAAAGATGCAATAGACTTACACAATGGTCCTCTCCGGCATACAACTAGGAACATACCGGTCGCTATGGAGGGTGAGAATATGTATGGGCACATAATCATACCATGTAGGATAACTAAATAGACGGTTATGCTGTTTCATCCCACCTAGCAACAATGCTCTGCACTGTGTGTGTTTATATATTTACATATTTATTCCATCTAGCTACAATGCTCTGCACTGGGTGTGTTTATATTTATATATCTATATATTTATTCCATCTAGCTACAATGCTCAGCACTGGGTGTGTTTATATTTATATATCTATATATTTATTCCATCTAGCTACAATGCTCTGCACTGTGTGTTCATATATTCATATATTTATTCCATCCAGCTACAATGCTCTGCACTGTGTGTCTGTGTGTGTGTGTGTATATATATATATTTTATAGTAATATGTACATATGTATATTAGCTGCTCTTGCTTGCTTGTTGTTTTTTTTTTCTTGCCTTCTGATTGTTGCTCTGAGTGTTGCTATCCCTGTGCTGTTGCAATCCTGGAATTTCCCCGTTGTGGGACTAATAAAGGCTTATCTTATCTTAGATCGCCTGGACCTCCCGCAGCCGTTCCCCCCGGCTCGTCAGGGATGTGCAGCTCCTACCTCTCCGGTGGCCGGTCAGACTGATCCCGGGTCGCCAACCCGGCTCACACCCATTCCGACCCCCGCCCGCTTTAGAGGACAGCTCGGCGGAGCGCGGGGGTTCATCATGCAGTGTGAGTCGATGTTCTTCCATGTCCCTGGGGATTTTCCCTCAGACCACAGCCGAATTGGCTATATAGGAAACCTCCTGGAGGGGCGGGCACTCACCTGGGCTTACGCCGTCATGGCGAGGCCCAGCTATGCCAATCTCTCCTACGGCCAATTCGTGCAACAGTTCCTCGACGTGTTTGATCATAGTCGTCGAGATAGTGTGTTAGTTGATCGCCTTCTCTGTCTCCAGCAGGGAGGTCGGTCAGCTGCAGACTACTCGATCGACTTCTGGGTCATCGCGGAGGAGGTTGGCTGGGATGAGCCCTCGCTCTGTGGCATCTTCCTCTGCAGTCTGAACTCTGGTCTGAGGGATGAGCTGGCTGGTCGCGATATTCCGGGGAGGCTTTCAGAGCTGATATCATTAGCGATTAGTTTGGATAACAGGCTTCGCGAGCGGTCTTCAGAGCGGAGGTCTGCTTCTCGCTCATGGGGAGGCTCGTCTCGCCTGTCCCAAGCTCGCCCCCTGGCGTCGCCACCGCCTGACTCCTCCGAGAAGTCGGAGGCGAAGGCGGTGGTCCGGTCAAAGCTCCATCTAGCGGAGAAACAATGCCGCCGGGAGTTGGGCCTCTGCATGTAATGCAGAGGCAGTCAACACTCTGTGGAGCATTGTCCAGAGAAGCCGGTTAGGGGTCCGCGAATCACTGTAGGGGGCCTTGCAGATTCTAACCGGTCGAGTCCCCTCACTCAATTGACGCTGCCCATTCGTTTCTGTCATAATTCCACAGGGCACCTCACCCATGCACTGGTGGATTCAGGCGCGGAGGGCAGCTTTATTTCACAGAGCCTGGCAACCCGATTGGGCATCCGTTGCCATACCCTCAAGACTCCTCTTGCCCTGGTAAATCTCTCCCGTGTTTCCCAGAGAAAAGTAACACATCAGACCATCCCCGTCCCTGTTATTATTTCTGGAAACCATCGGGAGGAGATCATCTTCTACGTCCTACCTAACTCTGTATCTCCGGTCATTCTCGGATACCCCTGGCTCCGCCTCCACAGCCCTGTCCTGGACTGGAGGTCTGGCAGAGTGTCCGCCTGGAGCTCCTTCTGCATGAGCACCTGCCTTCAATCCGCAGCCTGCGCCCCGTCCTTGCCTTCTACTCCCAAGGACGCAGCGCCTCCGGATCTCACCCTGGTGCCATCGGAGTTTCACGACCTGGGTATGGTATTCAGCAAATCCAAGGTGATGTCTCTTCCCCCGCACAGGCCCTATGACTGTGCTATAAACATCCGCCAGGGGGCACCCTTACCCTCGGGGCGACTCTACAGTCTGTCTGCACCGGAGAAGGAGGCTATGAATTCGTATCTTAAGGAATCGCTGAGTGCTGGAATCATCCGCCCCTCGTCATCACCATTAGGCGCAGGGTTCTTCTTCGTGGGCAAGAAGGACGGCTCCCTCCGTCCTTGTATTGACTATCGCGCCCTGAATGACATCACGGAGAAGGACCGTTACACCTTGCCCCTAATGGACACCGCCTTCCACTCCCTCCAGGGGTCGACTTGGTTCACCAAGCTGGATCTTCGCAGCGCATACCACCTCGTCCGGATCCAGGAGGGAGATGAGTGGAAAACAGCCTTCCGAACCCCGAACGGCCATTTCGAGTACCTGGTTATGCTGTTCGGGTTGACCAACGCTCCAGCCGTCTTTCAGCGCCTTATAAATGACGTCCTCCGGGACTTCATCGGCCTGTTTGTGTCCGTCTACCTGGATGACATCCTCATCTTCTCCAGATCCAGGGACGAGCACCGGGTCCATGTGAGGCGGGTCCTCCAGAGGCTGCTGGAGAACCGGTTGTATGTCAAGGCTGAGAAGTGTGAGTTTTACGCTAAAACAAAGTCCTTCCTCGGGTTCGTCATCTCCCACGACCAGGTGCTTCCGGACCCAGCGAAGGTGAAGGCGGTGGTGGAATGGCCCACTCCTACGTCAAGAAAACAAGTACAACAGTTTATTGGGTTCGCCAATTTCTACCGCCGCTTTGTCCCAAACTTTGGTACCATCGTCGGCCCTCTGACCCGCCTCACGTCTCCTAAGGTTCCGTTCCGGTGGACTGAAGAGGCCGCAGCTGCTTTCCAGGCGCTGAAGGCGGAGTTCTCCTCCTCCCAGGTCCTCAGCCAAGTCGATCCCTCGCTGCAATGCATCGTGGAGGTGGATGCTTCGGACACGGGGGTGGGGGCGGTGTTATCTCAGCGGTCACCTGACGACGAAATCAAACGGCCCTGCGCCTTCTTCTCTCGGCGCTTGTCTCCGGCGGAGCGAAATTACGACGTGGGGGACAGAGAGCTCCTCGCCATCAAGCTCGCGCTGCAGGAGTGGCGTCACTGGCTAGAGGGGGCGGCCCTGCCGTTCGTGGTTCTAACCGACCACAAGAACCTGGAATATTTAAGATCTGCCAAGCGTCTGAACGCCTGCCAGGCGCGTTGGTCCTTGTTCTTCGCCAGGTTCTGCTTCAACATCACCTTCAGGCCTGGCTCCAAGAACGGTCTGCCTGACGTCCTCTCTAGGCAATTTGCCCCTGAGGCGTCTGAGGACGCAGCCCACACCATCTTGCCCAGGTCGTGCATCGTGGGAGCCGTCACTTGGGACATTGAAAGTAAGATCCGGAAGGCGCAGGAATCGGAACCAGACCCTGGCGGCGAACCGGAGGGGAGGCTTTTTGTGCCATCCACGGTCCGGGGGGAGGTCATCCACTGGCTGCACACATCAAAGCTCACCTGCCACCCTGGTTCCTCCCGGATGATTGACTTACTTCAACGATCCTTCTGGTGGCCGGGCCTGCGGAAGGACGCTGCCCGTTACGTCCGGGCCTGCCCCGTCTGCACCACCAGTAAATCAGGTAATGCCCCTCCAGCGGGTTTGCTCCAGCCTCTGCCCGTCCCTGGCAGGCCCTGGTCGCATATCGCCCTGGATTTCGTCACCGGTCTCCCGGTCTCAAACACCTTCGACACAGTCCTGACCATCGTTGATCATTTCTCCAAGGCTGCTCACTTCATCCCATTACGAGGGCTTCCATCTGCCTTGGAGACGGCGGACCTCCTTATCCAGCACGTGGTCAGGTTGCACGGGATTCCGGTGGACGTGGTCTCGGACCGGGGCCCCCAGTTTTCCTCAGAGGTTTGGAGGTCCTTCTGTAATGCCCTAGGAGCCAAGGTAAGCCTCTCCTCCGGCCATCACCCCCAAACCAACGGGCAGTGTGAGCGGACCAATCAGGAGCTGGAGGCTGCGCTCCGCTGCGTCACAACATCCAAGCCTGTGTCCTGGAGTACCCATCTCGCCTGGGTTGAGTACGCCCATAACACCGCCCGCTCTTCTGCCACTGGGATGTCCCCATTTAAGGCGTCCCTAGGCTACGACTCCCCTCTGTTCCCTACGCAGGAGAGTGAGGTAACTGTCCCCTCAGTTCGGGCGCACCTCAGGCAGTGCCGCTCCATCTGGGCGTCGGCACGCAATGAGCTTTTATGCAAGGCGGAGCGCAACAAATCTACGGCGGACCGGCACAGAAGACCTGCCCCAGCCTACCAGGTAGGCCAACGTGTCTACGTGTCTACCCAGGACGTCGTTTTAAAGGGTGAGAGGAGGAAGTTGGCACAGCGGTTCATGGGCCCATACCCCATTACCAGGATTATCAACCCGGTGGCTGTGCGTGTGGCTATTCCCCCCTCCCTTCACATCCATCCCACCTTCCACGTTTCCAAGGTGAAGCTGGCAGTCTCCGACCCCCTTTGCCCTCCCCCTGCTGCGCAGCCCGCACCCCGGATGATTGGTGGTCATCCGGCCTGGCTAGTCTCTTCCATCCTGGACTCCCGGCGCCAGGGTCGCGGGTTGCAGTACTTGGTGGACTGGGAGGGCTATGGACCTGAACATAGGCAATGGGTACCCTCGTCGTTTGTGTTGGATCCATCTCTCATCACTGAGTTCCACCGAGCGCACCCGGAGAAACCATCGCCAGGAGGCGCTGCTAGAGAGGGGAGTACTGTCACGCCTCGCCGCTCATCAGCGGCGCCAGGTGCATGCACACCTGCGCCTCGTCAGCGGCGAGGGATTTAAGCCGTCTCGCCCTGGGCTTCGGCCTGAAGCCGTCTGTTCTCATCGGCTACTCTTGCTGCAAGGAACCCCCTTCATCAAGCAAGATTGCAAGTAAGCATCCCTTACCTTCTTCTTCCAGTTCTCCTCCCCTGTGCACAGGTGGATTCCCCGGCAGCGGACAACATTCTCCAGCTGTCATCTCCTCGCTGCTGCATCAGGCGCTCCAGGTCGCTGTCTACCGGGCTACGCCCTTGCTACGCCAGCCACCTGCCCAAACCAAGTAAGCCAGCTATTATTACTTCAATCTCCCGTATTGGTGTGGTGCCCGTTACCCTTCTCCCTCTGCTTCTCCCATAGGGTTGTCCGGCTGAATGGCTTCCTGCCCCCGTGCCGGACGCAGACGCCACCACCAATGCATCCACATATCACAGACACGCAATCACACACACTTGTTGTTCAATAAACTGTTAAACCTATTCTGAGCCTGCGTGTGTGTCTCCTGAGCCGTGCATTATGTCAGTGGGTCTTGCAACAGGATAATGACCCAAAACACACAGCTAAAAACACTCAAGAATGGCTAAGAGCGAAACACTGGACTATTCTAAAGTGGCCTTCTATGAGCCCTGATCTAAATCCTATTGAACATCTGTGGAAGAAGCTGAAACTTGCCATCTGGAGAAGGCACCCTTCAAACCTGAGACAACTGGAGCAGTTTGCTCATGATGAGTGGGCCAAAATACCTGCTGAGAGGTGCAGAAGTCTCATTGACAGTTACAGAAATCGTTTGATTGCAGTGATTGCCTCAAAAGGTTGTGCAACAAAATATTAAGTTAAGGGTGCCATAATTTTTGTCCAGGCCTGTTTCATGAGTTTGTTTTTTAAAATAATTCTGTTGAATCACAATTCAAAAGCATTGTCTGATTTTCATTGGTTAATTTTCGTAGAATTTTTATTTATTACCACTTTTGTCAGATTCAAGTTATTTCTGTGACCATTGTGGGTTTTTCTTTCATTAACAGAGGGGTACCAACAATTTTGTCCAGTATTTTCCATTTTTCCATTAGCTATGCTAACAAGCTAACAGTGCTTTTACTACAACCAAATGTTTTTCCTTGCCATAAAGAAATTAACAGGCCGTCTCTGCTGACATATATATATATACTATATATATATATATATATATATATATATATATATATATATATATATATATATATATATATACTGTATATACACAGTATATATCCGTTTGTATTGGTATGTAACACCCAAAGTGCAGATATTTTTTTACTCACTCTTGTGCCTATACTATTTTCGATTAGCTATGCTAACAAGGGATAAGGGATAAGCACCTGTACTTCTATAGCGCTTTTCTAGTCTCAAAGACCACTCAAAGCGCTTCACTAGTACTAACCCTCTATTCTAAGGGCCTATAGGAGACAGATATCTAGGGACAATTTAGAACCTCAACCCATCTTAGAAATGTATCCACACACCAACAAATATCTGTAGCCTCTGCATCTGTTTTCTGGGCCCATGTATGTAAAATCAATCACTATGTCATGGTCTGAGCGCCGATCTCGTCGTGCTCAGGTCATGCAGTATTTTCCTCCCATTTGGTATTATTCCTTATGGTCCCTCAGAGCTCTTATTCTGACAGCATCTCTGCCAGGCTTCAAGCTGTCAGAGCTGAGCTCAGCAGTGACAGTTGGAATTAATTGAGCTGATGACGCCCTCATCAGCTGATCTATCCTCTTGCCCTATTTAAGGGAGCAGCTTTGGTCTCTCGGGGCTGCGACCTGGTACGAGTAACACTGGTCTTCCCAACGTTAGGCTGGTGTCCCCATTTCCCAGCTCCAGTCATCCTCTCGATCCTAGCTACTCTCAGTAAGTTATCCCTTAGTCTGTGTATATCGTCAGTGTGTCTTAGCCACAGTCTTTATTTGTGTTTTGCCCCACGAGGCTCTTTATTTTGTGCATTGTATCAGTCCTTTAATAAATATGCAAACTCACTGGTTGCCTATAGTGGTTCATTAGTGGTCCACTAGGACCGCTCCATGACACACTATGTCTTTCCATGGCCCTTCAGGGGCTGGAAAAACTCCCATAGAGGCCTTTAACGTGCGTTTGTGATTGAACTTCTGGCATGCTTCACATTCAGAGATGACCAGCTCTGCAGCCTCAATCATGTGCGGATGCCACCAATGTGCTTCAGTCAAAGCAGAGATTTTTGTTTTTGAGACAAGGCCTTTTAAGTGTGCTTCTTTGCACAATAGCAACAACACCTTAACCGGGGCTACTAGCCTTCCATCAGCTGATCTCCACAAACCTTCCTCATCTTTCTTTGCTCCTTTCTCTATCCACCTACTCTTCTCCTCACGAGTTGCCTTCTTTTGCAACTGCTTAATTTCCTCTATGCCTAGTTCCATGTACTCCTGATCTTCTTTTTGTACCATCATGTTTGCTTGAGTAGCATAGCCACCCGCTTGCTTAGCAGCTAGATCAGCAGCTTCATTTCCTCTGGCCACAATTGGATTTCCTTTTTGATGTCCTTTACGCTTCAAAATTGCCACCCTCTTTGGTTGACCCATGGCCTCCAACAGCTCAACCATTTCTGTTAGATGTCTAATTGGGTTGTTGGTTGAAGTGAGGAAGCCGTTCCTTTTCCAATGTGGTAAATCAACATGTGCAGCCTGATGTGCACATCAGGCTGCACCCTTCACTTCCGCCCTCCCAAGAGAGTAGACGCTTTTTCCTTCTCTCCTGCTCTGACTTTTTTCCTCCCCTCCCAACTACTGGATCCCAGCTTGCTGTTGTCTGTCTGCGTCTAACTGCGACCGTCGAAAAGAAATTATGGATTTAATAAGCTGGGCTTTGAACACAATTGACACTATTTTTTCAACAAGGAAAAGTGCTCCGGGGGAAGCTGTCTGCCCCGCAGGAACGGCTCCAGCGGGCTATTTACGTGACACAGGTATTTGGAGAATGCTGTGTCTCACTAATCTCTCTATCGAAGATATTGAAGATTTGTTTATCTTCGTAATAATGGTGATCGGGATCTTTCTGATTGGGACTGGAATTGTCCTGGTTTACTGCAAATTGCTGAAGATGGATTCAACCTATCAAAATGCTGGCCAGGCGAGGTGCATCTGTCAAATTGAAAAATTGGAGAAGACCCTGATAGCGACAAATGGAGAACTGTCTCGGAAGGTGGATTACATCATGGTCTCGCTTAGGTCTTTCCACGATGGATTTAAAGCCCCGCAATGAAGGATTAAGTACTGAATCTACAGAAGAAATAAAAAGCCTTCTCTGTGATCAGTCCGATTTGGCTCAATTTCCCCATGAAAATTCCTCCTGGCTGTCTGCAGTCTGTGTTTTCAAAATCATCGAGCATAAGGCCTTGGACAGCCAGCTGGACTCTGCCAAGATAAGGACTCGGCGCCAGCCAGACAAAACATCTCCTGCCAAGAGTCCTTGTTGTCTCTCTTATTATCATCAACACTGCTCAACACCGCACACACATTGATCCATGAACTGAATAAAGATACACACACTGCTCTCTTGTGTCTTGTTAACCCTGTGTAGCGAATGTGCATCGAGCTTTTTTTTTCCTTGAAATCTTAATATTGATTAATTATGTAACCAGTATTTTGAATCAATGATTTTTTTGCTCCTTCCTATTGTTCCTCGTATTATTCTTATTCATGCTACTGTACCCACTATCCTGTTGGCAGGCGCATCTCTGATGCTGCCGCGTCACTGGAAATGCAGGTTCATTTTCTGTGTCAAGTCAAATTCTCTCGTATGTTATCAGTGATCTGTTAATGTACTTGGCAATAAATCTATTCTGATTCTGATTCTGATTCTGATTCTGATAGGCTGAATCAGTGTACATGTTTTCCTCTTGTTGTTTAGCATATTGACATGCTTTAGTAAGAGCTACAATTTCAGCTTTTTGAGCAGAGGCAGGCTGGTCTACCATTCCTGCCTCTACAGTTTGAAATGCACCTGTCTCCTCATCATATTTCACTACTGCATATGAGGCACTGAGTGACCCATCTGTTTTCCTGTAGCAACATCCACCACAAAAAAGATTCAAAGCTGGATATTCAATTTCATCAGTTTGGAGATTTGGAACAGCTTTCATGTCTGTTTCCACAATTGCAGAACAGTCATGAGGCTCACCTGTGAACATGTCTTCTGCCATGCTTGTCCCTTCACTTGTGTAAATGACATTTGGTGCTTTTAGTATTCTTTTCAGCCTTTGTGTTCTTTTGGCTGAAAGTGTAAACAACACACTTTGCAGGTATAATGCTACTCCATGCATTGTGTGCACAATCACAGTGTGTTGCATTGTGGTGTGTGAGGTTTTTTGCAATGCTTTAGCAATTGATGCAACATGACGTGTACATGATGGGTGTCCTTCTTCTATGTTATCTAATGATGAGCTGTAATACATTGGAACTGACCTGGACCCTATACCTTCCCCCTTCTGATACAGTCCGGCGTTGCGAACACCATACTGTTCAGAAACATCAAGATGAAATGGAGAAGAGTAATCAGGTGGTTTTAGTGAACACACATGTGACAGCAGTTGTTTGAGTTCAATAAAAGCACCCTCAGTTTTTTTTTTGTGTCCTGCTTCTTTAAGGAGGACGCACAATGGTTGAATAAGTGCAGCGTAATTTGGAACAAAATTTCTGCTGTATCTGGTAAGACCCAAAAATGACATCATTTCCCTCACAGTGTGCGGTTTAAGGTGTGAGAGAATTGACGACCTTTGGGACGGGAACACCGCGGAGTCGCCGGATGTGATTAGACTGCCCAAATAATGAACTCTGGGGTGACAACATTGTAGTTTTTTGTGGCTCAATTTATAGCCTTTCTGATAGGGATGTTTCAAGAGGAGCTCCATAGCTGAGAGCACAGAAACAGCAGTGGGATCCACCAATATTAAATCGTCAGCATACTGCAACAGTAATGTACCAGGGGGCAAGAATAAATCCTGCAAATGTTGACACAGTATGTGATTGAAAACGGCTGGTGAGTCAACAAAACCTTGTGGTAGTCTGCTGTACATATATCGCTGACCCTGATAGGTGAATGCAAAAAAGAGGCCTGCTGTCTGCATTTAGTGGGTTGCTAAAAAAGCAATTAGATATATTCACTACAGTGAAAAACCTGTGTTGTGGGGCAATGTTATTCAGCAGCAGGTAAGGATTTGGAACAGTATAATTTGTAGGCACCACCACAGCACTGATTGGTCTCAGGTCATGAACCATCCTGTAGTCCTTTTTTCTAGGCTTGTCTATAGGAAGAATAGGTGTGTTCCATGGGGACTGTGTTTGTACTAGGACCCCTGCCCGGAGAAGACCCTGTATTGTTCCTGCTATACCTGTTTCCTTCTCCTTTGGGAGAGGATATTGTCGTCTCCATATAGGCTGAGTGTTTGGTTTGAGTGAGATTTTTACTGGTGTACAGGTAATCAGACCAACATCCGCAGAGCCATCTGATCATAGAGAGGGAGGCATAGACTCCAACAGTGCATCAGAATTTGGGTGATCAGTGTTTTCTCTACCATGTATTTGGTCAAGATGTAGTTTTTGAGGAGTGGTCTGTGTTGTTACATTGAGTGATATGCAATAACAATTTGTTGGTGAATAATGTAGATCCCTACATTGTGTGGCAACCCAGTCAGTCAACTTAAGACAGTTTTTCACCATTGGACTCAATGCCCTTGCCTCCTCCACTGCGGACACCCCCAGTGTCACATGAGGTGCAGCAGTGTCCGAGAGGGCACTCAGAGGCAACAAATCTTCATTCAAACAGACTGCAGCAGCCACTCCTTGTGGGCCAACATAAATGTCTTTACACACCAGATCTTAGACCCCACCAGTGTCTCCCACCGATCATCATACAGTTCTTGGTCATCATGTGAATAGTTCATTGTACAGTGGAGTGGATCATGTGGGGGGTCATATCGTCGAACAGAGTCTGTCCATGGGGCCCATAAAACAATATTTGTCTACCAGCTGATTTTTGTCAGGTCTCACATCATTCAATTGTAACCACCATACAGTTGCAGAGGAGGTTTAATCTTCCTCTATGTCTGTTTCCTGTACTTGCAACTGTGGAGCATTTAAGGAAGGAGACAAGTCTGATGTGCACCAGAGCATAGTGCCATCTGGCAGACACACAACAGTTCCAGTAGAAGCAAAATAGATATGTGCCCTTACTTTTAGAAGCACATCTCTTCCCAGAAGATTTACAGGACAGTCTGGTAAATACAGAAAAGAGTGGACAAAATCCAGTCCAGCCAATGAACTGTTCAGTGGTACTGAGAAAGGGAAATGCTTTGGAGTCCCACAGATGCCAACAACTGATGTATAGTTAATGGACAGGTGTAGAGAAGTTGATATTGATGAGAAACGAGCCCCTGTATCCACCATGACTTCATAAGTTTTGTCTCCCACCTTGAGGGACAGCATTGGATCCGAAAGTGCTCCCTCTTCAGTGTGGTTCCCTGGGCCCCATCATTGTTGACTGGGCATCATGCTCTGGTTGGGAGCCATGTGTGATTGCTGAGGCTGTTGTGTATGTGTGTTGTGGCTGATCTGGCCACACCCCTGGTGCTGGGGGGTGGAGTGGGTGTGTAGTTTATCCAGGCACATCCTCTGCCAAAAGGTGGAGTTCTGCAGTCACGAGCCCAATGTCCTGATCTTCCACATCGATAGCACATGTCCTGTGGACCAGTTGAACTCATGCCACCTCTGGATGCACCTCTCCCACACCCTCTTTGTGGTGAGCGGGAATACCATTGTTGCTGGGGTGCCAACACAAAGACCTCAGCAGGGACTCGGCCAATAATGGCCTGAGGGGCTGGCACTGTGACAGCCAGATCCTGTACAGTAGTTTTGTTTGGGGTTTTTTTATCCTTATTTATCACTTCCCTAGCTGCTTTTAATTGTTCCTTTACCAACTGGTTTGATAGATCTTGACATAATGCACGGCTCAGGAGACACACACGCAGGCTCAGGGTAGATTTAACAGCTTTATTAACAACAGGGATGTGTGACTGCGTGTCTGTAGAATAAGGATGTGTTGGTGGTGGCGTCTGCGTCAGGCACGGGGGCAGGAAGCCGTTCAGCCGGACAACCCTATGGGAGGAAGCAGTTGGAGAAGGGTAACGGGCACCACACCAACACAGAGGATAATTACAGTCTTGCTGGATTACTTGGTTAGGACAGGTGGCTGGCGTCGACAAGGGCGGAGCCCGGGAGACAGTGACCTGGAGTGCCTGTAGCAGCAGCGCGGAGGCAGCGGCGAAATGAGGAAGTCCGCCGCCGGGGAGTCCACCTGTGCACAGGGGAGAAGGCTGGAGGAAAGGAGGTAAGGGGAGCTTACCCAGATTGTCTTGCTCGTAGGCGAGAGTACCGTCGTAGCAAGCGATGCCGAAGTAGAGAGATGGCTTCAGGCCAAAGCCCAGGGCAGAGTGGATTAAATACCTCGCCGCTGACGAGAAGCAGGTGTGCGCGCAGCTGGCGCCGCTGATGAGCGGCGAGTCATGACAGTACTCCCCCCTCTAGCAGCGCCTCCTGGCGATGGTTTCTCTGGGTGCGCTCGATGGAACTCAGCGATGAGAGACCGGTCCAACACAAGCGAGGAACGCACCCATTGTCTCCATTCGGGTCCATAGCCCTCCCAGTCCACCAAATACTGCAACCCGCGACCCCGGCGCCGGGAGTCCAAGATGTCGGAGACAGTCCAGGCCGGGTGGCCACCAATCATCCGGGGAGCGGGATGCGCTGCAGGTGGAGGGCAGAGGGGGTCAGAGACCACCGGTTTAACCTTGGAGACGTGGAAGGTGGGATGGATGCGGAGGGAGGAGGGAATAGCCACACGCACAGCCACTGGGTTGATGATCTTTGTAATGGGAAATGGGCTGATGAACCGTTGGGCCAGCTTCCTCCTCTCACCCTTTAGGTTAACGTCCTGTGTGGATACCCAGACTTGCTGTCCCACCTGGTAGGCAGGGGCAGGTCTCCTGTGCCGGTCTGCCGTGGATTTGTTGTGCTCTGCCATGCGTAAAAGCGCATTGCGCGCCGTAGTCCAAAAGGAGCGGCACCGCCTGAGGTGCGCCTGGGCTGAGGGAACAGCCAATTCGCCCTCCTGCGTGGGGAATAGAGGTGGATCGTAACCCAGGGATGCCTTGAAGGGAGACATCCCGGTGGCAGATGAGCGAGAGGTGTTGTGGGCGTACTCCACCCAGGCGAGGTGTGAGCTCCAGGACGCGGGCTTAGATGTGGTGACGCAGCAGAGCGCAGCCTCCAGCTCCTGATTGGTCCGTTCACACTGCCCGTTGGATTGGGGGTGATGGCCGGAGGTGAGGCTTACTTTGGCTCCCAGGGCATTGCAAAAGGATCTCCAGACGTCCGAAGAGAACTGGGGACCATGATCGGAGACCACGTCGACCGGTATTCCGTGCAGTCTGACCACGTGTTGAATGAGGAGGTCCGCTGTCTCCAAGGCTGAGGGGAGTCCACATAGGGGCACAAAGTGGGCGGCCTTGGAGAAACGGTCAACGATGGTCAGAACTGTGTCAAAGTTGTTAGAGACAGGAAGGCCGGTGACAAAGTCTAGGGCGATGTGCGACCAGGGCCTGCCAGGGACGAGCAGGGGCTGGAGCAGACCCGCAGGGGGAGCGTTACCTGACTTACTGGTGGCGCAGACGGGGCAGGCCCGGGCGTAGCGGGCGGCATCCTTCCGCAGACCTGGCCACCAAAAGGATCGCTGGAGGAGGTCGATCATCCAGGAAGCTCCAGGATGGCAGGTGAGCTTAGAGGTATGGAGCCAGTGGATAACGTACCCCTGGACAGCAGATGGCACGAAGAGCCTCCCCTCCGGTCCGCCGCCAGGGTCCGGTTCCGACTCCTGCGCCCTCCGGATCTTATCATCTATGTCCCAGGAAACAGCCCCCACGACGCACGACCTGGGCAGGATGGTGTGAACAGCATCTTCCATGGCCTCCGGGGCAAATTGCCTGGAGAGGGCGTTAGGCAGGCCGTTCTTGGAGCCAGGCCTGTAGGTGATGTTAAATTTAAACCTTGCAAAGAACAGGGACCAGCGTGCCTGGCGGGCATTCAGACGCTTGGCAGATCTTAGATATTCCAAGTTCTTGTGGTCAGTAAGGACCACGAATGGCAAGGCGGCCCCCCCCCCCAGCCAGTGGCGCCACTCCTGAAGCGCAAGCTTGATGGCCAGAAGCTCTCTGTCCCCCACATCATAATTACGCTCCACCGGGGACAAGCGCCGAGAGAAGAAGGCGCAGGGTCGCTTGACTCTGTTGGCTGGAGACCGCTGGGACAGCACCGCCCCCACCCCCGTGTCCGAAGTGTCCACCTCCACTATGCACTGCAGCGCGGGATCGACCTGGCTGAGGACCCGGGAGGAGGAAAACTCCGTCTTCAGCGCCTGGAAGGCCGATGCGGCCTCTTCAGTCCACCGGAACGGGGTCTTAGGGGAGGTGAGGCGGGTCAGAGGACCGACGATGGCTCCAAAGTTTGGGACGAAGCGGCGGTAGAAATTGGCGAACCCGACGAACTGGTGAACCTGTTTCCTAGAGGTTGGTGTGGGCCAATCCACCACCGCTTTAATCTTCGCTGGGTCCGGGAGCACCTGGTCATGGGAGATGACGAACCCCAGGAAGGAAGTAGTCTTGCCGTAGAACTCACACTTCTCCGCCTTGACATATAGACGATTCTCCAACAGCCTCTGCAAGACCCTCCTCACGTGGACCCGGTGCTCATCCCTGGACCTGGAGAAGATGAGGATATCGTCCAGGTAGACGAACATGAACAGGCCGATGAAATCCCGGAGGACATCATTAATGAGGCGCTGGAAGACGGCTGGAGCGTTGGTCAACCCAAACGGCATAACTAGATATTCAAAATGACCGTTAGGGGTACGGAAGGCTGTCTTCCATTCATCTCCCTCCCGGATCCGGACAAGGTGGTAAGCGCTGCGGAGATCCAGCTTGGTAAACCAGGTCACCCCCTGGAGGGAGTGGAAGGCGGTGTCCATGAGGGGCAGGGTGTAACGGTCCTTCTCCGTGATGTCATTGAGAGCTCGGTAATCTATGCAAGGACGAAGGGAGCCATCCTTCTTTCCCACGAAGAAGAACCCTGCGCCTAATGGTGAGGAAGATGGTCGGATAATCCCAGCGCTGAGCGACTCCTTCAAGTAGGTGTTCATGGCCTCCTTCTCTGGCGCTGACAGGCTGTAGAGACGTCCCGAGGGTAGGGGCGCCCCCTGGCGGATGTTGATGGCACAGTCGTAGGGCCGGTGAGGAGGAAGAGACATCGCCTTGGACTTGCTGAAGACTGCACCCAGGTCGTGGAACTCTTTCTTTCAAAGGTCTTTTTATTATTATTAATTGAAGTATCAATACAATACAAAGTATTAAAAATTTTCATTTTTGTTTTAACCAAACAGTGAAAAACTAGAATTTAAAGCTAACAAATGTAAATGCTTCAAAGCACAAAAACCTTTAAATAAACAATAATTTAAAAAAATACAAAGAAAAATTGTGTGTGTGAAGTGAGGGTGGGGTCAGGTCGTGGAACTCTGAGGGCACCAGGGTGAGATCCGGGGCCGCGGTGTCCTTAGCTGTGGGGGGCGAAGACGGGGCGCAGGCAGCGGATTGGAGACAGGTGCCTATACAAAAGGTGCTCCAAGCAGACACTTTACCGGTCTTCCAGTCCAAGACGGGGTTGTGGAGGTGGCCCTGTGAGATTGTGACAGAAACGGATGGGCAGCGTCAAATGTGTGAGGGGATTTAACCGATTAGCGTCTGCGAGGCCCCCTACAGTGACTCGCGGACCTCCTCGTTTGGCTTCTCCGGACAATGCTCCACTGTGTGCTGGCTGCCCCCGCAATACATGCAAAGGCCCAGATTACGGCGGCGTTGTTTCTCCGCCAGGGGGAGCTTTGTCCAGCCCATCACCATTGGTTCCGACTCCTCGGAGACCTCCGGCGGCGGTAACGCCAGGTGGCGAGCTTGGGGCAGGCGCGCTGAGGCGCCCCGCGAGCGAGAAGAGTACTTCCGCTCTGAGGCGCGCTCGCACAGCCTGTTATCCAAGCTGATGGCAAGGGAGATCAGCTCCGCTAGAGTCTCCGGGACATCCCGGCCGGCCAGCTCATCCCTCAGACCAGAGTTAAGGCTGCGGAGGAAGATGCCGCAGAGCGCACGCTCTTCCCAGCCAACTTCTTCCGCGGTAACCCGGAAGTCGATTGCGTATTCGGCCGCTGATCGGCTCCCCTGTTGGAGGCCGAGAAGGCGGTCGACCTGGACACTGTCCAAACGCGAGTGATCGAACACTTCCAGGAATTGTCACACGAACTGACCATAGGTGAGGGTGGCGTAGCTGGGCCTCGCCATGATGGCGTAAGTCCAGGTAAGCGCTTGACCCTCCAGGAGGTTACCTACATAGCCAATCCTACTGTGGTCTGAGGGAAAGTCTCCGGGAACGCGATGGAACATGGACTCACACTGCATGATAAAATCCCGAGCTCCACCAAGCTTGCCGCTAAAGCGAGCGAGAGTGGGGATTGGTGTGAGCCGTGCCGGCGCACCCGGAGCAGGCTGGACAGCCACCGGAGCAGCGGAGGCTGCGCCACCCAGACGAGCCGAGGGGAACGGCTGCTGGGGGTCCAAGCGGTCTAATCGGTTAGTTATCACTGACAATTGGTCTAATATCACCTGTTGTTGGTGGGCTATTAGATCCACCCGAGCCTCGATGGTGGAAAGACGGCGTGTGAGCCCGCTGTCTGCCGAGCCGCTCTGCTGAAGCCGTACTGACATAATGCACGGCTCAGGAGACACACACGCAGGCTCAGGGTAGATTTAATAGCTTTATTAACAACAGGGATGTGTGACTGCGTGTCTGTAGAATAAGGATGTGTTGGTGGTGGCGTCTGCGTCAGGTACGGGGGCAGGAAGCCGTTCAGCCGGACAACCCTATGGGAGGAAGCAGATGGAGAAGGGTAACGGGCACCACACCAACACAGAGGATAATTACAGTCTTGCTGGCTTACTTGGTTAGGACAGGTGGCTGGCGTCGACAAGGGCAGAGCCCGGGAGACAGCGACCTGGAGTGCCTGTAGCAGCAGCGCGGAGGCAGCGGCTAGATGAGGAAGTCCGTCGCCGGGGAGTCCACCTGTGCACAGGGGAGAAGGCTGGAGGAAAGGAGGTAAGGGGAGCTTACCCAGATTGTCTTGCTCGTAGGCGAGAGTACCGTCGTAGCAAGCAATGCCAAAGTAGAGAGACGGCTTCAGGCCGAAGCCCAGGGCAGAGTGGATTAAATACCCGCTGATGAGCGGCGAGTCATGACAGATCTGCAGTTTCATCATCCTTTTCTTTCTGTTTCTTTTGATACTGTTTCACGTAGTGATGCACATGTGTTAGCCATTCTGCCCAGGGTCTGGTCTTTAGACCAACAACCCCCTCTAGTGCAGCTCTCACAGATGATGGCACTGATGTCTGCACCACATTGTGGAAAACTGCTAAAGTTGTGGCATTGTTACGAGGATTTTCTCCAGTCATATCAGTCCAGAGAGCCAAACACCTGTCGACATAAGCTCCTGCATCCTCGTTTGGTTTCATTGCTATGTCTGTTAACTCTGCACTAGTAATGTCTACAGGAAACATCCTTCTCATTACTGCAAAAATCTCATCACTGTGAACTCTGAATGGAGCTTCATCGGGCTCATCAGTGGTGCCAGCCTCTTCCTCTATATTCTTAAGCATAGAGGGTGAGGTGTGACTAGCTATTATCCTTCTCACATCTGCCATGCACAAACGGCAGCCCACTGTCACCTTCTGCATAGCTCTGATCCACGGGGAGCCCCCTGAAGTCAGTGGGGGCAATGTATCACAAATGCCCTTAAGGTCCTTAATTGACCATTCAGCATATTGTGGTACCCCATTGTCACCAGCCACCGTGGTCATATTTTTGTAGCTCACTTTACTTGTGGTTCCTGACTGTAGACGTGTGCGCCGAGTTGTTCCCTCAGACAGATTGTCCAATGTTGACCCATAGTTGCTAATCTTCCACCGTCTTGGAGGGCCTGAAGACCCATTTTGATCGGTTTAGTCTGTTAGTTTTCCACCTGTTGCCCCACCAGTGGCCGTCAAGTCTTTCAACTTGATAATAGCATCATCCAGTTGCTGGTTAAATTTGAGAACAGTAGCACTAAATTTATCCTCTTCCTTTTCTGTTTCCTGTTTTGTTGTAGGGGTGGAAGTAATTACCTTCCCCAATTTATCTGAGGATTCCTCCCTGTCATCCTCCCGACTTTCATAATGGTGATCATGCTGACTTATAGGCTCTATAGGTGTATATTGATTAATGATTTTGTGTATTTTATTTACCGCTGCTTCATTATCTTTGGCGGACTGCATTGGCCTCATGTGTAGTACTCCTGTTACTGCCTGTACCGCATCATAATTGTCATTGACAGAAGTAGTAAGGGCTATCTGTTTCGAGAGCATGTTTACACACCCTGTACAGTGGGGTAAAAAAGTATTTAGTCAGCCACCATTTGTGCAAGTTCTCCCACTTAAAAGATGAGAGAGTTCTCCAATTTTCATCATAGGTATACCTCAACTATGAGAGACAAAATAAGAAAAAAAAAATCCAGAAAATCACATTGAAGGATTTTTAATGAATTAATTGGTAAATTCCTCAGTAAAATAAGTATTTGGTCAATAACAAAAGTTCATCTCAATACTTTGTTATATACCCTTTGGTGGCAATGACAGAGGTTAAACACTTTCTGTAAGTTTTCACAAGGTTTTCACACACTGTTGCTGGTATTTTGGCCCATTCCTCCATGCAGATCTCCTCTAGAGCAGTGATGTTTTGGGGCTGTTGCTGGGCAACACAGACTTTCAACTCCCTCCAAAGATTTTCTATGGGGTTGAGATCTGGAGACTGGCTAGGCCACTCAAGGACCTTGAAATGCTTCTTACGAAGCCACTCCTTCATTGCCCGGGCGGTGTGTTTGGGATCATTGTCATGCTGAAAGACCCAGCCACGTTTCATCTTCAATGCCCTTGCTGGTGGAAGAAGGTTTTCACTCAAAATCTCACGATACATGGCCCCATTCATTCTTTCCTTTACACGGATCAGTCATCCTGGTCCCTTTGCAGAAAAACAGCCCCAAAGCATGATGTTTCCACCCCCATGCTTCACAGTAGGTATGGTGTTCTTTCTCCTCCAAACATGACAAGTTGAGTTTTTACAATAAAGTTCTATTTTGGTTTCATCTGACCATATGACATTCTCCCAATCCTCTTCTGGATCATCCAAATGCTCTCTAGCAAACTTCAGACGGGCCTGGACATGTACTGGCTTAAGCAGGGGGACACATCTGGCACTGCAGGATTTGAGTCCCTGGCGGTGTAGTATGTTTCTGATGTAGCCTTTGTTACTTTGGTCCCAGCTCTCTGCAGGTCATTCACTAGGTCCCCCCATGTGGTTCTGGGGTTTTTGCTCACCGTTCTCGTGATAATTTTGACCCCATGGGGTGAGATCTTGCGTGGAGCCCCAGATTGAGGGAGATTATCAGTGGTCTTGTATGTCTTCCATTTTCTAATAATTGCTCCCACAGTTTGATTTCTTCACACCAAGCTGCATACCTATTGCAGATTCAGTCTTCCCAGCCTGGTGCAGGTCTACAATTTTGTTTCTGGTGTCCTTTGACAGCTCTTTGGTCTTGGCCATAGTGGAGTTTGGAGTCTGACTGTTTGAGGTTGTGGACAGGCGTCTTTTATACTGATAACAAGTTCAAACAGGTGCCATTAATACAGGTAACGAGTGGAGGACAGAGGAGCCTCTTAAAGAAGAAGTTACAGGTCTGTGAGAGCCAGAAATCTTGCTTGTTTGTAGGTGACCAAATACTTATTTTACTGAGGAATTTACCAATTAATTCATAAAAAATCCTTCAATGTGATTTTCTGGATTTTTTTCCCCTCATTTTGTCTCTCATAGTTGAGGTATACCTATGATGAAAATTGGAGACCTCTCTCAACTTTTAAGTGGGAGAACTTGCACAATTGGTGGCTGACTAAATACTTTTTTTCCCCACTGTATACAGGCTTGACTGTGGCACACATTGTGCTGGAGGAGCTGTTGGAGGAGGTGAGGCAACATCATCATATTGGGGTGGTTTTGCATTACTTTCCTTTTGTTTATTCTGCTGCAAAGTCACCCTTCCACTATAATTCACAATCATCTGTCCTCCTTTCAATGCAGCTATCAACTTGGGAATATAACACATAGCTCTAGCCTTTTTCTTCTCTGCTTCCCCCAACTTTGCCTTAATTTTTCCCCATTTAGGGTTTCCTGTCTTGTCATAATTTCCCTTTAAAGTGAAATAACATTGTATAATCATTTGCAATATTTCTACCAATTTATCTGACTGAGGCATTGTTTTTTGCAGTCCCAGCAGATATCCCCGATCCTGCATTTCACACACCCACTGCTGAAATTTTCTGACTTCCTTTTTTCTGTCTCCCTCATCTGTCTGTCTCTCAATCACCCTTTCTGTCCATTCACATATTTCCTCTACAGTAAAAAATGGGTTTGATGCTACCATATTAGTCAAGTAATCTGTACAAACTATGGGAGGAAAGAGTTAATGGATATTTACAGCCCTACAGTCCAAACTCCGGACCTCAATTCCTTTCTAGGAATTCCACACTCACCAAGCTTCTACCTGAGTCCTCGTGAAACAAGTGGGTGAGCACATGGCATGGAATGCTAGTGGAAATCAAGATCCTTTGTTTCTGGTCGACCAAAAATATATACACTCCCCGTGCTTTCGCCTTTATTTTCAATCCACAAATACAGAATTCCTCTTTTTCCAGACAACCAGAAGTGGGAATTCAAGATCAAGGCTAACCCTTTCACTCTACACCACTCTTTGTGTCTTAAATTGGGAATAAAAGAGGTTAAACCACCCTCACAGTTTTCCCAAAAATCACCAATATGTACAAATCACAGAGTTATTTGTGTGTTTGCCCCTGCCGCTTATTTCAAATACCTTTAACCAGGTTAACTCTATGTAGAAGCTGCTTACTTAGACCTGCATCCGGTATCTATACCAGAGGCAGCTTATCATAAAGATCTTTTAGTCCCAGACTGATTTTAACAAACTGGCGATAGTTACTCGCTATTTGTTGCTTTTATGTTCTTGTACTGTATCTTCTCATTTTCATTATTCTTGTATTTCTCACTCTTTGATTACACTTGAGAATCTTGTAATTATTCCTATATTACTCACTCATTGATTATATATCGAGAATCTTGTAATATATTACACTTCCTTATCTTATGCTCACTAATTGTTGTAAAATAAGATCTCACTCTGTATTAATATTTCTTATTTGTCTATAAAAAGTGGGTCATTGATCTGACCCTAAAATGTAATGATTAAAATACTCTTTGCATGTTCTTAGTTTTTATCAAAAAATGACAAATTCTTAATTTCTGTTAAAATTATGACAAAAAGACTTATTTTGACTGAATATTACAGACAATCCTACAGAGATTTAGAAGAGGTTCTCTGCTTACCTTGTGAGAATGGGCGCCCCAGATTGTCTGTAATAGACAGGCAAAAACTTTCCGTCCGGCCACCTCGGATGTCTGTCAATAGAATTGGCCAACTGACCAATCATGTCGGTGGCCACCAAATTTGCTGTAAAGTGTTCAAATTGGACAGTTAGCAAAAATCATTATGAAGGATAAAGAAAAACAAGAGATGTACTATTCTTCACTTACCTTTTATTGTGTTGCGTCTAAAATACCTTAACCCCCAGTTCTTTTATACAAAGGCCAAATAACCAGACTGAGAGATGAAGTATACTTTCACTTATTTTACTGAAATTGAGATATGGATACAGGCAGCGCTGGAACACAACTCTTTAGGCAATACCCCAAGAGAGTGCTGCTAGAAAAATGAGCCCTATAGTTTTTATAAAGCTTCACCACTCCCTCATGCAAGAGGGAGGGTTTTTTCTCAGTGTATCAGTACTTTTCCACTTATGTGACAGTTTGGCTGTGTGCAGAATTGATTCTCACTGGTTTCAGTGAGTGGATCATAGGGTGTAGCCTAAATACTGCAGTGTAGCATGTGAAGCAAGCAGATAAAGAAGTGTGAGAACATTGTTTACACAATAACTGACATTCTGCAAGAAAGACATGCGAGACATAGCATTTTACCAACAATACCCCCTGTTGAGGTGTCCTATTAGGGCATCTCACTAATCTAATAGCATGAGCTCGCGTTTTTGCATCTCCCCCTGTTGAGATGGGCGCAAGCCCATCTCATAACCCTATTCTAACCCCTGTGTGTAGTGTTTCTAAAGTTCTATATGTGGGTGATGCCCCCTTCCGGCAGTCACGTGGACCTGCCTCCCATCAGGTCGCCATTTCTCCAGTGGACATCAGGTATGGTGCAGACATTGTGAGTCAATATAACTAACAATCCTATATGTGTAAAATATACTCAAGGCTAAGCTATCATCATATATGCATCTATTATTTCATTAATCATTTATCACAAAGGAAACCTATAGGGCATAAGCACAGCAGAGCAAAATCTAACATCATGTGAATGTGCATTGTAGACCCTATTGCAGACCCTAAACTATCTCCTCGGCGTCGTCTAGGTCCCCATCTAGGTTCAATCGTGGCACAACCTCGTCATCGTCCTGGCAATAGGAGAGCAGGTGGGTAGCTTCCTGGACCCCTTGATATGGAGGCGGATCCTTGGAAGAGAAGGCCACTAAAATAGATATTTCAACAAGATGTTTAATCATGGGAATACAACAACATCCACAAAAAACAAAGATCAATAAACTAATAATAATGCTTATAAGGGCTCCTTGAATTATTTTTCCCCATTTGCCAAATATATTATCAAACCAACTACCTACAAAATTATCAATGCCAGATTGAGCTTTATTGAGCTTTTAGCTCTTATAAAGATTTTCATTTTTCTAAAATTTAAGCTATACTTTATAATAATTTTATTAAAAATATGCAACTTATGGATTTTATAACTATTTTAGTAAGTTGATTGAATGATTATGCAAAAAAGTCACACCTCGCATTTGAACGAACTAGTCCTAGGGACCTGCTCCGATTGAGATCATTTTTACATAGCAGCATCTATAGGAATTGTAAAATTATTATAAAAAATGTAAAATTATTATAAAAAATTATAAAAAATGTATAAATTAAGTCAAAATCTCAAAAGGCATTACCAGGGCGCCATGGCGAAATTTGAATCCTCCCCTTACAAATTCAACCACCTGTAACTCGGGCAAAACTTGTCCGATGTCCACAAAACTTTCCATGAAGGAAAATAGTGCCACCCCGGACGCAATGACATCAAAATACCTGACAAAAGATATAGCTCCACATAGTGGTTAACGAAAGAACTGCTGAAAACTGTTTTATTTATTACTCACGCGCGGCTGGCCAGAATGACGTGAAATTTTCAGAGATTCATTAGAACACAGCCATGATCATAACTGAACATCAACGTTAGTATGACATCATACGTGTTACCATGGACACGCCCTCTTCGCCATCCAATCCATGAGCTTATGGGGAGGGGTGGGAAGGTCTTGGAGGTCTAAATTTTACATGACAAAAGATACAGCACCACATAGTGGTTAACGAAAAATTGCTGAAAACTGTTTTATTTATTACTCATGCCCGGCTGGCCAGAATGACGTGAAATTTTCAGAGATTCATTAGAACACAGTCATGATTTTCACCAAATTTTCAACAATGGATAATAGACCCACCCTGAAAATTCCTATATAAAATAACAAAAGTTTTAGCGCGCCGCCTAGTGGTAACAACATTAGACCCTTGTAAATTGGACAAACTTTGTAAGATTTGCAACAAATTTTATACGATCAATATTCTCCCTTCCCCGAACTCGTCTATATACAAATAATAAACAACACTCATAGCGCATGGTGGCGCAGTGGTTAGCACTGTGGCAGCACAGTTTACCTTCGGCCAGGGGATCGCGGGGATCGTGAGATCATGGGTTCGATCCCTGCCCCCGGCCAACAGTGATCTGTGTGGAGTTTGCATGTTCTCCCCGTGTTGCATGGGTTTACTCCGGGATTTCTCCAGTTTCCTCCCACATGCCAAAAACATGCAGGTTAGGGATATGGGGTGCTTGCGCACGCAGCGACCGGCAGCTGGTGGCTTGTCACCAGACTGCAAAACAAATCTATCTACGGGTACAAAATAAGTAATAAAAAAAAAAATAAAAAAAAAATAAAAAAAGGTTTTTTTTTTAAACAATATTGTGCTGTATAATAATCAACCAGATCCCGCAATTCAGAATCAGAAAAGATTTCAGAAAAGATTTATTGCCAAGTACATTAACAGATCACTGATAACATACGAGAGAATTTGACTTGACACAGAAAATGAACCTGCATTTCCAGTGACACGGCTGCATCGGGGACGCGCCTGCCAACAGGACAGAGGGTACAGACAGCATAAGAATAAGAATAATACAAGGAACAATAGGAAGGAGCAAAAAAATCATTGATTCAGAATACTGGTTGCATAATCAATCAATATTATGATTACAAGGGAAAAAAAAGCTCTCAATGCACATTCGCGGACAAGTTTCACAGGACACAGGACACAAGAGAGCAGTGTGTGTATCTTTATTTCAGTTCGTGGATCAATATGTGTGCACTGTTGATGCAAAGTGTTGTGATAATAGGAGAACAACAAGGGCACTTGGCAGGAGATGTTTTGTCTGGCTGCTCGCCAATCGTCCTTGCGATTATCTGAGCAGGTGCTGTCCAAGGCCTTGTGTTCGTTGTTTTGAAAACACAGACTGCAGACAGCCAGGAGGAATTTTCATGGGGAAATTGGGCCAAATAGGACTGATCACAGAGAAGGAGCTTTTTATTTCTTCTGTAGATTCAGTACTTAATCCTTCATTGCGGGGCTTTGAGTCCGTCGTGGATAGACCTGAGCGTGAACATGATGTAATCCACCTTCCGAGACAGTTCTCCATTTGTCGCTATCAGGGTCTTCTCCAATTTTTCAATTTGACAGATGCACCTCGCCTGGCCAGCATTTTGATAGGTTGTATCCATCTTCAGCAATTTGCGGTACACCAGGACAATCCCAGTTCCAATCAGAAAGATCCCGATCACCATTATTACGAAGACATACAAATCTTCAATATCTTCGATAGAGAGATTAGTGAAACACAAGATCCTCCAATTACTTGTGTCACGTAAATAGCCCGCTGGAGCCGTTCCTGCGGGGCAGACAGCTCCAATAACTAACTAATAATTCCAATAACTTTAAATGTGTAAACAATAAATTAGTATGTTCAAGATACCCGACTTTGTGTATAACATGGACTGCCCTTTTTTGTAATGTTAGCAATGAATTAAGTGTACTTTTTTAATGGTTACCCCAGACCTCTATACAATAGGTCAAGCATGGAAGTACTAATGAGCAATACAAGATATGAAGTGATTTGTAATCTATGACTTGCTTAATTTTATTTATGATTGCAATATTTTTTGCAACTTTGTTTTGTATTTATCTGACGTGTGGTTTCCAACTACTTTTATCATCTAGTATTACATTGTAATGGAAATTCACTGATTATGCATTTATCTGTTGAGATCACATGTTTTATAAGTGTGTGTGTGTGTTACAACATATGACTGTAACTTTTATCCATATATGAACTGTTTTGATATGCTATATTAACAAGCTGTTTGATGTGTCTGTTATATTTTGTGTTCCAAGATGAAGTTTTATGTCACACAGACCGGCTAAAGGGTTTCATGCTCTCACTCCCTCCTTTTCTCCTCTCCTGGGAGTAAACTGCTTGATGACCTTGAAGCCCCGTGCCTGTATCTCATGAGGTCTCCAAGTTACGCAGCTGTGCCTTATCATATATTGTGGAGGCTTCACTGAAGGCCAATAAAAAGGGTGTTGTGGCACATATGTTGGGTTCATATTTCCCACAAATGTATTGCTGTATGTGTATTGGGTGCTTCACGTCTCGCGGGACAAAGAAGGTCTGGATCGGCAGAGATCTGCAGGAGATAACGAGGAGGTGTCAGATTTGGCCTTTTGTCTCAGAGAAGATGCCCCAGAAGGATTTCCGGATCATTGAAGAATGAGAGACAATGGTGACAGATCAAAGAGTTGCATTGTGACTGGGATTAAGTACCATGTGACTGTATGTTTGCTAAAGCACCATGTGACTTAGGTTTCGATGCTCCAGGAGTATAAAAGTGTGATGTTACATTGATCAGCCTCTTTTCTTGTTGAGAGGATGATAGAGCATGTGTTCTGACAATAAAGCTGAACCTGAGAAATAAACTCAGTCTCATCCTTGAGCACATCCTCTACAGTGTCCACTTTTTTACTTTTTAATTTTCTATCTGCATACAGTGCTACCCCACCACCACTTTTACATTTCCTATTTTGTGTGTACATCTCATATCAATATAGTTCAAAATTTACATCTTTTTCTTCATTAATCCATGTTTCACTTATTGCAATAATCCTAAATGGGGTGTTAAATTGATTTAAAAACTCCTTAATGCTATCAAAGTTTGCATAGAGACTCCTACTATTAATATGTATTATTGTCAATGTCTGATCCAAATTCATAATTCCATTTAATTGTTGTTCATCATAATAAACACATTTATTATTAATATGATTAAAATAGTTATTGTCTGGGTCAGTATCTCCTAAAATGTCTTGTGGTTGCTGTTCAGTATTGACAAAGGTTTCAGCTTCAATTTGCCCTAATCATAAGTTATGTCAACAATGTACACCAAAAGGAAAAAAAAGAGGAGAAACACAAAGGAAAAAAGAACACAAAAATCTCCACTCATAATCTTACTGCACTATTATTCATACATCTGAACTAAGGTTTAAATTTGTCTAATTCCTCCATTTCTCTAATCATTATTACTTTAGCTTCTTCTAGAGTTCCAAGCAGTTTTATCCACACCTTACAGTTCTTTGTCCATGTCGACTGTATTTTCCCCTGTTTTCTGAGAGCCCTGGGTTGTCTAGCTATTTCAGAGTTCCTTTTTTGTTAAGTTATAAATGCTCTTTTAAATTTCAAAAATTTTATGAAGTGTATCTTTATGTTATCATATGTCTTTTTGCATCTTTTTGCATCTGATTAGAATTTTAGCATTACGAAGATAATGAATCACGGACTTCTGCCAATGTCCGAGTTCCTGGAGGCACTGGTCACTTGATACAGTGGGACTTGTGCCAGTACCTACTCAATTTTTTGTGAAGCAGTTTTAATAAATGTAAAAATCTGTGTTGTCTTTGTAGTAGATTCTAAATCAAGTCCCACATTAAACATAAATTCAGCACAAGTTGGACTTTCCTTAGACATTTGAAACTTTTCTCATAAATTTACATGGTTTTCTTCCTTATCTGTTTACCTTGTTCCTTATAGACATAATATTTCCTTTACAATAATCTACAGATATTTCCTTAAATATCTGGAAATTTGCTGATGTAACTTTTAACTTTTCCTATTGAATGTTGTGATTTCATTACCAAGTGGTTTCATTGATATTTTTCTCTTCATTATTGATCATCTATTGATAATTTTTATGTATTATCTATTTTTCTGAGGATTGCTAATTATTTTTGCTAATTAATTTCTTTGATATCCCCTTTTTGATGCATGGAGACGCACATACAGCAAAGTTACAGGGTATTTGCTTGATGGGTAGTGTCTTTTACTGGAAGGAAGTGTGTTACCACTTTACACACAGTTAATTTAGATGAAAATTTGTGGGTAGTACAGCTCCTTCAAAATGAGATTTCAATAATCATGGCTTCTTTTGTGACATCTCTTGAACTAATTTACAAATTCCATTTAGGGAAAACAATATAGCTGTCTGTGCAGATTTAATATGCTTTAGCATTGGTAACTAAGATCAGTTTATCCAGTTGAACACAGACAGGTTGAATTTGTGTAAGTGAATCCTTGTGAAAGGTTGTGTCACACTCCTCCAGTCAATGGAAAGGTGGACATTTTGTCCTAATTAGAATTAGGCTTAATTTTGTACAAGGAATGCCTCATTTTATACATTCCTTGGTAAATTATGGGTGGACTGTAGTTCCGAGCGCCCCATCCTCGGCTACCCTTCTCAGTTGTGGATCTCCCTGTAGGGCAGCCATCTCCAGGGCCGCCTCGCCTATGCTGGTGGCTGAAGAACTCAGGCTGGCTGCTCGGTAAACTGTGCCATTGGGTTGGGTGGCCAGTTTTTCCTGACAGGCCACCAGACCCATTCCACCTGGCCGTCCGGCTGGCCTGGGACACGGGCAGGCCACCAGACTGGGTGCACTATACCATCCGCTGGGCCTGGGACTCTGGGTGGCCTCCCGAGCCTCCTAGCCACTGGACTTGGGTGGGGGGGGGCTAAATTGTCTTTTCTCCGGTGTGGGCTCTGAGTAGGTTGTTTTTTTGTTCCCTCCTGGCCTGTTTTCCCCCACCACCAGCCCTGGGTAGATTGTGGTAGTTCCTGTTTGGGGGGGGCAGGTTTTTTCTTCTCCTTGATGTTATGTTGGGGTGTCTGGACTCCACCCCTTGGGGGAGGGGGGCTCTGTCATGAGCTGGGGCTCGGTTCCTGCTGGAACCAGGCTCGTGACTTTTCCTGTACATGTATTTATGTTACAGAGTTTGATTCATGTTTATTTGTATTCGGTTTCGGTTTGATTATGTGTGTTCTGTCCTCTGGTTTGACAGCTGTCAGGCGTTTTCATGGGTTTTGCTCTGCTGGGGGCACTGACTGTCAAGCTGTCAAATCCAGCCACTCCTCCCTCATGTATTAGTTGATTCCAATCACCGGTATCTCTCTCTCTTGCCTACTCACATGTTCACACCGGAGTCCAATTATGTTTTCACCTATCCATGTATTTATGTGCTGCCCATTCCTTCCTTCATTGCGGCAGTCACATCTATGTCCAGACTGACTTCTGTCCTCAGCTCAGTCTCCCCCTCCTGTACTCAGTATAAGTTTACCTTGTTGGCTTTTGGTATTTGTTTGCTTTGCTTTTTGGACTGTCATGTTTTCCTTTTGAATAAATTGTCTCAATGCAGTTAAGCACTTGATTTTGTGTGTTTGCCCCGGAGGGGTGTTCATGACAGTTGACTGCTGCCAGAAAGAAAAAACTCAGCTTCTGCAGTGGGAAATTTTTAAATTTTTGTGTGTTTTTTCACCTACCTGTTTGGAGCTCGTCATGTCTCTGGCTCGCCAACCTTGCCGAGGCAGAGGAGGAATGGTAGCGGGGACTCCCAGCATGGTGGAGGAGTGGGCAGCGATGTTCATCTGGGATTTCATGGATGAAGCCCTCGAAGCCCACGGACCTAAGAAGAAATGGAGAGGTCTGGATGCAGCTGTGGGTATTCTAGAAGGGCATCCTGGCCTCTGGAATTATCCGCAGTACGCAGAGCTGTTATCCTCAGTCTGCACACTCCAGCAAGCATTTTCAGACCTGAGGAGGGGAGTGCTGTTCACGGAGCCGAAGCGGAGACACTCTCCACAGCCTGCGGCCATTTCTCCCTCTGCTTCTCCTCCAGTTCCAGAATGCCTGATGCCAGTTTCACAGTGGCGGCAGCGGCGAGTTCCGGATCACCAGAAGAATAATCTCGCCTCATTGGCAGCTGCTCCCCGTGCACCGAGCCTGGCTATTCCCGCAGCAGACCCTTGATCTTCTTTTCCTTTGCCGGCAGTTTCACCTGCCCAACCTCCTTCCACTTCCGCTGTGAGGCCTCCTCCCTCGGTACTTCCTCCTGCTGTCAAGGGCTGTTTCTTTTCTCCACCGGGAATTCCCGTTCCTGTGGCCACAAGGCAGCTCCTCTATGATCCTCAGGGGGGCCCAGAATCATCCTAGCAATGGAGAGTGACGATGCTTTACCAGCTGCAGCAGGGAACATCGTTTACCAGGAGAACAGGAAAGTTTCCTCCCTTTTTACTTCTAACACTGATAATATATCTTGCCTGATCCCTGGTAGAGAGCGTCTGGGTATGTAGTCCCCAGAGACCTCTCCACCTGCTGCAGCCACTCTCAACTCACCAGTCCTCTCCGTGTCTCCTCTATTTTCCCCTGAGAGTCCGCTGGCCCTTGAGCCAAGCCGCCGGACGGTGGAGGAGCCTGTGGCCCTGGGAGACCCTACACCAGTGCCAGCACAGAGCCGACCCCCAGCTGACGAGCCGCCTGCTTGGTTCTCTTCACCTGGGTGTTCTGAGACTGCTACCACCATCATACCCGCTGCGAGGTCTGTCACAGCAGAGCCTACAGCAGATCCAGACCACCAAGGAATTGGGCCCGAAACATTGCCTTCACCCGGATCGATGGAGTCCTGGATGGCGGTGGAGCTCGAGCTCAGGCGAGTGATCTCTTTTGTTTTTCTCTATTCTGCCCTGGAGAGATCCTGCCTGGTTCTTGGTGAGGGGAGTCGGGTGTAGCCACCAGCTACACCCGAGCTTGCCTTGCTGGGCTCCGCCGCTCCCAGTGACCCCTGACTATGCCTCTCTGTTTCTGTTTTCTGAGCCTTCTCCCAGGGTCGCTGGCAATAATCCAGCACAATCAAAGGTCTCCGTAGTTCTGGTGTCACCGCCCGAGGTTGCTAGTGGACCGGCATCACCCACGTTGGAGGTCGTCCTGGGTCCAGCTCCTCTTGTTGAGGTCGTCGTGAGGGTTCCATCCCAGCCTGGGACCTCCGTGGGTGCAGTCTCCCCAGTTGAGGCCGTCGTGGCCACCGCGGGTGCAGCTATGTCCCAGACCGGGACGCCATTGTGGTTCCTCCCTCCTTGCTGCCAGACGTCTTCGGGGTTCCTTCCTCTTCATTGACGAACACTGTTGTGGTTCCCTCTTTCTCCTTGCCTCCGGCTGACGCCGAAGCGCCCCATCCTCGGCTCCCCTTCTCAGTTGTGGATCTCCCTGTAGGGAAGCCATCTCTAGGGCCGCCTCGCCTATGCTGGTGGCTGAAGAACTCAGGCTGGCTGCTCGGTAAACTGTGCCATTGGGTTGGGTGGCCAGTTTTTCCTGGCAGGCCACCAGACCCATTCCACCTGGCCGTCCGGCTGGCCTGGGACACGGGCAGACCACCAGACTGGGCGCACTATACCATCCGCTGGGCCTGGGACTCTGGGTGGCCTCCCGAGCCTCCTAGCCTCTGGACTTGGGGGGGGGGGCTAAATTGTCTTTTCTCCGGTGTGGGCTCTGAGTAGGTTGTTTTTTTGTTCCCTCCTGGCCTGTTTTCCCCCACCACCAGCCCTGGGTAGATTGTGGTAGTTCCTGTTTGTGGGGGGGGGGCAGGTTTTTTCTTCTCCTTGATGTTACGTTGGGGTGTCTGGACTCCACCCTTTGGGGAAGGGGGGCTCTGTCATGAGCTGGGGCTCGGTTCCTGCTGGACCCAGGCTTGTGACTTTCCCTGTACATGTATTTATGTTACAGAGTTTGATTCATGTTTATTTGTATTCGGTTTTGGTTTGATTATGTGTGTTCTGTCCTCTGGTTTGACAGCTGTCAGGCGTTTTCATGGGTTTTGCTCTGCTGGGGGCATTGACTGTCAAGCTGTCAAATCCAGCCACTCCTCCCTCATGTATTAGTTGATTCCAATCACCTGTATCTCTCTCTTGCCTACTCACATGTTCACACCGGAGTCCAATTATGTTTTCACCTATCCATGTATTTATATGCTGCCTGTTCCGTCCTTCATTGCGGCAGTCACATCTATGTCCAGACTGACTTCTGTCCTTGGCTCAGTCTCCACCTCCTGTACTCAGTGTAAGTTTACCTTGTTGGCTTTTGGTATTTGTTTGCTTTGCTTTTTGGACTGTCATGTTTTCCATTTGAATAAATTGTCTCACTGCAGTTAACCACTTGAGTTTGTGTTTGCCCCGAAGGGGTGTTCATGACAACAGATATATTGTCATTCAAGTATGCCCACTATTCTTTTAATTGCAACAATCATTTTTATAATCATCCATGTGGTAGTGATTATTACTGTCAGGCCCAGCATTACACTTTTAATATTTATATACATTTGTATTACTGTCTGAGGTGTGATGATACACAGTCTATATTACTGCAGTCACTGATTTCATGAATGTCTGGTGATGTTCCTGTTTCAGTGCATTTATATGACATTACTGTCACAGCACATTGTTATCTTTCCATATTACAGGTTAGTTTCAGTTAAACTGGCTCTATAAAATAGTGTACTAGATAGTGTACTTATCATCTTGAAGCTGGAGAGGAAAAATAAGATGAATACAGACATGGTTACAATGTGAATTAAAATATTCAGTTCCATCTCTTTCCACTTTATGGATCTCCAGATCCAGTTCAGTATCTTGCATTTTATTTCCATTTCTAAATCCAGATCTAAAAACTTTATCTCTTTCAGTTTTATTTTGACTTCTGCCAGCTCTGTGTCTTTAAGTGGATTGGGTAGAGACATCTTATGATATCTCAAGCCTTCTTGAGTCCATCAGCAGTCTCTTCATCTGCAGATTTGCACTTGACTTTTGCAGATATGCCTTCCCCCACCATATTCAATAGAACTTATATTAACAATTCTGACAGGACATCCTATGATTATGATTTTAATTAGAGAACAACAGCATTGTCCTAATCTCCTGGCTCATGAAGTTGTACTGTTACCAGACACTGCTGGTAAGCTAAAGTCAGTCAGCACATATGCCACAGCCTTTTTTGGACATGTTTGTTCTTTATTAAGGACAGATTAAAAAAATTACAACTTTAATACTAAAACATTGCATTGCATGCACTGCATTGGGAGAGAGTGCAACTAATCTAAATGGATAAATATTCTGAGTAACATGCACTTCCACTGGTCACATTTTAAAGGGGTCATTGACTGCACTTTTTACATATTTCAACGGCTCACTCATGTCTGAATGAAGTGCTTGTGACATACAGTCCTGTGAAAAAAATTAGGACACCCTGTATAAGCCTGTGTCTTTTTTATTAACATATTTGGACATATGGATATTTAATATTGTGGAGATGTGAGAATGACGAGGCAGAGTTCTCTCTCAAGTCAGCTTTATTCACATCACCATCATCTCAAAGCAGAAAGCAGAAAAGAGAGGCACACAGGAAACTCTCGTCCTTAAATATCAGGACTCTTACAGTTCACAGGTCACATGTATCACAGACTATGTTGCATTATAATGACAGTAACAATGCATCCTCACTCCATGACATCACTTCCACTGTCTCCCCTGCATCCCTTCTTTAATCCTTTAATTATACCCCCCACAGTCTCCAGCCTTGCATACCAAAGCTAAGATTCTTGCAGCTTCCTGTAATCACCAAGGAAGCTCTGCTTTTGTTCTGATCTAAAATGTGAGTCCAAAACAGGTCACGTCTGTGTGTCCACCACACAAAGCCCCCCCAACATTTTAGAACAAACAAGAGAATAACAACATGCATGCCATGATAGTATCAATACACATCAGTCCACATGCTGTCTAGGCTTCAGCCTCCTGCCGAATCTGCTGTAGCTGGGATTCAACATCTCTGCGGCGCTGTCACGCTGGGGGTTTGCCGTCTGGGGGTGGAAACCTTTTGTCAGCACCTGTGGGTGTTCTGGGGAAACATTACTCTGTGAAACCCCCCGCGGTGGTCTACCTCGCCGCGGGGCCCTCGCCAACAGCACTTGCTCATCTGCCACCACAAAAGCGGGTTTGAGTCTGTTTATGCCAACTTTCTCTTTCCTACCCCCCAAATCTAGCAAAAACTGCTTGTCCCCTGTTTCTAGCACTCTGAACGGTCCGTCATAAGGCAGTCGCAGCGGGGTTCGATGCGCATCGTGTCTGACAAAAACAAACTCTGCGTTCTTCAAGGTTTTAGGCACAAAAACGCGCGGAAAACTGTGGTGCGCGGGGCCGGGCAGCGTGCTTGATTCTATGTTACTCTGCAACAGCTGAGACGGGGAGGAGTCTGGCGCAGGGTTATCTGGGAGAAACTCCCCAGGCAGCCGGAGTGGCTGCGCAAACACGAGCTCCGCTGGGGAGGCTTCTAAGTCCTCTTTAGGCGCAGAACACAACCCCAATAACACCCACGGTAACTTGTCTACCCAATTTGCACCCATCAGTGACGCTCTAAGAGCCGCTTTCAATGACCTATGAAAACGTTCGCATAACCCGTTAGCCTGCGGATTGTACGCGGTTGTGCGGTGAATTGTGACACCCAGGCTGCGGGCCATTGTTGACCAAAGCTCGGACACAAATTGAGGGCCTCTGTCGGACGTAATGTCCGACGGAACGCCGAAGCGCACCACCCAAGCTGTTAAAAACGCGTGCGCCACCTCCTCGGCCGTGGTTGATGCCAGCGGGACCACTTCAGGCCAGCGCGTGGTGCGGTCCACCATTGTCAGAAGGTGTGTACACCCTTGTGACGGCGGGAGGGGGCCCACGAGGTCCACATGAACGTGATCGAACCTCTTGGCCGGAATGTGAAACGGCTCCAAAGGAGCCCTCGTGTGCCTGTGTACTTTGGCTCATTGACACACCGTGCAGGCTGCTGCCCACTCTTTAACTTGCTTGCGAAGGCTCGGCCACACAAATTTCTCTCCTACCATTTTGACCGACGCGCGCACTCCAGGGTGCGCCAAAGAATGAACCGAGTCAAAAACGCGGCGGCGCCACGCGGCCGGTACTGCTGGACGCGGCCGTCCAGTGGAGACATCGTAGATTAGGGGGGGCATACCGTCTTGCAGCACCCTGCTCTCCATCCTTAACCCTGTTGGTCCAGACTGAAGCGCGCGCACATCCGCGTCACCAACCTGCTCCGGGGCCATGGCTGCGTAATCTACTCCTATGCTGACTGGGGCCGCCACGGCGTGCGAGAGGCAATCTGCCATTACATTGAGTTTGCCCGCCACATGCCGAATATCAGTGGTAAACTCTCATATCGCGGCCAGCTGTCTCTGCTGCCGGCCTGACCACGGTTCAGAAACCTTGGCCATCGCAAATGTTAGTGGTTTGTGGTCAACGAACGCGGTGAAAGAGCGTCCTTCTAGCCAGAACTGAAAGTGGTGGATGGCCAAATGGAGAGCCAGCAGCTCCCTGTCGAACGCGTTGTATTTATGTTCGCTATCGCGCAAGATCCTGCTGAAAAATGCGAGGGGCTGCCAAACCCCGGCTATATGTTGCTCCACGACCGCCCCTATGGCCACATCTGATGCGTCAGTGGTGAGCGCTATGCGGGCCGTTGGGTCTGGGTGTGCCAACAACGCATCCTTTGCCAAGGCTGCTTTCACCTCCGAGAATGCTTGGTCCCGCTCCGAGGACCACTCGACCTTCTCTGCGGGTTTCTTTTTTTTGAGCGCGGCATATAGCGGCTGCATGAGTTGCGCCGCGCGGGGGAGAAAACGGTTATAAAAATTCACCATTCCCAAAAACTCCTGCAACGCCCTGACCCTCTGCGGCCGGGGAAAATCTGCCACCGCACGCACTTTGTCAGGAAGCAGAACTGCTCCTTTGGGGGAGACGCGGTGTCCTAAAAAGTCGATCTGTGCCACCCCAAACTGACACTTCGCTGGGTTGATTATTAACCCGTGATCTCCCAACCTTCGGAAAACTGTGGCCAGGTGTTTTTCGTGTTCGTCTTCGGACGCGCTGGCCACCAAAATATCGTCCAAGTAGATGAACACGAAAGGGAGATCGCGAAGCACCGCGTCCATCATGCGTTGGAATGTCTGAGCAGCCCCTTTAAGTCCGAATGGCATGCGTAAAAACTCGAATAGGCCAAACGGAGCTATTACCACTGTTTTGGGTATGTCCTCAGCGCGCACTGGGACTTGGTGGTAACCGCGGACCAAGTCTATTTTAGAAAAAACATGCGCCCCTGCCAAATGAACGGAAAAATCTTGGATATGCGGGATTGGGTAGCGGTCGTGCGCTGTAGCGTTGTTTAACCTGCGGAAATCCCCGCAAGGTCACCATGATCCGTCAGCTTTCGGGACCATGTGCAGCGGGGAAGTCCACGGGCTGTTTGAACGCCTGATAATGCCCAATCTCTCCAGGTTGGCGAACTCCTCGCGCGCTATGGCCAGCTAAACTGCATCCAAGGGCCGAGCTTTTGCAAAAACGGGCGGTCCGGTAGTGGTAATAAAATGCTCCACCCGTGTTTAGCGACTGTTGCCGAAAATGTGGGGACTGTGAGTGCTGGGAACTGAGTGAGCAGTGTGTGGAACTTACCGCTTGCAACTGTGACGTTGGCTTGTGCTGTTGGCGGGGCCACTCGCGCTGTACAGGGGATAGAATCAAAAGAAAATGCATTAACCAGGCGCCTGTTAGCGAGGTCAACCAACAAACCATGTGAGCACAAAAAATCATCTCCCAACATATTGAAATTTACCGCTGCTACAACAAAAGTCCACTCAAATGTACGGCCGTGTAGAGACAGAAGCAGAGTCTTCTCACCAAAGGTCTTAATCTCCGAGCCGTTCGCTGCTGTCACCCAGGGACCTCCGGAACCAGCTAGTCTGTCCGCGTAGGAAGGTGTGATGAAACTCAACTGGGAGCCTGTGTTGACGAGGAACTGCTTCCCCGAGCATGTGTCCGACAAGTAGAGCAGCTTGTTCTCCGCCCCGAGGGCCGTGGCTGCTACCGACCCCCGGTCTTGGCGTTTCCCGAACGCCTGAACTGGCACGGTGGTACACATTTGCGTGCCCTCTCTGCGAAACGGCGATGGTAGAAACAAAGGACATCCGATCCGCGTTCCCTGGCCCCTGCCGCCGCCGTCGTCGGTGAGTCTGGTACCGCTGCCTCTGGCCCCCTGTCGTCTCCGGTCGTCTCGCCGAGTTCTGCTGCAGTGGCCGTGGCTGCGCGGCGCTTGGTGGCGTTGACAATCCGCTGTGCCTCTCGGCCCAGCGCGCGGTAGTCCCGTTGGGCCAACAGTGGCGAACTGACCAGGGTCGCTCTTGCTGCTGACGGTAGAGTCCTGAGGAAAAGGTGGGTGAAAATGAAGTGATCGTCGTCAGAGTCTTTCAACCTCAACAACTTCTCCATCAGGTTCGCGGGCATGTCATTTTCCAACTCCGTCAGCGCCAGGAGCCTCTCTGCACGCTCCTCCGCCGAGGGGGTGAATTGCTGGATGAGTGCAGCCTTCAAAGTGCCGTATTTGTCGCCGTCCGGCGGCTGGTCGATCAGGCTCTCCACATGCTGGGCCGTGTTGTTGTCCAGCTTTGTGACTATGTGGTAGAATTTTGTGGCGTCTACCGATATCCCCCGGAGGTTGAACTGCGCCTCAACCACGTTGAACCAGGAGCGCGGATTGTTCTGCCAGAAGTCCGGTAGCTGGACTGTGGCGGCATTCGCTTGGCTGGGGGCTCCTGATGAGGCTGGCCCGGGGGAATTCTCCTCTTGCACGTCTCGGGTCACCAGTGTGGAGATGTGAGAATGACGAGGCAGAGTTCTCTCTCAAGTCAGCTTTATTCACATCACCATCATCTCAAAGCAGAAAGCAGAAAAGAGAGCCACACAGGAAACTCTCGTCCTTAAATATCAGGACTCTTACAGTTCACAGGTCACATGTATCACAGACTACGTTGCATTATAATGACAGTAACAATGCATCCTCACTCCATGATATCGCTTCCACTGTCTCCCCTGCATCCCTTCTTTAATCCTTTAATTATACCCCTGACAGTCTCCAGCCTTGCATACCAAAGCTAAGATTCTTGCAGCTTCCTGTAATCACCAAGGAAGCTCTGCTTTTGTTCTGATCTAAAATGTGAGTCCAAAACAGGTCACGTCTGTGTGTCCACCACAATATCAATGTTAAAAAATACTGGGAGATTCACATAATACAACTAAACAACTAAAAATGAATTAAAGACTTTTTCAAATTTTCTGTAAAATGTAATTCTAAACAAATAGTAAGGAATAAATTAGGGCATCCACCATCTTTTTTAGGACACCCCCACATTCATTCCCACTTACAATAGCTAAAATAAATTTTTAAAAAAAGCAAATAAAAACAAAAACAAGGTTAGACATAGATAAATGAACATTTCTTAATAAAGAACTGAATATTTAAAGTGGTGTCCTAATTTTTTCACGACTATTTTGTTCACATTTTCTTTAATTTTTTAATTATTGAAGCAATTTTTTGGGGGGGCTTTCTTCAAATGCTCTGATTTATAGCCTGTCACTTTAAGAAACAGACTTCAGCTGTTCAACTCTGCCCTTCCTCTTACGCCAGTTAACCATTAGCTGAGTAGCTTCTGGCTGGTGTTCTGCAACCGGCTCCTTCCAGCTTGGATGAGCAGCGCTGGTTCAACAATCCTCAGTCGTTTATGCATTTCGCGCCATCCCAGCCCACGCAACAACCCCGTCAAAACGCCACATTAAATTACCAGCACCGCACGCTCCACCGATTGCTGCAAACTGAGGCCAGTGGAGTGCAGGCAGTTCTCACAACCCTGGGATGCTGCCTGGGGCCGCTGGCTTTTAGCTCCCTGTGACTGGCATGCTGACCACCCGCCACAAAACCACCAGGAGATGGGCTGGAGTGACACGAGGCAAATTGTGGACTGCAGACTGGTGAACCAGGTGATAACAGGGATGGTTTTTAGGGTGACTAAGATCTGAAAAAAATAACAATATAAACCGCGCTTGGTTTGAGCTTCCTGTTATCAGTTGTAGCTTGGGGGCTAATAGCTCAAAGGCTAATAGGCGACAGACAGCTAGGCGGGCCAATAACAGAGCAGTGGACTGGTCTCAAGGATGGTGGTGGGTTGGCTTTTTCAAAACGTGATGTATACGATTTCCACAAAAAAGTCAAAAATGGACTTCTGGTTATGGCGGCCACGTAGGAAGACGTGTTTCACACTGCTCTGCTTGTAAAACTAAAAATTTTACTAAAACTCTCTCATTTGGAACAAAAACCCATCCCAGCGTTTTGGTGTAGATATGGTAAAGACCAAGGTTGGAAAATTAGGTGGAGGAAAAGGCAACTCGACAAAACAATCCAAGCTAACGGACTTCCACGCTCAAGGCGAGGCAGGGAAAACTCCAGTGGCAATGGCGGAGGATGGAGCCAGCGGCGGAGCGGGAACTGCTGGGGCGGGGACAAGCGTAGTGCTCGCTGCCATCACCTCCATGAGAACAGAGTTTTTGTCTAAATTTGATGGGATTATAGCAGTGATAGAAGGTATGAGGAAAGAAATAAACGACTGTTTGGAGCGAGTGTCACAGGCGGAGCTCCGAATATCAAGCGCTGAGGATGACGTCACCAGCCTGCAAATTAAACTGCAAACAATGGAATTAAAATGGAAACGTCTGGAAGATAACGTCCTAGACTTGGAATCCTGCTTGCGACGGAATAATTTGAGGCTGGTGGGCCTCCCGGAGGCCCAGATTGATCTGAAACATATAATACGTCTACAAAATACAGACTGTATTTTAAAAAAAAAAAGCTATGATGTACAACGTTGCTATAAAACTTTGAAGTTACGCTGAAAAAACTACAGAAGAGAGTTAATGTTATAAGAATAGTAATAGTGTCAGGGTGATTGAGAGGACAAAGAGAGAGTGGTTTGACTGATCCTCGCAGGTGTGGAACAGTCACTAGCTATAACGGGAAACAGAATTTTTTTTTATTTTGGGGGGATTACCACGAATATGGGGAAAGGGAATTTGTTTTTGTTTAGTTTGTAGGATGAATGTTCTATCATCCATGTTTTTGCTTCTCTGTAAGAGTATGTTCATATTGCAAGGTAATCTCAAACTCCTTATTGATCATAGATCAAACCGTTAATCTTAATTTAACTTCATGGAATTGCAGAGGTCTACAAAATCTTAAAAAACTTAAACAAGTTATGAATAAAATAAAAGACAGATTCAAAAATTGTATTTTTACAAGAAACTCATCTAATAGAGGAGGATGTAAAAAGAATTAGGAGAAGATGGCAAGGTAACATGTTCACCTCATCATTTTCATCCCGAGCCAGGGGAGTTATGACTCTCATACACAAAACAGTCCCATTTCAAGTGAAAAATGTAATTGGAGACAAATTTGGAGGATATCTAATCATCCAAGGATCTTTGTTATTAGAAAATATAAATCTGGTGAACTTATACGGCCCCAATATTGATGATCAAAACTTCTTTGTTAATTTATTCCTTACTTTATCATCACTTACAGGGCAACATATAATAGCAGGGGATTTTAATTGTACATTGAATCCCAGTATAGATAGATCAACAGGACTGGACTGTACGCACAATGGATGTAGGATGACCATTAATCATTTTATGAAAGAATTGAGATTGCTAGATATATGGAGAGAAATGAAACCACAAGTCAAAGCCTATTCTTGTTATTCTAATACCTATAAGACATTCTCACGTATTGACTACTTTTTGATCTCTACAGAATTAAGGTCCAAGATTCAAAACTGTTTCTATGATAACATTGTGATCTCTGATCATGCACCCTGCTGTCTAATATATGTAGATAAGAAATTGACAAAGGACCCAGGTAGGTGGCATTTTCAGCATAAATGGCTTCAGGATGAGGAATTTGTTAAGTACATAGAAAAACAGATGAGTTCTTTGATATTAATACTACACAAACAATGGCATGTATAAAGTGGGAGGCTTTCAAAGCTTTTATTAGGGGGCATATTATTAGTTATACAGGTTCAAAATCTAAGAAGACCCGAGAGGAGAGAGTCCAGTTGGAACGTAAAATAAAAATTCTTCAAGAAAAACTGTATGCAGGAAGTAACCCACAGTTAGAGAATGAATTACTGATTCTGAGAGCTGAATGTGATAAAAAATCAGCGAATAGAGCTGCCTCGAGTCTTCTAAGATTGAAGCAAACTTTTTATGAACAAGGTGAAAAATCAGGAAAATTATTGGCATGGCAGATTAAACAATTAGAATTTAAAACACCAATTACCAGTATTATAAGTAAAGGACAGGTAGTTATAGATCCTTTAGAAATTAATAGTGCCTTTAGAGATTATTATGAAAACTATATGATACAAAAAATGAAACTGACTTAACAAAACTAAATGGGTTTTTGGGTGGATTATCTATACCGTGTATTCCAAATGAAAACAGGGAGATACTGGAGCCTAAAATTAGTCAGGAAGAAGTTGGGCAAGCCCTTGATAATATGAAATCAGGAAAAAGAGCAGGACCAGATGGTCTTCCAGTTGACCTCTATAAAAAAAATTTAAGAATAAATTAATAAAACCACTTTTGGAAATGGTTTTAGAAGCATTTCAAAATGGTAATTTACCACCATACATGAATAATGCCTTAATTATACTGTTGCCAAAACCAGATAAACCCCCTAATAAATGTGAAAACATGAGACCAATAAGCCTATTAAATGCTGATCTTAAAATAATCTGTAAAATTTTAGCAAAACGACTACAAGAAATATTACCAAATATTATTAACCGAGATCAGAATGGCTTTATAATGGGAAGACAAGGCTTCCATAATGTAAGAAGACTATTTAATATTATTTATTCCAATAAAGAAGCACCGGATACAGCTCTCCTCTCATTGGACGCCGAAAAGGCCTTTGATAGGGTCGAATGGCCCTACCTTTTTGAAGTCCTACAAAGGTTTGGACTTGGAAATAATTTCATAAAATGGGTCCAGATAATATACAATAATGCTACAGCAGAAATCCTAACAAACAGCAATATCTCAAAATCAATAAAAATCGATAGAGGATGGCGACAAGGCTGTCCACTTTCACCTTTACTGTTTACTATGGCAATTGAACCTTTAGCAATAGCAGTACGTTTACATCCACAGATATATGGAATTAAAGTAGGACCAACAGAACATAAAATCTCCCTGTATGCCGATGACATAATTTTGTTTATGTCGAATTTTAAAAAATCAATTCCGACCTTGTTAAATTTAATAAAGAACTTTGGGGAGATATCAGGATATAAAATAAATAAAACGAAATCTTCAATATTAATGCTAAATGAGACCCAGAGAAATCACCCAGCACCTGAGGTAAATCAATTCAATGTTGTAAATCAGTTTAAATATTTAGGAATTCAAATTTTGCCTAAGCTAGAATCAGTCGCCAGTGCCAACTATGAAGCCTTAATGACAGATATTAATGAGTCACTTCAGAGATTTTTTTTTTTTTTGTTACTTATTTGTACCCGTAGGTAGATTTGGTTTGCAGTCTGGTGACAAGCCACCGGCTGCTGGTCGCTGCATGCGCGAGCGCCCTAAACCTACATGTTTTTGGTATGCGGGAGGAAACCGGAGAAATCCCGGAGTAAACCCACGCAACACGGGGAGAACATGCAAACTCCACACAGCTCACTGTTGGTCGGGGGCTGGGATCGAACCCACGATCTCATGATCCCCGCGGTCCCCCGGCCGAGGGTAAACTGTGCTGCCACAGTGCTAAACCACTGCGCCACCGTGCAGATGGATGTCACTACCAATGTCGATGATCGGGAGAATTAATATACTTAAAAGTAATATCTTACCAAAAATACTTTATTTATTTCAATACATTCCTTTACCACCACCTTCAGATCTATTCTCAAGAATTAAAAAAAAGTTAGTGTAATTTATATGGAACAATATGAAGGCTAGATTACGTTTGTCCTTACTATATTTACCATTTGATCGTAGAGGTCTGAAATGTCCAAACTTTACGTTTTATTACTTGTCAGCACAACTGAGGTCTATGACATATTATTTTTCATCAAATGATCTTCCTCACTGGACTGAAATGGAATCATACAATTTACCTTTACCTCTTCCCTTATTCATATACTCAGACTCGGCTAAAAAAATTACAGAAACAAGTTAAAAATCCAACTGTAAAGCACATGATCAAAATATGGTGTGAAACCAAAAAATATTTAAAAGAACCACACTTACTGTCACAATTTAGCCCAATATGGGGTAATCAATATTTTACACCAGGGAGAGCGGATGCTGTATTTAAAGTATGGAATTTAAAAGGGATTCAAAAGATTCAAGACTTATATTTGTCACGCTCAGATAACATAATGTCTTTTGAAGAACTGAGGATTAAATTCAATCTTAATAGAACACATTTTTTTAAATATCTTCAGCTTAGAAATATTATTCGATCAAATCAAAATAATGCTCTCACTCGACCTACTTATTCATCTTTGGAAAAAATTTTGACGAAAGATAGTAAGAGAAACGGTATTATTTCAGAGTTTTATAACTCATTGACACTATTCTCAAGTGAAAACTCACAGAAAAGACTGAATTATTGGAAAGAAGACCTGCAAATTGAAATTTCAGAGGAACAATGGGAAATGGCTTGTGCAGGAGCTCAAACCAAATCAATAAATGTACGTCTTAAACTGATACATTTTAAATGGTTAATGCGGATGTATGTTACACCAGTGGAGTTAAATAGATATTGTGGTGACATTAGTTGTTGGTCTCACACACAAATTTGACCTTTTAATGTGAAGGTGTAGTTTCTTCCAGTTTTGGGGGGAGGAGAGATAAAAAAAAGGTGGAAGTGTGGTCTATATTTATCATATATTCCATAACCTACATATGTTGAAGCATGTGAGAATGTTTGGTGATTACATATGGCGACTTCACACCTCAGAACAGGACAAAGGGATCTCAACTGCCAGTGAAGATCAAAGAGTTTCCCAGACACTGCGGTGGAGACCGGAGGAGCTACCCTCACCCCCCAGGGCGAAGAGGGGGAGTACTAAGACAATGGGGGGATTAAGATAATGAGGGATGTCAGCCTTTGATATGCATGTCTTTTGTTATGTGCAAGTATAAGTTCACAGAGCCGGAGGTATTCGGTCTCTTTTCTTGCTTCTGCTTCTGCACTTAGATGAGACTTGTTAGAGGAGCTGATAATAAACTTTGGTTTATATATCATACCGCCTCGTTCTTCCAAGCTCTTCTACACTGGTGACCCTAATGCGAGTATGGACCAGAGGCGTTCCCCCATGATCGACTCATCTGTGGCGACCCAGGCAGACGCCAGCGCCCACGCAGACAGGGGAACAGATGGACGACGTTCCCCCCCGGCAGAAGTGATAGAGAGGGCTCAACCGAGCACCAGCGCCGCTGAGAGAGCTGAGGCAAGGCATTCTCACCCTGCGGACACAGCAGTGATGGTCTACACAAATGCCGTCGCTGTCAAGCTGCCGGACTTCTGGCAGGAAGACCCCGCCTCGTGGTTTCAACAAGCTGAAGCCCAGTTTACACTGGTGGGCATCACGCCCGACGATACGAAGTTCTATCACATCATCGCCAAACTCGACGCCGCCACTTCGAGGTGTGTGCGGAACATAATCCGGCGGCCGCCGGCCCAAGACAAATATGAAATACTGAAAGCAACCATTGTGGCAAATTACGTCCCCTCAGTCGAAGAGAGAGCCGTGAAGATCCTGGCGGTCTATGGCCACAGAGGATACAGACCTACAGCCCTCATGGAGGACTTGCTGCAGCTTAAAGAGGAGGACAATGACAACTTCCTCTTCCAATTCGTATTCCTCAGCACGCTTCCGCCACACATGAGAGGGACGCTCGCCAACATGCGATGCAACACCCAGCAAGACTTCCGCATGCTGGCCAACGAAGCTCAACGACTCGTCAATGCCTGCAAGGAGCAGACACCCACAGCAGCATCCGCAGACCTCAACGCTGATGCCCAGAGCCACGGCGAGCCTCAACCCACTGAGCAGATCCAGCCCGCGGTGACAGCGACACGGCCAAAACGTAACAGACGGAGCGATGTTTGTTATTACCACCACCGCTTCGCCGAGAAGGCTCACAAATGTGTTCCCCCCTGCAAATTTACGATTTCGGGAAACGCCAAAGCTGAGAGCCGTTAACGGCAGCGGTTCTCGGCGAGAAAAGTAAGCTGTTATATGTGACGGACGGACACACCGGCAAGCAGTTCCTTATTGACACAGGAGCTCAACTGAGTTTCATCATGCCCTCCCAAGCAGATCGAGCCATGGGCACCCGGGGCAACGGAGCGGTGGCAGCCAACGGCTCCAACATTGACACTTTTGGCGAAAAAAGCCTGCACCTCCACATCCACGGCCGCAACTACAGATGGACATTTGTTGTAGCGGCGGTGAGTTTTAACTTGTTGGGCGCAGATTTTTTGTGTGCACATGGGTTATTAGTCGATCTAGCGAACAGACGCTTGATTAATGTACTGTCCTTTGCTTCTATTCCCTGCTCAGCCCGAGTTTCTCCGCCACCCGTGCAGGCTAGCGTCACCACAGCAGGAGGTAAGTTTGATCAACTCCTCACCCAATTTCCAGCACTCACAGTTCCCAAATTCTCAGCCACAGTGGCTAAGCACGGGGTTGAACATTTTATTCCGACAACGGGCCCACCCGTATTTGCCAAAGCTCGGCGCTTAGACGCGGCCAAGCTCGCCATAGCTCGGGACGAGTTTACTACCCTTGAAAAATTAGGCATTATTAAACATTCAAAAAGCCCCTGGGCCTCACCACTTCACATGGTTCCGAAATCCGACGGTTCTTGGAGACCGTGCGGCGATTACCGCAGATTAAACAATGCGACAGCGCATGACCGCTACCCAATTCCTCACATTCAGGATTTTTGACTGCATCTGGTGGATGCGCGCATTTTTTCAAAAATAGACCTGGTCCGCGGTTATCATCAAGTCCCAGTTCGAGTGGAGGACATTCCTAAAACAGCTGTAATAACCCCTTTCGGCCTTTTTGAATTTTTGCGGATGCCTTTCGGCCTCAAAGGCGCCGCCCAAACTTTTCAGCGGATGATGGACGCAGTATTACGCGACCTTCCTTTTGTTTTCGTCTACCTCGACGATATGCTGGTAACCAGCTCGTCTGAGGAAGAACACGAGCAGCACCTCACTATGGTTTTTCAGAGGCTAGAAGAGCATGGGTTAATAATCAGTCCAGCCAAATGCAAATTCGGCGTGTCACAAATTGATTTTTTAGGACACAGAGTTTCTCCGAAGGGGGCAGTCCCACTTCCAGACAAAGTTCACGCGATAAAAAGTTTCCCACGGCCACAAACGGTCAAATCGCTGCAAGAATTTTTCAGAATGGTTAATTTTTACAACCGTTTCCTCCCCCACGCAGTTCAGCTCATGCAGCCCCTATATGATGCGCTCAGAAAACAAAAAGCTTCCAACGTGGTCGAATGGACCCCGGAGCGCGAACACGCCTTCGCGGAAGTAAAGAGCGCTCTAGCTAATGCCACATTGTTTTTTTCCACAATATCTTTATTGAACCTTTTTTTTTTTTTTAACAAACATGATACAAACAATCAAACACTAACACTAAAGTACTACAAAAAAAAAATGCACTAAAAACACCAACAACCACCAACAAAATCAAATCTTCAACAATGCTCCTCTGTTTAGTCTAGACAATCCAATACATAAGTATACATATTATGTTCACCAGTTTGGAATTTACAAGGTCCACACACATCATTCACCTTCTTCTTCAAGAGTTATGTTTAAATTTTTTACATAATCAATAAAAGGTCTCCATATATTCTCAAACACAATTTCCTTTGATTTCAGTATATATGTTATTCTTTCTAATGGAAGGTTTGTTAACATCTGTCTTAACCACTGAGTCACATCTGGTCTATGAGTCTTTTTCCATAATAGTGCAATACATTTTTTGGCATTAAGCAAACTGAGGTCTATGAATGTTCTTTCACTTTTATTAAAATTATGCTTTTCTGGGTACAGACCCAACAAAAACAGTTTAGGATTCAATATGATTTGTTTTGAGATTATTTTTTCAATTGTTACCCTCACCTCTTCCCAAAACATTCTTATTAATCTACATTCCCATACACAATGAAATAGGGTTCCTTTACTTTCCATGCATTTTGTGCACGTATCTGGTATATTTTTGTTATATCTATTTAACTCCTCCGGTGTAACATACATCCGCATTAACCATTTGAAATGTATCAATTTAAGGCGTACATTTATTGATTTGGTTTGAGCTTCTGTACAAGCCAATTCCCATTGTTCCTCTGAAATTTCAGTTTGCAGATCTTCTTTCCAGTAGTTTAATCTTTTCAGTGAATTTTCACTTGAAGATAGTGTCAATGAGTTATAAAACTCTGAAATAATACCCTTTCTTTTACTATCTTTCATCAACATTTTTTCCAAGGATGAATAAATAGGTCGAGTGAGAGCTTTATTTTGATTTGATCGAATAAAGTTTCTAAGTTGAAGATATTTAAAAAAAATGTGTTCTATTGAGATTAAATTTGATCCTCAGCTCTTCAAAAGACATTATGTTATCTGCACATGGCAAATATAAATCCTGAATCTTTTGTATCCCTTTTAAATTCCATACTTTAAATACAGCGTCCGCTCTCCCTGGTTTAAAATATTGATTACCCCATATTGGACTAAATTGTGACAATAACTGTGGTTCTTTTAAATAGTTTTTAGCTTCACACCATATTTTGATCATATGCTTTACAAATGGATTTTTAACTTGTTTTTGTAATTTTTTTGCCGAATCTGAGTATATGAATATGGGAAGAGGTAAAGGTAAATTGTATGATTCCATTTCAGTCCAGTGAGGGAGATCATTTGATGAAAAATAATATGTCATAGACCTCAGTTGTGCCGACCAATAATACAACATAAAATTTGGACATTTCAGACCTCCACGATCAAATGGTAAATATAATAAAGACAGACGTAATCTAGCCCTCCTGTTGTTCCATATAAACTCCACTAACTTTTTTTTAATTCTTGAGAATAAATCTAAAGATGGTGATAAGGGAATGTATTGAAATAAATAAAGTATTTTAGGTAAAATATTACTTTTTTTTTGTAACTTAGGTTTTTATTCATTTTTCATCATATATAATGCATTCAGATCACATTCTACATTTAAAAAACAAAGGGGTTAGGGTAGGGTAAAAGAAAAAAAAATAAATAAAAAATAAAAAAAACAAAAAATAAAAGGGGGGGGGGGGACAAATGTTGGAGCATCAAGTTTTTAGTTTCCATCTCTTAATTCTTCTGGTTTTTTCAGTGTCTTTGGTTATTCTTTCAATTTCTGCCTCGTTGTTGCACTTTGTTGTGTGTCCATTTCCGCCATTTTTTCTCCCATATTCCTTCTTGCATTCTTCGTCGATATGTTAGTTTTTCCATCATACGTATGTCCTCAACAATGTCAGTCCATTGTTCTTGGTCAGGAAGAACTTCTGATCGCCATTTTTTTGTGATAGTTTTTTTACATGCAATCAACAAGATTTTAACTAGATATCTGTCCTCAGCCTGTATAACATTGTCTTTTTTAAGATCACATAAGTACATCAGGTTACAGTTCATTGGTATATTATATCCTAATATCCTCTGTATTGTCACATGCATAGATTTCCAAAATGATGATATTTTGTAGCATTTCCAAAACATATGTGAGTGGTCTGCATTTTGAGCCCCACATCCCCTCCAGCATAAAGATTGGGTATTTGTATATTTTCCTTGAATCTGTGGTGTAATGAAAAAGCGAATCAGGTTTTTCCATCCAAATTCCCTCCATGTCCTTGAATTTGTTGATGTGTGTTGTGTTTTCCATATTTCCTGCCAGCTTTCTTCTGTTATGTTTAAATTGAGCTCTTTCTCCCATTTCTCCTTTATATAGTTACTTGTATGATTGTTTGTCATAAGTTTCTGATATAGTTTTGAAATAATTCTTATTTTATTTCCTGCATATGAGCTTAAAATAAGTTGTATAATCTCGTTCACATCTGTTTGGAGGTTATGCCTAATCTTCTTCATATAGTAATCTCTCATCTGCAGATATCTGAAAAATTCTGATCTTTCTAATTTAAATTTTCTCCTGATATTTACAAAGCTCCCGAGATCTTTTTTTCCGATATTGCCCCATGCTGTGATTCCCTTGTTCACCAGATTTTTGTATCCCCTATCTTGTTTTGCCGGTTCAAACTGACTGTCAAATGCTACCCATTTCAATAGTTTTATGTCTTCCCTTATATTATATTTTTGTACTATTTTATACCACAGTTCTAAAGTAAATTTAGTGATTGGGTCTATTTGTTTGATTTGCTTATATGCATCTTTATCCCCTATTATGCTTTGTACTGGGAGTCCCTCAATTTCCTTTTCCATTTCTTTCCATTTTGCCTCATATCCCTCGTCGCACCAACATATGATATATCTTATTTGTGCTGAGTAGTAATATTCCTTTAGACTCGGTAGGCCCATGCCTCCTTTCTCTTTTGGTAATTGGAGGGTTTTATATTTCACTCTTGGTTTTTTACCTCCCCAAACAAATCTCGATATCATCCTGTCCCACTTTGAGAATTGGGCATCTGGAATCTCTGTTAGTATAGCCTGGAAGAGGTAAAGTAATCTAGGTTGTATGCTGATTTTGACTGTCTCAATTTTTGAATTCAGATCCATATTTAAGATTGACCATCTATCAATATCTTTTTTTATTTCTTGTTCCAACCTATCATAGTTTGCTTTATATATTTTGCTTAGGTCTTTAGGTATGTTCACTCCAAGGTATTTTATTTCTTTTTGGTTCCAGTTTAGTTTGATCTTATCAGTTATCTGGTTTAGAGGGTTATAGTGGAATGTCAGTATTTGTGTTTTTGTTATGTTTATCTTGTATCCTGATAATTTTCCAAAATTTTCTATCAAGTTCATCATTTCCATTATTGATTTATCTGGTTGTTCAAGGTAAACTATAATATCGTCTGCAAATAGCCCAATCTTGTGTTCCGCCCCCTTTATTGTTACACCTTTTAATTTCTTATTTTGTCGTATCGCTTGAGCCAATGGTTCTATGAACAGAGCAAACAAGGCGGGCGATAAGCAGCATCCCTGGCTAGTTGATCTTTATATATTTACTTTGTCTGTTAAGCTACCGTTTATCTTGATTCTTGCCACAGGTTCTTGATATAGCGTCTTTATGCATTGTACTGATTTTTCGTTAAATCCAAAGCGCTCCAGTACACTATATAGGAATTTCCAGTTAACCCTGTCAAATGCTTTTTCTGCGTCTAAACTCATTATTACTGCGCTTTTCTTTTCTTTATGTATTTGGTTAATTATATGTATTGTTCTCCTGATATTGTCATGTGTTTGGCGTCCCTCTATGAATCCAGTTTGATCATCTTCTATCAATTCCGTCAAGAATGTCTTTATTCATTTACATATAATTGTTGTGTATATTTTATAATCTACATTTAATAAAGAGATTGGTCTATAGTTTCCACATTGTTCTTTATCTTTCCCTGGTTTTAAAATAACTGAAATGATTGCTTCGTTCCATGATGGAGGTATTTTGTTGTTGTTCAGCGTCCAATTAAATGACTTTAGGAGTTGTGGCTTGAGTTCTTCTATAAACAGTTTATAAAACTCAGAAGGGTATCCATCACTACCTGGTGATTTACCGTTTTTAAGTGACTTAATCACATCTCTGATCTCTTGTGTTGTTATTTCTGCTGTTAGTTTTTCATTTTGTTGATTTCCTATTGATGGCAAGTCCAATGTGTCTAGAAATTTTTTGGTATCTTTAGTATTTGTTTCTTCAGGTTGCGAGTATAGTTCTTGGTAGAAATTATGGAAAATTTCTTCGATGTTTTCC